>WNWK01000032.1:275000-522500 GCA_009830355.1 Cherax destructor
GAAATAGGCATAAATGCAGAGCAGAACTCTTATAGAGAGAACTTTTCGCCCGTGCGACAAGTAGAACTTTGTCTGTGTGAAAGTTGTACTCCTGAGTCTACTTCAGAAACTCAGATGGATGTCATCTCAGTATTGCTGAGTACCTGTGAGACCTGGTGAATATCGGTGAATTTTGGTGAATAGCAGTAAATAGGGATTGGCTTTGAAATAAGCTGAGGTAGGATGAGAGTTCTTAACTAATTTACAGTTTAAAGGTGAAACTTCAGATACTTCTCTCCGTCCTAGACCGCCCTCTTCATCGTGGACCGTAATTCATCGTGGACCATAATCCGTTGTGGACCATAATCCATCGTGGACCAAAATCGAGTCACTGAGGATGTAAGCTTGGTTCTGCCGACATCAGTAAAGACAGGCGCACAGCAGAACAGCTTCTGGGACAACAAAGAGCAAAACGTTGTCCATCCAGAGGCTTGATCTGCAGTGTGACTTTTCTTCACATCAAGTCGTGACCAGATAATGATCCATAAAAAAAAAAAAAAAAAAAAAGATAATGCTTCATAACGACCGGTATCATAACTTATTCCTATTTACAGTTCCTAATATATAAATAATGTGTGAAAATCTCATACAGTTCTCAGCCTTGTGAAATATTTAACTGTATAAGACTAATACAGTTCCTAGCCTGTGAAATGGTGTGTAAAAACCTTACGCTCATTACTTGCTAATACCGTTAAGTATTTCTTCGAGTATCGTTAAAAGTATATAAGAATTAATCTTCAGAAAACAACAGAAGGTTCAACAGTTTATCTCCGTAACACACCTCCATTACACCCGTGTCCTGGTAGGCAACGCTATCGCCTCACACACTGAGTGTCCGTGGTTCAATCCCAGTCATGGGTGGAGACGTTGGGCATGTTTCCTTACACCTGCTGTCCCCGTTCACCTAGCAAAGCAAGTAGGTACCACAATGGAAATAAGACAGACAGTCCTCGATGACGCACTGACTTTCCTGTGTTGTCCTGGGTGACTAACCCTCCGGGTTAAAAATACAAACAAAATCTTATCTTAACTAACGAGCTTATAAAGCTCATCTATATAAAGCAGCGGTTCTTAACCTGTGGACGAGGTGCGAACCCGGAACAAAAATAAGAAATATGTTTTGCATTTGCGATTTGTTCCTTAAACAGACTCTTTTGCATAATTAAAAATAATAAAGTTAGAAATGATAGCTAGTTTCTCAGTTTTACTATTTAAATAAAAAGGAGTTTTTTTTTACTTTGACATTTAATTTTTTATATGAACAAAGGAGGGGGGAAGATGTAGGTTAAGGCCAACTACGTTATGGGGCGCCACCCAAATATTGGTTAAGAGCCACTGATATGGTACAATTTTTCATAAATGCGATTGAAAAAAAATACATTCAAAATTGAGTATCGCATGGAAAGGTCTTCATAGTAAGTGCTATTCAGTAATCGAGGCATTTATTCAATCGCATTTACAAAAAAGGGAGACCTGGTTGTATTACAAAAAGCCACTTAACTCTGCTTGAAGCCATTAAGGCTGCCCGGAGCCCTTAGCGAGGAAACAAATTAATTAGTGTTTGCTGGCCACGATGTATTGTACAACCGCCTTCCTTGAGGCCGGTGAGGGTCTCTTTATTTAGGGAATTACCTAGAGGCAGGTGAGGGTCTCTTTATCTAGGGAATTACCTAGAGGCAGGTGAGGGTCTCTTTATCTAGGGAATTACCTAGAGGCAGGTGAGGGTCTCTTTATCTAGGGAATTACCTAGAGGCAGGTGAGGGTCTCTTTATCTAGGGAATTACCTAGAGGCAGGTGAGGGTCTCTTTATCTAGGGAATTACCTAGAGGCAGGTGAGGGTCTCTTTATCTAGGGAATTACCTAGAGGCAGGTGAGGGTCTCTTTATCTAGGGAATTACCTAGAGGCAGGTGAGGGTCTCTTTATCTAGGGAATTACCTAGAGGCAGGTGAGGGTCTCTTTATCTAGGGAATTACCTAGAGGCAGGTGAGGGTCTCTTTATCTAGGGAATTACCTAGAGGCAAGTGAGGGTCTCTTTATCTAGGGAATTACCTAGAGGCAGGTGAGGGTCTCTTTATCTAGGGAATTACCTAGAGGCAGGTGAGGGTCTCTTTATCTAGGGAATTACCTAGAGGCAGGTGAGGGTCTCTTTATCTAGGGAATTACCTAGAGGCAGGTGAGGTCTCTTTATCTAGGGAATTACCTAGAGGCAGGTGAGGGTCTCTTTATCTAGGGAATTACCTAGAGGCAGGTGAGGGTCTCTTTATCTAGGGAATTACCTAGAGGCAGGTGAGGGTCTCTTTATCTAGGGAATTACCTAGAGGCAGGTGAGGGTCTCTTTATCTAGGGAATTACCTGGCAGAGGTCTCTTTTGGATACCAGGATGAGGGTCTCTTTATCTAGGGAATTACCTAGAGGCAGGTGAGGGTCTCTTTATCTAGGGAATTACCTTGAGGCAGGTGAGGGTCTCTTTATCTAGGGAATTAACTTGAGGCCGGTGAGGGTCTCTTTATCTAGGGAATTACCAAGAGGCTGGTGAGGGTCTCTTTATCTAGGGAATTACCTAGAGGCAGGTGAGGGTCTCTTTATCTAGGGAATTACCTAGAGGCAGGTGAGGGTCTCTTTATCTAGGGAATTACCTAGAGGCAGGTGAGGGTCTCTTTATCTAGGGAATTACCTAGAGGCAGGTGAGGGTCTCTTTATCTAGGGAATTACCTAGAGGCAGGTGAGGGTCTCTTTATCTAGGGAATTACCTAGAGGCAGGTGAGGGTCTCTTTATCTAGGGAATTACCTAGAGGCAGGTGAGGGTCTCTTTATCTAGGAATTACCTAGAGGCAGGTGAGGGTCTCTTTATCTAGGGAATTACCTAGAGGCAGGTGAGGGTCTCTTTATCTAGGGAATTACCTAGAGGCAGGTGAGGGTCTCTTTATCTAGGGAATTACCTAGAGGCAGGTGAGGGTCTCTTTATCTAGGGAATTACCTGAGGCAGGTGAGGGTCTCTTTATCTAGGGAATTACCTAGAGGCGGTGAGGGTCTCTTTATCTAGGGAATTACCTAGAGGCAGGTGAGGGTCTCTTTATCTAGGGAATTACCTAGAGGCAGGTGAGGGTCTCTTTATCTAGGGAATTACCTAGAGGCAGGTGAGGGTCTCTTTATCTAGGGAATTACCTAGAGGCAGGTGAGGGTCTCTTTAGCTAGGGAATTACCTAGAGGCAGGTGAGGGTCTCTTTATCTAGGGAATTACCTTGAGGCAGGTGAGGGTCTCTTTATCTAGGGAATTACCTAGTGGCAGGTAAGAGTCTCTTTATCTAGGGAATTACCTAGAGGCAGGTGAGGGTCTCTTTATCTAGGGAATTACCAAGAGGCCGGTGAGGGTCTCTTTATCTAGGGAATTACCTAGAGGCAGGTGAGGGTCTCTTTATCTAGGGAATTACCTAGAGGCAGATGAGGGTCTCTTTATCTAGGAAATTACCTAGAGGCAGGTAAGAGTCTCTTTATCTAGGGAATTACCTTGAGGCCGGTGAGGGTCTCTTTATCTAGGGAATTACCTTGAGGCAGGTGAGGGTCTCTTTATCTAGGGAATTACCTAGAGGCAGGTAAGAGTCTCTTTATCTAGGGAATTACCTTGAGGCCGGTGAGGGTCTCTTTATCTAGGGAATTACCAAGAGGCCGGTGAGGGTCTCTTTATCTAGGGAATTACCTAGAGGCAGGTGAGGGTCTCTTTATCTAGGGAATTACCTAGAGGCAGATGAGGGTCTCTTTATCTAGGAAATTACCTAGAGGCAGGTAAGAGTCTCTTTATCTAGGGAATTACCTTGAGGCCGGTGAGGGTCTCTTTATCTAGGAAATTACCTAGAGGCAGGTGAAGGTCTCTTTATCTAGGGAATTACAGCTCTCATTTGATAAGTTATATACATAGAGAAGTTGTAACTCTAAGCGTACATATGATATAGGGAAAAATTAGACACGTGTGCAACATCTGGGTATATTTAATTTGTAGACGTTTCGCCCTCCAGTGGCTTTTTCAGTGAAATACAAGGACATAATGTGAAGACTAGAGGTATATGCTGCTACAGCCTTCACACTATGACTGTACAGAATATGCTTCTACAGTCTTCGCATTATGTCCTTGTATTGTATTGATAAAGTCACTGGATGGCTAAACATCTACAGATTAAAGATACCCAGTTGTTACATGTGCGTCTAATTCTTCATTATGTTAATACTGTATACTATTCATATACAACCTTATTTTAGGGACTAAAGTAATCCTTTCTGGTGGAGAAAAAAGTGATATGGAGCTTTAATAAACATCGTGTAGTCGATAGGCTTTAAACCCCATTAACCAAATAGTAGCTGTCCCTTGATTAAACTTGATTTCTTCCCATTGCCCATTCATCACACGCTGTGCTAAATGATCCCTGCGGGGTTTTGCGCTTCCCCATAAATATAATAATTATATGCAGCTAGAAGTTAATTACGTGTACTTATGCAGCTGCCGTTAAGCCAAGGAGGAAATTTTCATCTATATGCTAACGAGCCTCGTATATTTGTCCTTAGTCATCACAGTCTTAACTAAAATATAATTTGCTGGTAATTAAGGTTTTTCGGGATTTTGTTGAAAAAATATAGGTACATTATTTTTTATCGCCATGGAAACAATGACTTCAAATTAACCTTCAAGGAGACAATAAAATTTAATTGAAAAATAGTACTGCGTTTTCCGGACTTACAGTGGGGCCCTCTTCAGTGTGTTGCCTAAATATACAGTACATAAATAACCCCTCACGCAGGAGACTGTAACTTATGGCGACATTTCGCTCTGAATTTTACCAATGTCTAGTCACAGCGTGTAACTAGTTAATTGCCAAAATCGGACCGAAACGTCGTCAGAAGTTTCAGCCTCCTACGTGGGGGGTTATTTGTGTATTGTTCGAGTCACGGAATTGTGTCTATTTTATTCTCTTCTACACAACACAAGACAGTGATAGAGTGAATGATGATGAAAGTTTTTTTTCGGGCCACCCTGCCTTGGTGGGAGACGGCCTATGTGTTAATAATAATAAAAAAAACACTTGTTCTAATTGTTTCATTTTCTCCTGTGTTCAAGTTATCACTTCAAGAATAAAACACTTGTACAAGTGTCTCAGTCTTCAACTTGTCGGTTTTCTATACCACTTATATCACACAAGTTATCAGGATATATTACACTGTTACTATATTTTCTTGAGTTATACCTGCGCTCTTAATGGGTAAGACTCAAAACACACCATATGATTATGAATTAAATCGAATAGTATATTTTTGTTGTTCGTGGAGCCTTGATGATTATGAGGAGCTTTTGAATATAATAAATAATAAGAAGAAGAAGAAGAAGAAGAAGAAGAAGAAGAAGAAGAAGAAGAAGAAGAAGAAGAAGAATATATTATTATGATTATTATTATTATTAGTAGTAGTAGTAATAGTAGTTGTAGTAGTATCAAACAATGGTGAAAACCTCCTGCTGCTGAGAAGTCACTTCTATCTGACAGTGCGCATGTTAGGAAAGCCAAGAAAACATACAATGGGGGTCAACACCCCGGGGCGCGGGGGTGTTGACCCCCGGAACACCCTCCAGGTATACTCCAGGCCACAAAACAAACTTAAGAATGTACTGGTTTTGCAATACAATTAATATCTCTCCTACCTCCCTCCAGGTCTTAAATATATTAATGTGAAATTCGCTTTAATAAAAAAAGAATGTTACAGTTAAAAATAAAGAGATGATCTCTCTGAAAATACTACTGGGATGTGTTCAAGCGGGAGCTGGACAAGCACCTAAAGTCAGTTCCCGACCAACCAGGATGTGGTTCGTACGTCAGTTTACGTGCGGCCAGCCGTAACAGCCTGGTTGATCACGCCCTGATCCACCGCGGGGGCGCTGACCACCGAAATACCCTCCAGTTGTGCAAGTTTTTTTGCAAAATGTGTGATAACATTTATATAGTAGAAACTGGAAGATTTTATGATAACCGACTTAAACAGTATATATATATATATATATATATATATATATATATATATATATATATATATATATATATATATTTGACTCACGAAATAAATGTAACACGATAGCAAACTAATCAAGGAACGGATAGGGCTCGAACCAATGGCAGAAGATTCCTGAAACTCGCAGACCATTGGTTAAGCACACTGGCCTGGGAGTCTTAGAACTCGCCAGCTGTGGGTGCCAAACTCTGTGATTTGATCAGCACAAATATGCTACAATTTATAACCAAGAAACCAGTGATTTGTTCATCTTACGGACACAGTTCATTGTGTAGACTGTTTCTTCCTTCTCTTGTCCTTTGTAGTGTCAGTGTGGTTGGTTTTTTTGTCAGTAACTTTGTCCCCAGTGCCTTCACTTGTTTAAACCCTTGTTGAAAAGACAGTTTGCCTTGTTGGCACATCTATCAGTTAGACAAGCTACATTTTATGTGGACAATTGTCTGCTCTGCTTCTCTTGTTTGTTCCCTGGATTTCAGCTTATATATTTGTTTACATTTCTCACTAATATACCTTTTGGCTTTATCAATTAATAATTAATTATATATATTTATATTTTCTTTCATCATTTTTATCACTTGCCTAAAATTTGGTATTTCCTATGTCATGTCTTAATTACTTTTTTTTTTTTCCTGTATATAAGTTGCTCTATAAATGTCCACTTACACGTCCTCTAGTTACTTTTATTTATTCATATCAAGTTATTTCCTCTGTGATTCTTTTCTTCTTTAGCTTCCATAAATATTATATTTTCCTCCCTACTATGACCCTATTAACTTTGGCATTATACCCTTCACATGGATCACTTGTCATTGGTCATATGTATTATTGTTTCCTTTTATGTGTTAGGCAAAGTAGGTATAAATTGTTGAGATGTACTTCTCAGGCGGTTGGCGAGGATGCTGAATTAGTTGCAAAGGCAAAAGAATTGCCTTTGAGAAGAGAGATTTCAGGTTAAGTGACTCAGTAAACATCATTGACAATGAGCGCTGGGCTGGGTTGAGTTTCGTAAGCTGTGTATCATTACCACATTATAGTGCTCAAATCAATTTCTCCTTCACGAGACTTGGATGATCTCAGAAGACAGAATATCATGTGGGGCGGGACTCACTAGTAATAGAAGGTCAGTCCCAAAAGGTGAGCCACAGATTAGTAGCGGAGCTGGTGAAGATATTATCTTTACAAAGTTTGCACTGCGTCGATGTGTCCCACAATTATCATTAGATCAGAGGTATAAACTAATACTTGTTTGACACAGCAACACCATGAAAGTTTAGTACAGAGAATACCTTCTTTCATCACTGCTATATATGTGGCCTACATTATGGGCCAGATGTTCTTTCATTTATGGGCCTCGCCCACATGTGACAACATCTAAAATTGCTTCATCTATCAATTCTTCCATTTTCTCTTCTACAGAAGTCTCCATTCTTGTCTCTTTATTGGAATTACGTAGCAAGTAATGGGCGAAATTTCACTCAATAAAGATGCCCAGATGTTTCACATATGTCGTTATTCATTAACTTGTCGGTATGTTTTACCTGTTATTCAATGTAAATGAAGATCAGTGTTATATCGGCAGCAGCATCCCAGGCGTAGTTATCAATACTGCCAGTGTCACACTAGGAGAAATTATCAAAAATATTTTGCTAGTGTCATTCTAAGCGTAGTGATCAACACCGCCTTGCCAGAGTTATCAATAATGTCAATGTTATGCCTGGTGTAGTGATCGATACTGTCTTGTTGGTGCCATCCAGATGTAGTGATCAATAACGTTAGTGTCATCCCAGGACATAGTGATCAATAACGTTAGTGTCATCCCAGGACCTAGTGATCAATAACGTTAGTGTCATCCCAGGACCTAGTGATCAATAACGTTAGTGTCATCCCAGGACCTAGTGATCAATAACGTTAGTGTCATCCCAGGACCTAGTGATCAATAACGTTAGTGTCATCCCAGGACCTAGTGATCAATAACGTTAGTGTCATCCCAGGACCTAGTGATCAATAATGTCTTGTCAGTCGGGATGCTGGTGTCGTCCACAAATCCTACAGGAGCCGCGGTTAACCAATCATCCTGTCATGGGTTGAAAAAATGGAGAGCGAGGGATGAGGCTGAAGATTACAGGCTTCTACACTCACCGTGCTGAGGATATTAACTTATTGTGGTGAGAGAGAAAAAAAAAGTGGGAAAGGCCTTATGGTCTACGAGTATATGGTTACTATCTTCGAGAAAAGGTAAAATGCTACCTCTATTTTTTTTCTAAATAATATAGGAAATATAGATAGAGATGTTGTAGCCTCCCTCCACTCCTGGTCACACTCAGCTTGAAAGAGTGAGTGTAGAGAATAATCATGGATTAAAAAGGTGCAAAGATATTTATAGAAAAGGTGAAATTATAGTTCTAATTTCTACCACTACTATTACTACTACTACTACTATTGCTGTTGCCACAACCTGGGTGACTATGCAGAAGGCGTAAATGGCCATAAATTACTGGATACAAGAAACGGGGAACCTTCAGTGGTACAACGTTTCACCTTCCCGAGGGTGAAACATTGTTTCAGTAAACGTTTTTCTGCATGTAATGACTTCAGTTAATATTTTAGTTTAGGGCTTCCCTGAACTACACTCTTTGCTTTCGTTTACATAATGCTAGCAATCTATCCGTGGCCCGGCAGGAATAGTTAATTCTTGTGTCTACTGCTACCTATATTACCGCTGGTATTACTAAGTCTTAGGTGACTGATCTTCAACCAATTGCTTGTTGTAGCGGCTGATCCAGTGTCAGCCTTCCAGTGGTCACGACGATCCCTTTTATTATATCTAGTTAAATCTGTTATCTGCAAAGTATTTGTTTATCTGTTTTAAATTCAATGTAGCATTTTTTGCACTCGCCGTATCGATGGGGGGTGGAGAGGAAGTGAATGTTTGTGTTCTGTGACTGCCAAAAATCTCTTGTCTCACAATTCTATGTCGTCCATTTGCATTATTTTATAGCTTTGTTGTGTATATACTTCGTATCTGAGTATGTCAATATTTTTTTAATTATCTTTCAATATTGAACTGAATATCTTCGTAGTCTTGATTTCCTAAAGGAAAACAGATCAAGTACTCCCATTCTTTCTTCATAGAGTAAAAATTTTAATGCTGCGATCATTGTCGATTCATGCCAGTCATCGCCTTTAATGCGCCTCGGGGATCAAAACTGGACAGAATATTCGAAGTGAGGTCTGGCAAGTGTGTCATGAGTCCTCATTCTCGTGGGAGGTCCCTTGATGCCGGTGAACGACTCGTCATTCAAGGAAGCGGACCCTACCCTTCCTTAAATCGATCTTAAAAGACATTAAGACCTAGAGTCTAGGTGCTGGATGACCCCAGCGGGTTTAGCATTTCCCATAGATATAAATAATTATAAAAATAGTAATAATAATAATAATGATTTATTATTATTTTTGTTGTTATTATTATTACTATTGTTAATATTATTAAGGTGTTCTTATTGTTTTAGGTATTGTATTCTTGAATTTTATTAGATATGACATTCAATTTTCTGTTAGCTTTGGTGTTCACAGCTAGATATTTGCTATACTTTATAACACTGCTAGTGAGCATCCCCAGGTCATTCTCCATTGGTTAAACTAGCGGGTTTCTAAGCGTTTTAAATTAATATTTGGCAATATTTTAGCAAAAATACATTACTCGTCACTTGTCCACACTAATAAATTACCCGGTGAAAATCCTGCTATATTACACGATAATCTATGCTTAAAGATAGGTGCGTATACACTTAGAACACTCTGTTATAAATACTTTACGTTCTTGGGACCTTGTTGCTTCACTGTATGGAGTCAACAAGTGTTGCTAACGTGTCTTAAACCACAAATAAAAAATCATCGGCCTTGTCTCCTACCGCAGAGCCAACCTCTCCAGTAATATTCATAATGAAATAGTTATAATCATAACCATAATTTTTAAAGGGTTGAACCGGCAAGCCAGCGGAAGACCTCGGTCAGATGACCAAAAGCTCCAGTTGTGGGTCATCATATAACTAAGACCCGCGTCAAGAAACACTTGTCCTGTTTCCTGACGAACCTTAAAAAAAAAAATCTCTCCAGTGGGTGCCGTCTAATTCTCCAACATTCAGCCAGGCATGCGGCGAGTTATCCCTAATTTCGTCATCCCTGAACTTTTGCACTTTTAAATGCTAGTCCCGTTTAATGTTCATTTATGTAAGTTGGGACGTGAGGCAATTAACGAGGAACTCTACTCGTGACTTCCGGATATAAATATAACAGAAAAAACAGACGATAAGAAAACATATGTGATTTCATATGAATATATGTGCACATTATCAACAGGAATAGCACGACATTTCTCCGCATGTTTCCAACGCTACAAGTCCCATGGCGTTAATTTTAGGACAAAAATGAGGAGAACACAAGCAATAGTATAGACTGGATAAATACCAAACAAACTGCGAATGTATTATTTTATTATTCAGCATAATACTGTGTAATTATCTTTTATTAAGCACTAAGCGAAGTGTATCTTTAAACAGATATATCTATAAACTGAAGAGTTACGTAATTAAAATATATTTCATGGTCCAGAGACATTCATTGATGAGTAAAATTGCCCTTTGTGAAAAATTTATCAGTGTGATTCTTGGTTATTATTGTGTTCATTAATTAGTAACCCTGGAGGGGCACCTCTGATTGAGAGGTAGCTTGATTTATTTTATTTTCTCTTTTTCCTCCACCTTTCGATTTTATTTCGTTCAACACTTGTGTTGAAACTAGAGAAAGTACAAAGGTTTGCAGCAAGACTAGTCCGGGAGCTAAGGGGTATGTCCTACGAGGAGAGGTTAAGAGAACTCGACCTGACGACAGTGGAAGACAGGAGAGATAGGGGAGATATGTTAACGACAAATAATATATATATATATATATATATATATATATATATATATATATATATATATATATATATATATATTTTTTTTTTTTTTATTAACACATCGGCCGATTCCCACCAAGGCAGGGTGGCCCGAAAAAGAAAACTTTCATCATCATTCACTCCATCACTGTCTTGCCAGAAGGGTGCTTACACTACAGTTATAAAACTGCAACATTAACACCCCTCCTTCAGAGTGCCGGCACTGTACTTCCCATCTCCAGAACTCAAGTCCGGCCTGCCGGTTTCCTGAATCCCTTCATAAATGTTACTTTGCTCACACTCCAACAGCACGTCAAGTATTAAAAACCATATGCCTCCATTCACTCTATCAAATACGTCACACATGCTTGCTGGAAGTCCAAGCCCTCGCACACAAAACTTCCTTTACCCCTCCCTCCAACCTTTCCTAGGCCGACCCCTACCCCGCCTTCCTCCACTACAGATTTTACACTCGAAGTCACTCTGTCTCGTTCCATTCTCTCTACATGTCCAAACCACCTCAACAACCCCTCCTCAGCTCTCTGGACATATATAATCGATCGATCCAGGCACGGGTGAAACGTTGGGCATGTTTCCTTACACCTGCTGTCCATGTTCACCTAGTAGTAAATAGGCACCTGGGTACTAGTCTACTGGTGTGGGTCGCATCCTGGGTACAAAATTAACCTAATTTGCCCGAAATGCTCTGCAATAGCATGGGGCTTTCTATATAGTATGTAATATGCTAGAGCCGAGGGGCTTCCGGTGCTGCCAGGTATAACACAGGTGATCTTCAAGCATCGCCTTCACCTCATGACAAATGGATCGTCATGATGTCTTTTTTATTTCGCCTATGTGATACATATCCCCTTGTTATCTGTTATTAATATTGCAATCAGAACTAATTGCTAATCCCACAGAGAATGTATGTGCCTCTGTTTTCATGATTCTGAATATATCCAGTTTTCTGATAATATATACCGACATTTGTATGATTTTGATTATCATGGGGGAGCACTAATCCAGTAGGGATTATACAGCTCCTGGGTGGGGGGATGGAAGGCACTCAGAGATTCACTTCAGGGAACTGGAGCACAGATCCAATTCCATAGATCAAGATCCCCTCATCAGCATCAAGGAACCTCCCTTCACGGGTGTATGATTCTGATTATACACAGTCATCTGATGTATAACACCACTTGTATGATTATTACTTCTTTTATTTGCATCTGATTTATATCCTGTATCTGGCTTATATCACTTACCTAGTTAATTTGGCCTGCCATCTAATTTTTTTTTTAATTTATATAATCATATGATATTCCCTCATCTGGTTAGTATCTTGTATTGTTTGTTCACTCTTCTTGTTTTCTGAAAGTTCCAATGAGATAGCCCAAATAACAACTGAAAGAATAAAAAATAACAAAAATATTTACTGAAAATTACATATGGCACGAACAAATAAATTAGTGGCACTAGGTAAGGTGGTTTTGGGACTAGGTACTCACAATCTTAATACTGTATCGTGGCAAACTAAATTAATGTAAATCTTTCTTTCTTTCAACACGTTGGCCGCTTCCCACTGAAGCGGGGTGGCCCAAAAGGAAAAACGAAAGTTTCTCCCCCCACATTTAGTAATATATACAGGAGAAGGGGTTACTAGCCCCTTGCTCCCGGCATTTTAGTCGCCTCTTACGACACACATGGCTTACGGAGGAAGAATTCTGCTAGTACCAGGTAGTAGCTGCTAGTACCAGGTAGTAGCTGCTAGTACCAGGTAGTAGCTGCTAGTACCAGGTAGTAGCTGCTAGTACCAGGTAGTAGCTGCTAGCACCGAGTAGCAACAGATAGTATCAGGCAATATTAGAAACGCATTCATGAGGGATACCTTTAATGAAGATATTTTATTCCTTGAACCTTGATTACTATGACTACTGCTATTACTACTATGGCCACTACTATTAATACTTCGACTGCTAATACTAGTGCTACTGCAGCTGCTACTGTTACTACTGCTGATACTACTGTTAATGCTTCTGTTACTACTACTACTATTACTACTGATATTATTACTGATTTCCTTCCATATACAGCCTGTCTTCTCTCATTCCTCAGCTGACCCGTAAATCGCCTGACCTGGATATCAGCTAACCCGTACTTCAGCTGACCTGCACAACAGCTGACCCCACATAAGCTGACCCGCACATCAGCTGACCTACACATCAGCTGACCCACACATCAGCTGACCCGCACATCAGCTGACCTACACATCAACTGACCCACACATCAGCTGACCCACACATCAACTGACCCACACATCAGCTGACCCCACACATCGGCTGACCCGCACATCGGCTGACCCACTCATCAGCAGACCCGCACAACAGCTGACCCACTCATCAGCAGACCCGCACAACAGCTGACCCGCACAACAGCTAACCCGCCCATCAGCTGACCCGCCCATCAGTTGACCCGCACATCAGCTGACCTACACAACAGCTAACTCACACATCAGCTGACCCACACATCAGCTGACTCGCACATCAGCTGACCCGCCCATCAGCTGACCCACATCAGCTGACCCGCACAACAGTTGACCAACACATCAGCTGACCCACACATCGGCTGACCCGCACATCGGCTGACCCGCACATCAGCTGACCCACACAACAGCTGACCTACACATCAGCTGACCCGCACATCAGCTGACCCGCACATCAGCTGACCTACACATCAGTTGACCCACACATCAGCTGACCCGCACATCAGCTGACCCACACATCAGCTGACAAACACATCAGCTAACCCGCCCATCAGCTGACCCACACATCAGCTGACCCGCACAACACTTGACCAGCACATCAGCTGACCCACACATCGGCTGACCCACACATCAGCTGACCCGCACAACAGCTGACCCGCACAACAGCTGACCCGCCCATCAGCTGACCCGCCCATCAGCTGACCCGCCCATCAGCTGACCCACACAACAGCTAACTCACACATCAGCTGACCCACACATCAGCTGACCCACACATCAGCTGACCCACACATCAGCTGACCCGCACAACAGCTGACCCACACAACAGCTGACCCACACATCAGCTGACCCACACATTAGCTGACCCGCACAGCAGCTGACACCCACAACAGCTGACCTGCGCTGAGTCTGTTTACAACATTTGAGCGCTGCGTGTCTGTGTCGCATTCTGGCCATTTTCTAACTGTTTTACTTGTGCTATTGTTATTATTGAAATTATTAATCACAGTACAGTGGCCCCTAAGGGTAAGACTAGTGAAGAGTGGAGTCACAAGACTTTTACTTTAAGCTAAAAGGCTATAAATTATCAAGAATGGTGAGAAAGGAACGTTGAACGCCCAAATATTTATCAAACTAGCTCTATTATCCACTTCAACCTTCCTTTGATAATTACGTCTTAAATGGTAATTCGCCAGTCACCATAAGCAAAGGATGAAAATATTTTAAGGTTAGCAATATAATACATCTTTTTTTAGGCCTAGTTATATTACGCACTTAATAAAAGTGTAAACATGATTTTAATCATTTATATGCACTGGAAAGTGAAAAAAAAGCCTGTTATTCTCTTTACTGTCAGCTAGGCCTGTGTACTCTGTACATGTAGAAATGATTATATTATTATTAAGCTTCAGGACCCCTAATCCTGGAGGAGCCCCAGAAGCGAATTTTGTCCACATTGCTTAAAAAAATTGGGTCTATGTTTGAGAAGGTTACGAAGGGGGCCCCCATAAGAGCACAAGCTGTAGGGCCCCAAAAATGTAGGTTCCCCATTGGGTCCAGAGACTGGGGAGAAATAATGTGGATGAGGGTGTAAATTTATTTAGGTACAGACACACATAAATACAGTTACATAAATTATCATACATAGCAGCATATGTATAGATTACCCAGGATAACCCAAAAAAAAGTCAGTGACTTATTTCCATTTACAAGTCACACTGTGACTTGTAAATGGTCACGGTCGGTTATTTGAGTATATAAAACCTCCACTTTCTTTATTAAACACCTTTACGAGAGTCGCAGTTTACCAGCAAGAAAGCTGCCACAATCACATTACAACAATCAATATTGATACATGCATCACGCCACTAAATGTGGAAAAAATATGCATGTACAGGAGTGTATAAGGTGAAAATAGCCATGAGGTAGTCTGTTGGACGGGTGTTTGAGCTTGGGATTTTACTCTCTAGATTCTTTCCTATGGTGGAGAAGAAAAATTTAAGTCTGTTTGCTGTCTCAGTTGATGAGAGTTGGGGGTTCATCTGTTTTTGATAATTTGATGGTATTGTTCTTGAATATCTTTTTATTTCCTACACCTCTCGTTTAATACCATTATCAGGTTTGATGCTTACAAGATTTGACACGGACTAATTGAAAAAAAAAATTGTAGGAACATAAAACTACGTACCATTGACACAACAAACATACAGGCCATAATTTGCACATGCGTTATTATTATTACATTCATGAAGGATTATTATAATCAAAAAGAGAGAAGCGCTAAACCTACAAGGGTTATACAGCGACATTCATGGAGGAGCGCTGAGCCCGTAAGGGTCATGCAGCGCCTGTGGAATAATAATAATAATTTTATTTACTACAAGTACATGTACATGGTATACAGGCCCAGCAGACATCAGTGACATACTACTATATAGGAAGCAACTTGTTATGCAGAGCATTTCGGGCAAATTAGGTCAGTTTTGTCCCAGGATGCGACCCACACCAGTCGACTAACACCCAGGTACCCATTTTACTGATGGGTGAACATAGACAACCGATGTAAAGAAACACGCCCAATGTTTTTACCCGCGCTGGGAATCGAACGCAGACCTCACCGTGTGAAGCAAGAGCTTTACGGGAGTCATAACGCGCGCCACGCGCGAGCAAAAAAAAATCGAAAAATTATGGAAATTGAGTTATAGTTATAGAAAAATAGCTTAACTCTCTGGCAACACAGTGGTACAAGAATCAATGTCGTACAACGTTTCTACAAGGAATTAGTCATTTATATCATGTATAGTGACATCAGCGCTAGCAACATGACTGATCACATCTCGTAAATTTTTAGATTTTTTTTTCCGTTTTTCATTGTTATTCCTTGTATTATTCTTTGAGAGCAACCTGAATTTCAGCACCCATATCAACCACATAGTAAAAAAAGTATCCAAAACGGTTGGGATCCTCTCTAAGATACGTTACTATGTACCGCAATCAGATCTACTCACACTATACTATTCACTCAACTATCCCTACCTCACATATGCCATATGTGCTTGGGGATCAACAGCAACAACCCACCTAAAACCAATATTAACTCAACAAAAAGCCGCAGTAAGAATTATCACGCAATCCAATCCCAGGCAACACCCCCCCCCCCCCACTCTTCAAAGACCTAAATTTACTCACTGTTCAGAACATCCACACTTACTACTGTGCAACCTAAATGTACGGAACCATAAATGCCAATATTAACCCTGAACTAAAACGCTTTCTTGATAGTTGTGACAGGACCCATTGGCACAATACCAAACACAAAAATCTCTATGACATTCCCCGTGTCCGGCTAAATCTATACAAGCGTTCAATGTACATTAAAGGGCCTAAAATCTGGAATTCCCTACCTGAAAACTCCGGAACTGCAGACTCAGCCACCATTTTCAACAATATCATCAAAAAACATCTTATCTCACTAACACACCCCATCATCACCTAAACACATGAAAACCATCGATTCACACACACACACACACACACACACACACACACACACACACACACACACACACACACATCTGTGTGTCTTCCAAACTGCCAGAAGTACTTGTAGCCAAGCCTAAGCCTGGCCACTACAACAACAGTCAGTCTGTTCACATTGCAAGTTGCTCCATAAACATGTTCATGTTATCATAGTGGGTTATAGATCTACTCAGGCTTCTAACTGCATTCCAATAACAATCATTTTCATTATTTACTTCTCTCCTAATACTATTCCTAATGCTAGTTACAGATATACCAAAGTTATATTCTACATTCTCCTCCTGGGTACTCTTCTTGGCTAACATATCAACTTTATCATGCAGGAGTAATCCAATGTGTGATGGGATCCATAGCAATTGTACATTAATTCCTTTGTCCCGGATTTTTGAGTATCTATACCTGGCTTCTCGAATGAGCATGTTGTTAGAGTCATTATATGAGTCAAGAGCCTTCAGTGATGACATAGAATCAGTAATGGACTGGACACTGTGGTGACAACAAGGTACCAGGAGCTAGAGCTCGGTGCCCCACGTGTCTTCAAAATACTTGGCCTGTGAAATAAAGAATCACTGAGAGGCGTTCCGAAGCACTGTGGACTGTCTCTTCTCAGGCCCCTTCTTTGTAAGACAATCTCCAACATTTTCCTGTATTTAGTTGGCCAACGGTGTATGGGCAAAGGTGGGAAATTTGAACTCAGGGGTCACGACGCGGGCGAAGGCCCACAGATACGGTAATTGTGGGCGTCTCCCCTTAAGTATTAGTAAAGTAAAAAAGTAAATTTTATTTCTTTGCAAGTTTACATCGAGAATTTGTAATTACAATTTAGAATTGAAGAGCAAGGAGAGTCACTATTATGCCATGGCATTATGAGCAGACAATCTAGTTTAAAATGTTTATTATGCACCCCATACCCATCCTGTGGGCGGTAGTCAAAAGATTACAGAGGTACATAATTGGTCCAGGGACTGGACTCCAAAGTTTTGATAGCTGAGCAAGTTACAGCGGTAATGAACTAGATCTGGTCACAATTATGACCAAGTTACAAAGGTAATGAGCTCCAGGTAGAGCTGGTCACACTCATGACAAGTTACAAAGGTAATAAACTAGATCTGGTCACAATCATGACAAGTTACAAAGGTAATGAATCATAAACACGTCCATACATGGTTACAATCAAGAACAAATTACAGAGTAATGAAGAGTTAACAAACATTCTAGGGAATGCATCCATTGGTCCAACAACAGATGTTGCTAGGTACCTGTCCCTCTTCGGCAGGACAGCCAGACAGCCATTGCAAACAGCAGCAGGTTGCGCCAGGATCTGCTGCTTGCAGGAGCACCATCGACCCTCCCCAAGAGATCCAAGAGGTCAGCAACTCCGCTAGCAGCCCGAGGGAGAGCTGCCCTAGGGACGTGTCAACGTCCTGGTGGACGCCTTGATTGCAGATCCCAGGCCCTCTCTGTCTGCTGGGAGGGGCTGTTTGTTGCTCCCACCTGAGGCCCTCCAGTTGCCCAGACATCCACCATGCACACGGATGCTGAAGCTTGAGGAACTGAGTACACACTGCCTGTGGCACACCTGACAGATGCCTCGCAGTCGAACTCCACGGCGCTGTCCCTGCAGTGGAATTTCCCGTGAGCCTGGCACAACCTGTGCTATCGCTGACATCGTGGGCTGGGAGGGGAAATAGTTTGGCGCTGGGAGTCGTTTACTTACATGATTCATTACCTTTGTAACTTGTGAGTTCATTACCTTTGTAACTTGTGAGTTCATTACCTTTGTAACTTGTGAGTTCATTACCTTTGTAACTTGTGAGTTCATTACCGTTGTAACTTGTGAGTTCATACCTTTGTAACTTGTGAGTTCATCACTCTTTATTAGCTACTCAGTGACATCACTCATCGTTGTCTAAGACTCACAGTGACATTATTCATCGTTACCTAAGTACATCAGAAGTCATTCTTTAGTTATGGAACTGATCCCAACTGCACACAGGTAACTTGTGAGTTCATTACCTTTGTAACTTGCTCAGCTATCAAAACTTTGGGGTCCAGTCCCTGGACCCATTATGTACCTCTGTAATATTTTGACTACCGCCCACAGGATGGGTATGGGGTGCATAATAAAAATATCAAACTAAGCTGGGAGTCTGGTGGGTGAGGCGGGGGAGTTGAATGGTTGAGGCGCAGGGGTTATGAGCGGGTCACTGTTTACTACACACGGGGCAACCCGGGGAGGGGGGTGAGGGGCACTTCCCTACACACCGATTGTGATTGAGCACCGTTGTTCACACTGTCCTGCCTACAACAAACACAATATCTATTTGTAGCTCATGCACATCTTCCAAGATATGGGCATATGTCCCCAAAACCAGTGTTCCCTCATCTTCACACACCGCCCCCTCCGCCCCCGGTGGCTTGGGGGAGGAGGCACTGACTTGTCCCGACCTGGACACTCAGCACCACAACCAACTCTCACAAACTTCACAAAACTTCCACTATTTACGCTGAAACGATGCACTGGGATGTCCTCTCGCTGCTCTGGAATCTTCCCAGAGCATTCACACTGAGTCCTGTTCAGTCGTAACCTGGTCAGCCTCTTTGATTAGGAGCTATAGGCAGTAGGTACAATAGTATTTCCCATACGCACTATTTAATACTAGATAAATAGAATGATTTTGTTATAGTTAAATATTAGCTTGTGTTTTTAGCAGATAATAAGTTTACTAAATTACAATCTGAGGACATTACATTTGTCAACGTGTTATGCAAGATGGTTATATCAATAGTAAATATAGCACTTTTATTATGGGTAAATAACACTGAGCATTGTTGAAAGTAGTTTACAATAAGAGTATATTTAGTTTAGAGTGAGTAAGTGGTTTTTGAGGAGAGTCTTAAATTGATGTTCAGGCAAGGTTGTTTTAATATTTTCTGGTAATGAATTCCATATTTTGGGGCCCTTTATGTGCATAGAGTTTTTACACAGGGTGATATGGAGTCTGGGTATATCAAAAAGTGATTTGTCTTGTTATGGTCATGGGTCCTGTTAAAGTTGGTGAGGCGAATTTTGAGTAGAGGGTTTATATTTGAGTGTAGAGTTCTATGTATGTATGTAGTAGGCACAAGAATAAGTGTGAATGTTCTTTACAGTGAGTAGTTTTAGACTTTCGAATATTGGCAGAGTATGCTGTCTAGAGTGGGAATTTGTTATCATTCTGACTGCTGCCTTTTGCTGGGTTGAGTGGTCTAAGGTGATTTAATGTTGATCCCCATGAACAAATTCCATAGGTGAGATAAGGGTAGATGAGTGAATGATACAGAACAAGGAGAGCTGATTGAGGCACATAATAACGTATCTTTGATAGTATGCCTACTGTCTGAGATTTTTTTGGAAATTTGTTGTATGTGTGTTTGGAATTTGAGGCTACTGTCAAGGTGGATTCCTAGAAAATTTCCCTCTAAGTCTTGTAATGGGTAATCAATTTAGCGTTATATTAAGTGGGACATTTGAAGCTCTGTTTCCAAACTGAATGAAATAGGTTTTGTCAGTATTGAGAGTAAGCTTATTAGTTTTCATCCAGGTAGATATTTTCTGTAATTCAGAATTTACAGTGTTGGCCAGTATGACTGGGTTTGGGTGAGAGAAGACATATGTAGTGTCATCTGCAAATAATATGGGTTTGAGTAGTTGCGATGCATTCGGTAGGTCATTGATTTAAATGAGGAAGAGGAGTGGTCCTAGGACACTTCCTTGCGGGACACCGACTTTAATTTGTTGCGTAGAAGAGTTAGCTCCATTTGTGTACACATATTGGCTTCTATTACTAAGGTATGATTTTAGGTAGTTGAGTGAGTGCCCTCTTATACCATAGTGAGCTAATTTTGTGAGCAGTAAGTCATAGTCAACTGTATCAGAAGCTTTACGGGCATCTCCTTTGAAACCAGGGAGCTCTGAGGTGCAGGCAGGACGCTAATACCACCAGAATTCTTGCAGAAATTAGTCCTTCACTGCACGTGGTGTCTTGAAGGTGAGGGACCAGAAGGGTTTAAGAGTTAGGGTGAAGTCCGGAGTATCTGGTGACATATTCTCCACCACCAAATTAGTTCTTTATTAGTGCATGTACGTAGTTAGGAATTTCTAGCAAGATCAGTTGCATCTAGAAATGTGTCCTATAAGCCACTTGTGAGCCTGAGGGGATTAGTCTCAGTGTCTGTGTCAACAGTACTTGCCAGGGAAGCAGCTTACAAGGAAGCAGTCCAGACAAATTTCCAAAACATTATTATTACATTCATGGGAAACGCTGAACCCGTACAAACCAGACATTATTATAATCAAGGGGGAGTGCTAAACCCGTAGGATTATGCAGCTATGAACCAGACAGCTTCTGGGAAATGGGAGGCAATCAAATTCAATCTAAGGAGATCAGTAACTTCTTGGATCCAGAGCCCTTTACTGACATCATGGCATCTTCCTTGGAGTGCATCCATTACGTAAAGTGCTTTGGGTAGCCCAGGCAATATAGTACATATTACAAAAAAAATCAAATTCCAAAATGGGCGGAACTTTAACCCACATCAGGTGAATTCTACAACTGACAGCCAGACTCGCCTGTTATGGGTACACACCCGACCCATTCTGCAATTTGTCTGCAATTACATTATTACGATTTCATGAGTCGGTAATACTAAAGTACAACCACAGAACTGTAACTTCAGGTTATAAAAATAAAATCAGTGATGATTAAGTTATCAACTTTATTAGACATAAACAATAACTACAAGATTTAACAAAATAAATTTCTAAAGATAAACAAGCAAAACAACTACAATTAAAAATTAATAACAGGAGGTCATATCCATAAATTAAATGAGTATTATTGAACATTGAACCATTAAATAAACATTTTATTTGTAGTGTAGTATTGAGGAAATATTACACAAGTGTAAATTATATTACAAAATGTAATTATAGCGGAATAAAATACATATGCAAACTATAAACTATTTAATATCTTCAGTAAGTCGTAAAATAAGAGGAAACAACAAAGTCTAATATTTTCAAATTCAGCTAAGCTTGTATACTTTATACGTACATGTACAATGGACCCTTGGTTTTCATTGAAAATTCTTTCCAGAATGCTGTTTGAGTGTTGTTACCGAACGAATTTGTTCCCATAAGGGCAAATGTATATTAGATTAGTCATTTCAGACCCCCTAAAATACACTTACAAAAGCACTTACGAAAATACACTTACATAATTGTTCGAGTTTGGAGGTGAACGAAAACCGAGGGTACACTGTACTTGTAGAAATAAAGATATTAGCATTATTAAATGTTTATTTATTTTATGCAGTACAGATATGTAGTTTACATGTAAATACTGTTAGGCTCACAAGTATGCAATGCATGTGCTAACATTTATATATATATGAAGCTGTTCAAGATTCAACACACATTACTGCAACACTGTTCAACAGATTTTTAAAACCTAAGCCTCACCCAAACATAATTAATTAAGCAAGCACGTGCTATGCTTGTCCACAAAGGTGGAGACCCAACTGAAACCAAGAATTGAAGACCAATATTTAACTTACTATTATATAAAAAATGCATAAATAATTGTATGAAATCATGACTAAATATAATGCAAAATTCTTAATCCTTGACAGTATGGTTTCTGGCCATGAAAAAGTACAAATTATGCACTAAAATGCTTGACTTACTCGATTCATCTCTAAAAAAGTAAAAGAATATCCAGTGGGCTTCTTTACTAATTTAAGAAAACTTTTAGACACATTAGATCACACCTTTTTGCTGCCTAAATTAGAACAATATGGAATCAGAGGCCATGCTTATACATATACAGTGGACCCCCCCCGAGTTTCGGTCACCTAGGAAATCGTACAACTATGTAAGTGTAATGTAAGTGTATTTTAGGGGGTCTGAAATGGACTAACCTACTTGACATTATTCCTTAAGGGAGTAAATTCGTTCGGTAATAGCACTTGAGCAGCCTTCTGGAATGAATTATGACCTAAACTCGGGGGTCCACTATAGTCCTAAATGTGGCCATTTATGGAGATATGTTGCAGCTTTTTAACTTTAGTGTAGACGAGCCTCTGGCAAGACAGCAATGGAGTGAATAATGGTGAAAGTGTTTCTTCTTTTTCAGGTCACCTTGCCTCTGTGGAAAATGGCCTGTGTGTTAATAAAACAAAAATATTTCATCTCAACCTATCAACATAGGAGTGCCACAGGGCAGCATTCTAGGCACTCTTATCTCTCATCAGGGGCATAGATTCTGGGTGTGCTACCTGCCTGGAGTCTACCTGCAGGGTATTCCAGAAATCAACGCCCCCACAGCCCGGTCCACGACCAGGTCTCCCAGTGGATCAGAGCCAAACCAACCAGGCTGTTATTGCTGACTGCACGTAGCCCAACGTACGAACCACAGCCCTGCTGATCCCCTCTTGAAGGCACCCTGGGGACTATTGGTAATTCTTCTTATACATGGTGGGAGGTTGTTGAACAGTCTTAGGCCCCAGACACAGTAGTGTACTAATGGCACCCCTACTTTTCAATGGGGGGTATTTTGCACCACCTGCCCAGTCTTTTACTTTCGTAGGGAGTGATTTCTGTGTGCAGATTCGGGTGCTAGGGAAGTGCCTCACACCCACCAAAGATGGTAAATTCATCATAGCTATTAAGGTCACTCAATCTAATCATGGGTCATAATGAGAATGTTTTCTGTCCCCTGTTATGAAATATTGTGGCAGTTGTTCTGGTTAATACTTATGCCAGAGTAGTAGGTTCAACACAGTAGTACAGTGCACACCCTGTGACAATAACCACCGTATGTCACTCTGTCTCATCTATATCAATGCAATACTTAAACTAGCCCAGTTAGTGGATGACGACTTTCGTCTTCTCAAATTCATATTTGGTTGTCTTCAACATGGTTAATGATGTGGCTGACTGACCCAAAAACTTACATTTAATATTTATAAAACATTCCACATAGTGTTTTGGGAATAAAGCTATAAATACTCAGTTGAATATGAAGGTAAATAATGCACACATTGAAAGACAAAACTAGGGAAAATGCTTAGGTATATACCTTAACAGCAAACCAAACTACACAACTCTCATCCAGCACATTGGCTATCTCCCACAAAAAATAATATAAAAACATTCACCATGATCCATTTCATCGCAATCTTGCCAGAAGTGTACCACATAATTCAGACGACATCTATGAATTTTTTTTAAAACAGCGTGCATTCTTTTAAAAGTGCATTACTATATAGCTCATTCATATTATTCTAATAACCATGAACATTACAATTTGTGAATGGTATCTACAACAATAAATCACCTAAAACCCATCATAACTCAACAAAAATTAACTGTTACAAACACAACACCCCTTCCCCCCAAATTCAAATTTAATCAACAAACAAATTATCAACACTTACTACTATGCATACTCTTTATATAAGAACTTCAGAAAGGAGGAACACTGCGGCAGGCCTGTTTGCCCATACTAGGCAGGTCCTTTACAATACCAACTCAATAACAGAACATTTGCCCAACCCACTTTCAGTGCCACCCCAACAATAATCTCTGACAAATCTATTTACTCATGTGCAAGTCCCACCCTTCATTACAAATAAGAACCCAGTACTCAGACTTCTTGGAAAGCTGCAACAGTTTTGTCACCCTGAAGTTTCTACCCCTAATAATCATTATACGTGTATTAATATTGGTAGAATTACCGACAATATGTTAAGTAAAAGGACACAAATGCAACTAATGTGACATTTTATTGTGGCAACGTTTCGCTCTCCAGGAGCTTTTTCAAGCCGTTACAAGCAATATATGGACACAGAGGGTATATATATACTCTCAAAGTGAGGTGTAATACTAGTGGTGGTAAAAGTAGTAGTGATATAAGTTGTAGTAGTAGTAGTAATACAATAAGGTAGAACAATCAACTTGCACATGAGTAAAAGGTGATAAAAACAATTACTTGGGTAGTATTAAAACAGGTTAGATAAATATTTCTGTAGGAGGATGGAAAAGAGAAGGCCTGTAGCAGTGTTCCACACCTGCGATGCGCTTGTGTGGTATTAGCAGGAGAGGCTATGTGATGGTAGGGTTTACTGTTTTCAGGAGGATTCTTGCTAAGACTTCAGAGATGGTGAAGCTGCCTTTGTTTTGTTTAATTGTGTTAGAAACAGCGATAAGTGCTGATTCAAGGCACTTACGTCTGCGGAAATCAGTTTCTTTGATTACTAATCGGGCGTCTTTGAATTTCATGAGATGATTGGTGGAATTTCGGAGTTGTACGCAGGCGTTGTTCAGGTTATCATTCCTACATGCATTAATGTGTTCTTTGAGGCGTGTTTCGAGGTTTCTTGCCGTTTCTCCTTCATAAATCCTGTCGCAGCCTCCACAGGGTATAGTTTAAACCCCCGCGTTGACTGGTTCATGGTGCTTGGATTTTGTCCTAGTTAGATCCTTTATAGAAAGGCTGGAAGCGATCGCGACTCTGGTGTTAGATTTAGCAAGTACTTTAGAAATGTTCGATGCAACATGGCTGTTGGGAAGAATTATAACTTTGTTTGGAGTGGTGTTGGTGCGTGGAGAATTAATGATCTGAAGAGCTCTCTTCTTGCAATCTTTGATGAAAAAGGAAGGAAAATGTAAATCAGTGAAGGTTTGGTGAATGTATGTACATTCCTCGTCAAGAAACTCAGGACTGCAAATTCGGTAAGCTCTTAGGAAATATCTGATGATGATGCCTCTTTTGGTCTTAGTATTTTGACTGGAATAAAAGTGTGTGAGATCATTTTTATTTGTAGGTTTCCGGTAAACTTGAAATCTTAAGTTGTTATCTACTTTGTGGATGAGGACGTCTAGAAAGGGTAGCTTGTCATTGGACTCTTCTTCTAGTGTAAACTGGATCGCCGGTTCAACTGCGTTGCCAGAAACCTACAAATAAAAATGATCTCACACACTTTTATTCCAGTCAAGATACTAAGACCAAAAGAGGCATCATCATCGGTTTTTTAATAAGAGCTTACCGAATTTGCAGTCCTGAGTTTCTTGACGAGGAATGTACATACATTCACCAAACCTTCACTGATTTAAATTTTCCTTCCTTTTTCATCAAAGATTGCAAGAAGAGAGCTCTTCAGATCATTAATTTTCCATGCACCAACACCACTCCAAACAAAGTTATAATTCTTCCCAACAGCCAGGCTGCATCGAACATTTCTAAAGTACTTGCTAAATCTAACACCAGAGTTGCCATCGCTTCCAGCCTTTCTATAAAGGATCTAACCAGGACAAAATCCAAGCACCATGAACCAGTCAACGCGGGGGTTTACACTATACCCTGTGGAGGCTGCGACAGGATTTATGTAGGAGAAACGGCAAGAAACCTCGAAACACGCCTCAAAGAACACATTAATGCATGTAGGAACGATAACCTGAACAACGCCTGCGTCAACACCGAAATTCCACCAATCATCTCATGAAATTCAAGACGCCGATTAGTAATCAAAGAAACTGATTTCGCAGCGTAAGTGCCTGAATCAGCACTTATCGCTGTTTCTAACACATTTAAACAAACAAGGCAGCTTCACCATCTCTGAAGTCTTAGCAAGAATCCTTCTGAAAACAGTAAACCCTACCATCACATAGCCTCTCCTGCTAATACCACACAAGCGCATCACAGGTGTGGAACACTGCTACAGGCCTTCTCTTTTCCAACCTCCTACAGAAATATTTGTCTAACCTGTTTTAATACTACCCAAGTAATTGTTTTTATCACCTTTTACTCATGTACAAGTTGATTGTTCTACCTTATTGTATTACTACTACAACTTATATCACTACTACTTTTACCACCACTAGTATTACACCTCACTTTGAGAGTATATATATACCCTCTGTGTCCATATATTGCTTGTAACGGCTTGAAAAAGCTCCTGGAGAGCGAAACGTTGCCACAATAAAATGTCACATTAGTTGCATTTGTGTCCGTTTACTTAACAAATCATAATACGTAACTTTGTTATGGAAAAATAAACACAAATGCAGTACATATATATAATGAGTATATATAGGGTGGAGAATGTTGGGTAGGTTGGACTTGAGACGGACCCGCACAGTCAGTCGCAATATCAACCTACCCAACATTCACCACCTGACTCTCCACACTATATATACTCGTGTATTCCTTACCCATGTAGATCTGTTTGTGACTTGATAAAGCCCACTGTGTGGGCAAAACATAGTCAATAATCACATTAGTATACTAAATTTGTGTTAATTTTTCCATTGTATTGGTATTTTACACCTATTTTCTCCATAAATATATTATTTATACTGTACAGTTATGTATTACTGTAGTACTCTTGGTATTAACAATGCTGTTTTAATAATTTCATTACAGTGGACCCTCGGTTAACGAATACCCCGGAAATCGTGCAATTATGTAAGTATAATTTTGTAAGTTCTTGTGGAAGTGTATTTTTGGGGGTCTGAAATAGACTAACCTACGTGAAATTTTTCCTTAAGGGAGTAAATTCGTTCGGTAATGGCACTTGAGCAGACTTCAGGAGTGAAGTTTTTACGAAACTCGGGGGTCCACTGTACTTAACCTAATCATTACAATTAATAAACTGATCTTCAGACATGTAAATAATCCAACTTCATCTATACAAAATAAATTAGGTCACTTAAGTTCTAGTCTAGTCATCTCAAAATGCTCTTATAACCATGAACATTCCATAAAGTATTTAATAAATATCTGATTATATAACACTTTTATACTTTTTTGGAAATAAAAATCGATTTTATTTACAATCATTTAAAGGCAGATTATATCAATGAAGAGCAAAGCATACAGGACTCTGAAATATTCCTAACAAAAACTGAAGTACAGTGTAGTACACCATGGGCAAATCTGAAATCATTACTGATGTAAAAATAAAACTATTGATACTCTATCAAAAAAATCTTTAGTATACTCTTAGTTGTAAAGAATTGCAAATTGTTGTATGATTATATATGCAATATTCATGTACTATGTCTATAATAAGATACAGATTTATATATTGCAGTAGAAGTAGAATATTCAAACAGTTTCTGAGAGAAATCCAAATATTTTTTTCCCATGAGCCTTTTCATGTCTCTGAATCTATAAGATATATATGTATATACTTATTATCATTGTTAAAGGAAAACAGAATATATTCAAACTACACACATTTTAATGCTATATAGTATTTTGTTAAATTTTCAAATGTTATTTCTCAGTATACAACTTAAAATACAATGCAACACTTTCAAAAACTATCACATTTAGGTGCTTACTTTGAATGAAAACTTGCAGAAGCATATTTACCAGATCTATTATAACTTTCTCATTTATATAAGAGACAGATTTTTAGTAATGCTTTGTAATAGCAGTACAGTGGACCCCCGAGTTTCGGTCACCTTGGAAATCGAACAATTATGTAAATTTAATATTGTAAGTGCTTTTGTATGTGTATTTTTGGGGGTCTGAAAGGACTAATCTAATTTACATTTTTCCTTAAGGGAACAAATTCGTTCGGTAATGGCACTTGAACAGCCTTCTGGAATGAATTATGACCGAAACTCGGGGGTCCACTGTATCTTAATTGAATCCAAATGGCATACTGCCAAAATGTGAAAAAAAAAAGGCATCACTGCTCAACAAGTTATAATTAGGAAAACGCTTTGCTTTGAAGAGCTTAATGAAGCTCTGTAGAGTGAAAGATTATCCTAATAAAAGCTCGTTATTCAAGTTTTTTTTTTTTGCCAGACCCTTGACTCTATGAAACTGGACATGGTGAGTCCAAATCATGTTTAAAATAAACACAAGAACCACGCTTGTTACAAAGAAAGCGCAGTGTATTTGTTGCATTTATGAGAAGAGGACATGGCTGTTTCACATACTTACATAAAAGTTTGATCAAAAGGCGCACTACCTTCAACTCTTTATCGGAACAGCTGATGTTGGTATAGCAATATTGCATGACAACCTTATACTGTAACTGAACTTTTTCTATTTTCCTTTTGATCTCTATATAGTCATAAGGTGCGACAGTTGCCCCTTCTGCTTCTGCAACAGTTGCCCCTTCTGCTTCTGCAACAGTTGCCCCTTCTGCTTCTGCAACAGTTGCCCCTTCTGCTTCTGCAACAGTTGCCCCTTCTGCTTCTGCAACAGTTGCCCCTTCTGCTTCTGCAACAGTTGCCCCTTCTGCTTCTGCAACAGTTGCCCCTTCTGCTTCTGCAACAGTTGCCCCTTCTGCTTCTGCAACAGTTGCCCCTTCTGCTTCTGCAACAGTTGCCCCTTCTGCTTCTGCAACAGTTGCCCCTTCTGCTTCTGCAACAGTTTCCACTTCTGCTTTGCCATAGTTTAGATGGCACTTAGGACATACTTTAGTGACAGGGTTGATTCCATCATCACAATTTATGCACCTTAGAATTGACACTGGTGGCAATTTTGTAAGCCGTTCCTGACTGATTTTACAAGTCTCGCATGAGCAATGTACATGTGTAACATGCTGGATGGTTAATGGCTTGCCAGCTGGGATGAAGTGCATTGCTCTTACAATTTCAGTCTTACCATAGAAAAATGGTGAACAATTTGCATTGCAGGTGTGACTCATGAGACAAGATGCAGAATAAATTCCATTACCACAAGCTCTCTGGTGACTTGGCTGAAGTACACCCACTTGAACCTACAACAGAAACAGTGAACTGATGTAAAGCATATTTCATAGACAATTGATTATGAAGAAATTATGTACTTTTATATATTTTTTTTCAACATACTGGCTGTATCCCACCAAGGCAGGGTGACCTAAAAAGAAAAATGAGTTTTTCTTTTTAAATTTAGTAATTTATACAGGAGAAGGGGTTACTACCCCCTTGCTCCTATCAGTTTAGTCGCCTCTTACAACACGCATGGCTTACAGAGGAAGAATTCTTCTCCACTTCCCCATGTAATTTATATATGTGCAACATATCAAAAAAATAGCTAAAAGATAATGCCAGCATCACAGACCCATATGCAGCCTGTGTTTTCTAAGATAACAATTGTAATAAAATTTAAATTGTTAATGATTATGAGAATCAAGTTACAGTGGACCCACGAGTAATGAACACCCCGGAAATCGTACAACTATGTAAGTATAATATTGTAAGTGCTTGTGGAAGTGTATTTTTGGGGGTCTGAAATAGACTAACCTACATGACATTATTCCTTAAGGGAGTAAATTCGTTCGGTAATGGCACTTGAGCAAGCTTCTGGAATGAAGTTTTTACGTTACTCGGGGGTCCACTGTATTTATTAAATAAAGAATAAAAACTGGGAAAGTTTAAAATTTATAAAAAATTTAAATGTGATTCTTAGAATGGGAATTATAATTAGCTACTATTTTATATATTTTATGTTTCGTAAAAACATGCAAATCTATTTTCAATGACAAAACTATTGAAAGAAGATCCTTATGATATATACATAGATGCTTTAGAAAAAAATTGAAGAGTAAAAAAAAATAAAAACTTTCTGCAATAAGAAAAATGAGAAGGCCATACTGACAAATGCCATGTGTGTCCCTAACTATAACCTCTAATAGCAATGGTTTTCTGTATACAGCCTTTATTCACATACATTAAAACAGTTATTCCTTGAATGTTGTAAGCATGCATCAGTCGAGACCTGGGCAACCCACACCAATAAAGTTCGCATTCAGAAGCATGATAGCTGTGGAAAGTAGAAACCAGGGACATAATGTCCCCTCCAGATTGGAGGAAGCAGTTATCAAGTAGGGCAGACTTCAAGCAGGTTTAAACTTGATAATGGGAGCCCTTTGATTGAACTTTGTATAGAAAGGGGTTTAGTTATAGGTAATACATATTTTAAGAAAAAGAGGATAAATAAGTATACAAGATATGATGTAGGGCGTAATGACAGTAGTTTGTTGGACTATGTATTGGTGGATAAAAGACTGTTGAGTAGACTTCAGGATGTACATGTTTATAGAGGGGCCACAGATATATCAGATCACTTTTTAGTTATAGCTACAGTGGGAGTAAAAGGTAGATGGGATACAAGGAAAATAGAATCAGTAAGTAAGAGAGAGGTGAAGGTTTATAAACTAAAAGAGGAGGCAGTTAGGGTAAGATATAAACAACTATTGGATGATAGATGGGCTAGTGAGAGTGTAGGCAATGGGGTCGAAGATGTATGGGGTAGATTTAAAAATGTAGTGTTAGAGTGTTCAGCAGAAGTTTGTGGTTACAGGCGAGTGGGTGCGGGAGGGAAGAGGAGCGATTGGTGGAATGATGATGTAAAGAGAGTAGTAAGGAGAAAAAGTTAGCATATGAGAGGTTTTACAAAGTAGAAGTGATGCAAGGAGGGAAGAGTATATGGAGAGAAAAAGAGAGGTTAAAGAGTGGTGAAGCAATGTAAAAAGAGAGCAGATGAGAGAGTGGGTGAGATGTTATCAGCAAATTTTGTTGAAAATAAGAAAAAGTTTTGGAATGAGATTAATAAGTTGAGGAAGCCTAGAGAACAAATGGATTTGACAGTTAAAAATAGGAGAGGAGAGTTATTAAATGGAGAGTTAGAGGTATCGGGAAGATGGAGAGAATATTTTGAGGAGTTGTTAAATGTTGATGAAGACAGGGAAGCTGTGATTTCGTGTGTAGGGCAGGAGGAATAACATCTTGTAGGAGTGTGGAAGAGCCAGTTGTGGGTGTAGGGAAGTTCGTGAGGCAGTGGGTAGAATGAAAGGGGGTAAGGCAGCTGGGATTGATGGGATAAAGATAGAAATGTTAAAAGCAGGTGGGGATATAGTTTTGGAGTGGTTGGTGCTATTATTTAATAAATGTATGGAAGAGGGTAAGGTACCTAGGGATTGGCAGAGAGCGTGTATTGTTCCTTTGTATAAAGGCAAAGGGGACAAAAGAGAGTGCAAAAATTATAGGGGAATAAGTCTGTTGAGTGTACCTGGTAAAGTGTATGGTAGAGTTATTATTGAAAGAATTAAGAGTAAGACAGAAAGCAGGATAGCAGATGAACAAGGGGCTTTAGGAAAGGTAGGGGGTGTGTAGACCAAGTGTTTACAGTGAAACATATAGGTGAACAGTATTTGGATAAGGGTAAAGATGTTTTTGTGGCATTTATGGATTTGGAAAAGGCGTATGATAGGGTAGATAGGGGGGCAATGTGGCAGATGTTGCAGGTGTATGGAATAGGAGGAAGGTTACTGAAAGCAGTGAAGAGTTTTTATGAGGATAGTGAGGCTCAGGTTAGAGTGTGTAGGAGGGAAGGGGACTATTTCCCAGTAAAAGTGGGCCTTAGACAAGGATGTGTGATGTCACCATGGTTGTTCAATATATTTATAGATGGGGTTGTAAGAGAAGTGAATGCGAGGGTCTTGGCAAGAGGTGTTGGGCTAAAAGATAAAGAAGCAAATACAAAGTGGGAGTTGTCACAGTTGCTTTTTGCTGATGACACTGTGCTTTTGGGAGATTCTGAAGAGAAGTTGCAGAGGTTGGTGGATGAATTTGGTAGGGTGTGTAAAAGAAGAAAATTGAAAGTGAATATAGGAAAGAGTAAGGTGATGAGGATAACAAAAAGAATAGGTGACAAAAGATTGGATATCAGATTGGAGGGAGAGAGTATGGAGGAGGTGAATGTATTCAGATATTTGGGAGTGGACATGTCGGCGGATGGGTCTATGAAGGATGAGGTGAATCATAGAATTGATGAGGGGAAAAGGGTGAGTGGAGCACTTCGGAGTCTGTGGAGACAAAGAACCTTGTCCATGGAAGTAAAGAGGGGAATGTATGAGAGTATAGTTATACCAACGCTCTTATATGGGTGTGAAGCATGGGTGATGAATGTTGCAACGAGGAGAAGGCTGGAGGCAGTGGAGATGTCATGTCTGAGGTCAATGTGTGGTGTGAATATAATGCAGAGAATTCGGAGTTTGGAAATTAAGAGGAGGTGCGGGATTACCAAAACGATTGTCCAGAGAGCTGAGGAGGGTTGTTGAGGTGGTTTGGACATGTAGAGAGAATGGAACGAGACAGAGTGACTTCGAGAGTGTATAAATCTGTAGTGGAGGGAAGGCGGGGTAGGGGTCGGCCTAGGAAAGGTTGGAGGGAGGGGGTAAAGGAAGTTTTGTGTGCGAGGGGCTTGGACTTCCAGCAAGCATGTGTGAGCGTATTTGATAGGAGTGAATGGAGGCATATGGTTTTTAATACTTGACGTGCTGTTGGAGTGTGAGCAAAGTAACATTTATGAAGGGATTCAGGGAAACCGGCAGGCCGGACTTGAGTTCTGGAGATGGGAAGTACAGTGCCGGCACTCTGAAGGAGGGGTGCTAATGTTGCAGTTTTATAACTGTAGTGTAAAGCACCCCTCTGGCAAGACAGTGATGGAGTGAATGATGATGAAAGTTTTTCTTTTTCGGGCCACCCTGCCTTGGTGGGAATCAGCCGATATGTTAATAAAAAAAAAAAAATATAAACCTGCATCTGAGAAGTGTTGTCAAAAATGGCACAAAAGATTATCTCCATACTTAGCAGAGCCATCACTGGAATATAGCAAGCCAAAAACTGGCAACGTATAATTACATAAAACACTGTCATTGCATATACAGTGGTACCTCGACTTACGATATTTTTTCATTCCAGAATGCTGTTCAAGTGTCATTACCAAACGAATTTATCTCCTTAAGAAATGTTGTAAAATAGACTAGTCCTTTTAGACCCCCAAAATTACACTTACAAAAGCATTTAAAAAAATAAACTTACATACAAGGGTGAGTTTGGGGACCATCGTAAGTCGAGGTACCACTGTACATACAAACATCAAACCAGGTTACATACACACTCAAACATCAGACCAGGTTGTAATTAGGACAGACATCACCAGCACAAAAGGGGTCAAGAAGATGAAATGGCATGATCCAGCAGGTAAGAGGCAAGTCCAAAGATTGTTATACATGGTTATCATCCAGGAACTAAACATAATACAGAATACAGATAAAAGTACACTGGAAAGGAGGAAGATTGACATACAAGTAATAGGCTCCAAACATACCACGAAACTCTAAAAGGTACAAGAGCAGCTAAAGCTATGGACCCAAGCATTGGGAGCTAATACAGGAGGGTCATGCATATACAGCACCTATTTTTGGTGTTTCATGTTTTTGTTGGCTTACAGTTGAGTCACTGTTCCACCCACCAGTGACTATTGCCAGCAGGTGGTACATAATGAACAATGGGTCAATTTGAAGCCAACCAAAATGTAGAATACCGAAAAAAGTACTGTATATGCAGGGCCCTCCTTTCAAAGTCTCAAAGGACAGCTTAAATCTGTAAATAACCAAGTTTAAAGAACAAACTATCAGAGCAGCTAAACATAGCCAACCTCAAATATGAGAAATCTATATCTAGCTACATATTAGAGCAGAGATCCATCATGCAACTAGATCCTACAGTGCAGTCCACAGGATCCAATTGAATGGGTTCTAACCCCACCCATATCATGGTTTGTTACCCTTATTACATCACAATCAAAACTTCATCTTTAAGCCTTAGTCACACACATTCTCAGTTCTGAAAGAGCCTAAAGACCTATTTCATTTACCAACTGACATCACAACACAGAGTTAATCAAACCATGGTTTCGAGGTAATGAAACTGGAAAAAAAGTATTGGCCGTCATATGAGCAACTAAATTATCACTTAAAGAAGAATCATAAATTTGTGAGTCAGTAGTCACCCTCTTGAAAAATAGATTGAGGAAGTGCCATTCAACATAAGTAAATAACATCTGGAAAGAATACCTTAAAAAATGTAATATCTCGAACAGTACTCATGAGATTCATCATATGATGTACAAGTGTGCTGCCAGTCAAGACGAAATCTTCATGGCTTGGAGTGAAGGGCTCTCCATCACTGGTAAGAAAGTAGCGTCCACTCAGGTGCAGAAGTTTGGTAACGATAAAAGCATCTATGCATCTCTCAAGTACTGCTTCTGAAGAATGCTTTTCTATATTTGTTTTCAGGTGATACACTGATCTGTAATGTTCTGCATCATAGATTCCTTCATTGTCGAAGCCAAGATTCATGGGAGATTTTTCTTCAGCCTCAAGTCGTAGCAGTGGTATCAATTCCTTGAGCTTGGCATAAGAGGCCTTTGTCATTACTCTGTATGCTAGTGCATGTCTCCTTCCCATGTCTGGTAAATACAGGGTTGGCAAAATAGGACATTCTTGCCAATGGCATCCTGACAATCCTTCTTTACGACATTCCTCACTACAAAATATCACCTAAAAGAAATATAAATAAGTAAAAAAGACTTTCTATATTTCATATATGTTTCAATAAACAAAAATATCAACAACAATTAGTCATGAAAATGGTAACAAGTGTGACAAATAAGACCACGAGGATAACTGAGACTAAGATAAGGAAATTGAGACCAGGTACACTAAGTCCTCGACTTACAAATGTTGAGAATCTTCTGTATTGTGTAAAATATGATTATACCCTTATTGTGTACAATATCATTATTATGCACAATACAGAAGGTCCCCAATGTGTTCATAAGCTGAGGACTTCCTGTACACGAAATGACTTTTAAATTGATTTACATGAGCCCTGCACAGTTCAAATAATTAGTGTATTAATACTAACAACTCGATATTTTTTTAATACAATGGCCATCTCCCACCAAGGCAGGGAGACCCAAACCAAAGAAGAAATGCTTTCATAAGATTTTTCTTCTCTTTACATTTAATAATTTATATAGGAGAAAGGGTTACCAGCAACTTTCTCCTTTTATTATAAATGTGTATACTAAATTGTGCTTTTTATTATGTTTTTTTTCTAGCCTATATATGAATAAATAAAATCTTGAGCACACTAACTGCCAAACCATCTACCAGAATTTACTAAGAAGATTATCAGCTAACACCTTCTACTCTTTCATTGCTCTAATTCTACCTTCAGGTAATTTAGTAATTATGAAGTTATAGAAAAATCTGTAACAAAGGGCAAAAGATGACTTGAAGGGGCATCTGAGACCTCCAATATTAACTCTGCATATATGTTGCACAGACTTTCATACAGAATTGTTTCTCTTGTCTACAGGATGGTGCACACATATTAAGAGGAAGACCCAAATTATGATTAAACCAATCTACCTGGTAACCCAAGATGTAAGTTGCAGATCTTTAGGTAAGATGCAAAGCATACTGAAAGACAACGAACAACACCAAAAGTTTGATATCCGTTATGTTTGCTCTAACTGCTGCTTATCAAGTTCTGGATCTACATGTTGCTTACAAGAATAAAAGGCTTCAAGACTCTTGGATAATGGGTAGACCACTAGGTACACTGTGCAACAGCACAAGCTCTGGACAGTTCAAATCAGAGGTATTTGTTGATTGGTTTGAAATAGTAGTTCTCCGTTATTGTTGCTTACTGCCTGCTGACAAAACTTTAGTAGTTCCACTGTATACATAATTATTATAATATTGAAAAGTTAAAGCACATATATATATACATGTACCTATGACAACATAGGAGAAAATATCATTGGACGAGAGTCCTTTGCCAGCATCACGGCACCCACCAACAAGGAATAAGCATGAAAACCTGTACATTCTAACCGTATCACAGATGGGGCAGGGAAGAGGGGCCATACTTCTTTTCATGCACACTGTACAGTGCAATTTTACCATCTCCAAGTACACTATGTTGCAATACCCATTATCAACACTCACTATCTCGCCTGTAAAAAATAAATTTATTAAAGAAGGAAAAAGAAAAAATCACAATACTGTAGTGAAACAATTAGCATCTAATCTATAATTCAGAAAGGAAACTTGAAATGACATTTTGGTCTGTCATAGACAATTAAAAAATGTCTGCCATAGACAATTGTCACATTCCAATTTAGTGATCCAGGACACACACAGGTGTCATTCAAACATTCCTCTCTAATTTGAGGGTTAAGTGTGAATTACTATATAGCAGAGCCCCCATATCCATGGATTCAGTTTCTGCGGTTTACCTTAACCCGAAAATAACCCTAAATTTTGCTTAAAAAAGGCCCCAGAGCACAAAAGCAGTGATGGTAGCAGTTCTTCAAAGCCTAAGAGAAGCTGTGAAGTGCTTCCCATCAGTGAAAAAGTGCTAATTCTCTACTTATTGTGCATAATTTATCAATTAAACTTTATCATAGGCATGTGGAAAGTATCCTCCGTGGATATGGGAGGACTAATGTATTTAATAAAATCAACATTTTTTCAAGAATTTAAATAAATCATAAAAGGTTCAACTAACTTTTCAAATGAAATCTTCTTAAACATAAATCAAACCAAATAGTAATGTGCACAACTCTGCTCATTGAGCAGAGGATTACTTAGAAGTGAATTATTTCTAATTTTCTTATTAATATTGACTACAGATTGGAAGTGATATATTTTTTTTTCAACGAACCGGCCGTCTCCCACCAAGGAAGAGATATACGTACAGTAGGGCTCCGCTTTTTGGCGTTTCGCCTTTCGGCGTTCCGTTCATACAGCGAGTTCAAATTATGACCAAAACTTTTGTATACGGCGAGCATCTTTCAGATACGGCACGCACCACCCGGTTTGTTTACATTTTCCGTGAGCACATCTCTCTATTATGTAATCATCACTCTTGGGCACATTAAATGTCCAATTTTACGTCACTATAGACATTTTCATTAATCCATCTATGATATTTTCTTCAAAATTATATAAGAAACACGTTACATAGCATATAAACATGCTGTTTATATGCTATGTAGGTGTGGTTGCCGGGTGGAGGGAAAAATTACGTAATACTAATAATTATCACTCTTGGGCTCATTAAATGTCTTATTTTACGTTAATATAGACATTTTCATTAATCCATCTATGATATTTTCTTCAAAATTATATAACAAACATGTTACAAAGCATATAAACATGCTGTTTATATGCTATGGTGTTGCCAGGCGGAGGGAAAACATTACGTAATAGTATTAATAATAATCACTCTTGGGCACATTAAATGTCTTATTTTACATTAATATAGACATTTTCATTAATTCATCTATGATATTTTCTTCAAAATTATTTAAAAAACACGTTACATAGCATATAAACATGATACATACACCCACAGAATAAAAATGGACAAATATGAGATTTGTTTACCAAGCCACTTTGTAGGAATGTCGGAAGAATTACGTTTTCTCTAGTCAAACACTGAGGGATAACTGTAGAAAAATATTCCTTTCATATGCCTTCACTCTATATATAGAGTGAAGGCATATAGTGTAATATAGTGTAATTAGTGTAATGTAGTGTAATTCAAAACAAAATACGTAATAGTTAAAATAAAAATTAAAAAGTTAATAAAGTATCATGTAGGCTAGACCCTTTGCTGGTTGCAAAGGGGCTTCCCATAACAGTTCAAGCTTCAGGGCCCCAAAAATGTAGGTTTGGCACTGCTCCAACCTTTATCTCTCTGATCTCATTTGGTCCTAATTCTAGGTTCATATATAAAATACAGTGGACCCCCAAGTAACGAAAAACTTCATTCCAGAAGCCTGCTCAAGTGCTATTACCGAACGAATTTACTCCCTTAAGGAATAATGTCACGTAGGTTAGTCTATTTCAGACCCCCAAAAATACATTTCCACAAGGACTTACAATATTATACTTACATAATTGTACGATTTCCGGGGTGTTCGTTACTCAGGGGTCCACTGTACTATAATTCAATGTAAACTACTGACAAATTTAAACCAAAAGCAAAATTAGTAGTATATAAGTATGTATGTGTGTGTCCTCACCTAGTTGTGGTTGCAGGGGTCGAGTCATAGCTCCTGGCCCCGCCTCTTCACTGGCCGCTACTGGGTCACTCTCCCTGCGCCATGAGCTTTATCATACCTCTTCTTAAAGCTATGAATGGATCCTGCCTCCACTACATCACTTCCCAAACTATTCCACTTCCTGACCACTCTGTGACTGAAGAAATACTTCCTAACATCCCTGTGATTAATCTGAGTCTTCAACTTCCAACTGTGTCCCCTTGTTGCTGTGTCCCATCTCTGGAACATTCTGTCTCTGTCCACCTTGTCAATTCCTCTCAGTATTTTATATGTCTTTATCATGTCTCCCCTATCTCTCCTGTCCTCCAGTGTTGTCAGGTCAATTTCCCTTAACCTCTCCTCGTAGGACATACCCCTTAGCTCCGGGACTACTCTTGTTGCAAACCTTTGCACTTTCTCTAGTTTCTTTACGTGCTTGGCTTGGTGTGGGTTCCAAACTGGTGCTGCATACTCCAACGTACACAGTGTACAGGGTCCTGAATGACTCCTTATTAAGATGTTGGAATGCTGTTTTTGGGTTTGCTAGGCGCCCATATGCTGCAGCAGTTATTTGGTTGATGTGTGCCTCAGGAGATGTGCCTGGTGTTATACTCACCCCAAGATCTTTTTCCTTGATTGAGGTTTGTAGTCTCTGGCCCCCTAGACTGTACTCCGTCTGCGGTCTTCTTTGCCCTTCCCCAATCTTCATGACTTTGCACTTGGTGGGGTTGAACTCCAGGAGCCAATTGCTGGACCAGGCTTGCAGCCTGTCCAGATCCCTTTGTAGTTCTGCCTGGTCCTCGTCCGATTGAATTCTTCTCATTAACTTCACATCATCTGCAAACAGGGACACTTCAGAGTCTATTCCTTCCGTCATGTCGTTCACAAATACCAGAAACAGCACCGGTCCTAGGACTGACCCCTGTGGAACCCCACTCGTCACTGGCACCCACTCTGACACCTCGCCACGTACCATGACTTGCTGCTGTCTTCCTGACAGGTATTCCCTGATCTATTGAAGTGCCTTTCCTGTTATCCCTGCCTGGTCCTCCAGCTTTTGCACTAATCTCTTGTGTGGAACTGTGTCAAACGCCTTCTTACAGCCCAAGAAAATGCAATGTACCCACCCCTCTCTCTCTTGTCTTACTGCTGTCACCCTGTACTCACATAGTTGTTGTTGCAGTTGTCGAGACATAGCTCCTGGCCTGTGTGTGTGTGTATACATACATACAACTGGAAATTGAAGACTCAGATGAGTCAGAGAGATTTTAGGAAGTATTTCTTCAGTCATAGAGTTGTCAGGAAGTGGAATAGCCTAGAAAGTGACGTAGTAGAGGCAGGAACCATATATAGTTTTAAGACGAGGTTTGATCAAGCTCATGGAGCAGGGAGAGGACCCAGTAGCAATCAGTGAAGAGGCAGGGCCAGGAGCTATGACTCGACCCCTGCAACCACAAATAGGTGAGTACATACATCTGTGCACAAATAGCAGCAGCATCAGTTACTGTGCCCAATGATATTACTAATAAACATGCAAATATTTCCTCCATGGGGAACTGGAAAAGAATTCTTTCCCCGTAAGCCATGTACAGTCATACCTCAGTTAACGATGGCGTCGGATAATGATAAATTCGGTTAGCGATACATTTTTACGTCAAAATATTGACTCGGTTTACGATGATTGCTTCGGTTTACGATATTCGTCCCAGACGCGTCCGCGTGGCGCCCAGCTGTGCGAGAGCGACCACCACCCACTCCACCCACGCATTCATACCAGTATATTGTCATTATTCCACTGTTTTTAGTGCTTGCAACTGCTAAATAAGCCACCATGGGCCCCAAGAAAGCTCCTAGTGCCAAGCCTGTGGTAAAGAGTGTAGCAGGGAGTGAAGCATTCATGCAGGGAGTGTAGCATTCATGCAGGGAGTGTAGCATTCATGCAGGGAGTGTAGCATTCATGCAGGGAGTGTAGCATTCATGCAGGGAGTGTAGCATTCATGCAGGGAGTGTAGCAGGGATGCAGGGAGTGAAGCAGGGATGCAGGGAGTGTAGCAGGCATGCAGGGAGTGTAGCATTCATGCAGGGAGTGAAGCAGGGATGCAGGGAGTGTAGCATTCATGCAGGGAGTGTAGCATTTAAAGAAAAAGGCCAGTAACCCCAGAAAAGAACCTAGCCACCTGCAGTGTTAATGGAAGGGGATTCCCCTTCCAAACACTAGCATACTACTCCATCTTCTCCCCTCCTCCCATCTTCCACACATCAACAACTCTTCAATAAATGTAAGTGACATGTTATTGTACTATATTTACATGTATTTCTTTAATGTTCATTAAATTGTGTATTATTTAATGTCAAAAGATTCTAAAAAATATTTTATTTTACTACTTTTGGAAGTCTGGAACGGATTAATTTTATTTCCATTATTTCTTATGGGGAAAATTGATTCGGATAATGATTGATTCGGTTACAGATACGCCCTCTCTGACGGAATAATATCGTTAACCGAGGTATGACTGTATGCCGTAAGAGGCGACTAACATGCTAGGAGCAAGGGGTTAGTAACCCCTTCTCCTGTATAAATTACTAAATTTAAAAAAAATTAAATATTTCCTTTAAATAATATATTACCTGGGTTGATGTCTTTATCAGCAATGAGGTGTCTTCCCTGGGATGATGTGTAGGCCAGCTTGACACTACTGCTCAGTGACGGCATAGTAGGGTTGGCCTCTGATAACTTCGGTGGCTCAGGATTTGTATAAGCAAATGACAGGTGAGAAGACTTTAAAGATTCTGCTGTGACTTCAAATGCCTTGTCTTTTCCCTCTGATATTAATTTCAGACATCTGGCTTTCATTTCTATCATTTTACATGAAATTTTATAGGAATCAAGTTCCAAAGAACGATCAATATCCCTTGAGCATTTTTCATACTGCTTTAGAGCAAAGAGTACAGCAGACCGAGACTCATAGCCTCTGGCCAAACATTTATACATTTCTGTGTCATGGGCTTCAACATTGTCTGCCAGAATGTCTGGATGAGGTGCAGTTAAAATGGCCCAATTATAACATTTTAATGCTGTATCTAGATCATTAATTTGGTAGGCACTATCTCCTTTTTCCAAGTGAAATGAAGAAAGGGAATCTTTCTTGCCAATAACAGGTAGCATCACTGGTGTCAGCACCTCTTGAGCTTCATCCAGGCTCCATATGTATGAAAACATTTCTTCTATTGTACATTCTGGCCAAATTTTAGTTGTTTCTTTAAGTATCTCTTCGCTCAACAGCTTCGTTTTAGCCAAATTTGCAAAAGAAGAACCAGTCATTTGTTTAAATGCCCTTATGTTTTCATCAGGTACTCCCTCCATTTCAAGAGACTCTGAAAGGTGTTAAATTTGTCTTTTTGAAAGCAATTAACATTACTTCCGAGGCTAATATTTAACCCTTAAACTGTCCAAACGTAGATCTACATTTACGTGCGTAGTGCTCCGTCCTTGATTTTCCCCATAAGCTAGAATGTAAAAAAAAACATATCTACGTTCGGAGTGCTACACACGTCAACGTAGATCTACATTTGGACAGTTTAAGGGTTTATTAAATAATCTAGATTTACACAATATCATTGGTAATGCAGCTTGCTGACATTAATTCCTTAATTTGATTATGCTACACTTGTTTGTTCATATGAGTAATAAAGATTGAAGGACTTATAAAATGCAGAACAAAGCCATTGGATTAATTCTTGGATCTCACTGCATAAGAAAAAATATTTAATATGCAAAAACAAATTGGGCAAGCCTATTTCTAACCCTTCTAGAATTTAATACTACTGCAGTAAAGAATCTTAAAAACCTGTAAGATATTTACAGTGCTATACAGTGGACCCTCGGTTTTCGTTCACCTCCAAACTCGAACAATTATGTAAGTGTATTTTTGTAAGAGCTTTTGTAAGTGTATATTTGGGGGTCTGAAATGACTAATCTAATTTACATTTGTCCTTATGAGAAAAAATTTGTTCGGTAACGGCACCCGAACAGCATTCTGGAAAGAATTTTCAACGAAAACCGAGGGTCTACTGTATTACATTATGTTCACTTGTTATTTTTTTTACTTTTTTTTTAGATTGTCTTTGAATAAATTACTAACAGACTGTAAAATCAATAAAACACACATGCAAACAAGAATATCCAGTACAAGATATTTTCACGACTACAAGGATATCTCCACCAAATCATAACAATTCAATTATATAATTGTGAATTAAAAAGGAGAATGATCAATGATATGAAGGACACATTTGTGTCTTTAGATGAAATAATCAAAATGGTTCCCTAAAGAAATTACAGTAAATCCTTTTTAAGAATTATGTACAAGTACAGTGGTACCCCGGATTTCGTACAGCTTCCAACTCGAACAATTATGTAAGTGTACTTTTGTAAGTGCTTTTGTAAGTGTATTTTTGAGGGTCTGAAACAAACTAATCTAATTTAGATTCGTCCTTGTGGGAACAAATTCGTTCGGCAACGGCACTCGAACAGCCTTCTGGAACGAATTAATGATGAAATCCGGGGTACCACTGTATACAATAGGGCCCCGCCTTACAGCGTTTTGCCTTACGGCGTTCCGCTAACACGGCAAGTTCAAATTATGACCAAAACTTGCTATGCGGGGAGCGGTCTTTCAAATACAGCATGCGCCACCCGGTTTGTTTACATTCTCCGTGAGCACATCTCTATTATGTAATAATCACACTTGGGCACATTAAATGTCTTATTTTACGTCAATATAGACATTTTCATTAATCCATCTATGATATTTTCTTCAAAATTATATAAGAAACATGTTACATAGCATATAAACATGCTGTTTATATGCTATAAAGGTGTGGTTGCCGGGCGGTGGGAAAACATTACGTAATACTAATAATAATCACTCTTGGGCAAATTAAATGTCTTATTTTACGTTAATATAGACATTTTCATTAATCCATCTACGATATTTTCTTCAAAATTACATATATAAGAAACACTTTACATAGCATATAAACATTTTGTTTATATACATGTACATGTAATATGGAGGTGTGGTAGACTAGTGGAGAGAAAACATTACGTCACTCCCCTTAATACATAACGCTTTTGTTTACAATTATCGCCATGAATTATTCATTATTTCTCCCTTTGTTTATGATGGCATCTAAAAGTAGTTGATAGAAACGATTAAACTCAGTGAACATGGTATATCGATGGTAATAATATGGCTCTGGGCCACATTAAATATCGTGTAGGTATGTAGCCCAGGCGGACTACATACCTACATTATTATTATAACTGATAATTATATGTACTTATGCGTACCTGTGCCTAAGTAAAAAATGGTGTTACATGAGAATGGAAGTGTTTCTCTTTATTTATTCTACTGTATCAATGTCTACCTGGAGTCTACCTGGAGAGAATTCCAGGGGTCAACGCCCCCGCGGCCCGGTCCGTGACCAGGCCTCCTGTTGGAGACAACTTGTACACAATGTCTTCCCTGTCTTCCATTCGCCAACAAGAGTAATAAAGGTATGTAATGTTTACATTTATTTATATTTATCATTGTTTTGTGAATGTAAAACTTTAGTTATTCTTTAAAAAATGATTTTTTTTGTGAATATTTTGGGTGTCTGGAACGGATTACCTGGAGTTTACCTGGAGAGAGTTCCAGGGGTCAACGCCCCTGCGGCCCGGTCTGTGACCAGGCCTCATGTTGGATCAGGGCCTGATCAACCAGGCTGTTACTGCTGACAGCACACAGTCCAACATACATTATTTCTTATGGGAAATATTACTTCGGTTTTTTCACTTTTCAGATTTAGAATGACCTGGAACAGATTAAGTTCGAAATCCGGGGTTCCACTGTATACAGACCTAGCTGACATCAATGACATACAGTGGAACCTCGGCTTAGGAGTGCCCCACCATACGAGTTTTTCAGGATACGAGCAGTCACTCGGTCGATTTTTTGTTTCTGGATATGAGCAAAAATTCAGGATGCGAGCTTCTCCCTCAAGGGAGGTTCCTTGATGCTGGTGAGGGGCTCTTGATCTAGAGAATTGTATCTGTGTTCCAGCTCCTTAAATTAAGCCTGAATACCTTCCATCCCCTCCCCCCCCACAGGCGCTGTATAATCCTACGGGTTTAGCACTTCCCCATTATAATAATAATAAATAATAATATACGTAATATAATAATACAGCCTCGGACTTACGACGGGCTCTCTGACCAGTATTTATACCTAAATAATGTATATCAGAGGTTACTTCCTCAATTCTGTTTATTACAATATACAGTACACTGCTGTATAAACATGTAAAAATATACCAGAAATGTTATAAATGGTGTAAAGGTTGACACAAATCCACTACCATTATAGTATGCTCCTCGTTTAGCGATGAATTCGTTTAATGACAGGGTCTTAGGTCCCTATCTCCGTCGTTAAGTGAGGATAGGCTGTAATAATATAATAATACGTATAATAAAATATAATAATAATAATAATATAATACATATAATAATAATATAATAATAATAATATTATATGTATATAATAATACATACTATAATAATAATTATAATAATAATATGTACCACAACAATGCGGAAGCAAGAATGGCCGCCTCCACTTGTCACATAATGACATATTTTATTCATTTTAGAGTATATTTCAGGTTTCTATGTTATTTATACTGTTTATCATGTCATATTAGATGAATTGTGACAGATACATAAGCCGTAGAGTTGATATTAGCGTCATATTGAAGTAGTATTTTGTCTTGTCTCCAAACAAACTCTCTTCCGCCTCCGCCGCCACTATGTAGTCACATACATAATGACATTTTATTCATTCTAGAGTATATATCAGGTTTCTATGTTATTTATATTGTTTATTATGTCATATTATATGAATTGTGATAGATAAATAAGCCGTAGAGTTGATATTAGCGTTATATTGAAGTGTATTTTGTCGTGCCTCCTGAGAGCAGGAATTCCACTGGAAAGGATTAATGGCATTTCAATTAATTTAAATAAGGAAAATTGACTCAGCATACGAGCAGATTGGGATACAAGCAAGGTCACGGAACGGATTAAACTCGTAAGCCGAGGTTCCACTGTACTACTATATAGAAAGCCACTTGTTATGCAAGAGCATTTCAGGCAAATTAGGTCCCAGGATGCGACCCACACCAGCCGACTAACACCCAGGTACCCATTTTATACTGATTGGTGAACATGGACAGCAGGTGTCTTATGGAAACACGTCCTAATGTTTTCTAGCCGTACTGGAGATTCAAACTCTGGACCTCAGTGCGGGAGCTGAGTGCGCTAGCGATCGAGCTATGGGACACCCATAAAAACTTGTGTACAACTTACTTCCACAATTTATATATAGGTTTTCTGTTTGTTTTACAACCCTAAATTAAAGTTTTCATGAGGATTTAGAGGGCACACAAGTGTTAGGGACACATGTGCTCTTTAACACCTGCATGCCCTCCAAATCATTTAAAAAAAAAATTAAATTAGGTTTGAAAAACAAATAAAAAATACTATATTGATAAGGAAAGTCACCCTTTTAATTTTTTTTGGTGTTATCCTTGGATATATATCTACATAATCTACCACCAATGTCTGTACCTACAAGAATTATGCTTGGTAAGTTTATTTAGGTACAGGTACACATAAATACATACAGTTACACAAATTATCATACATAACAACATGTGTAAATTACACAGGATAACCCAAAAAAGTCTGACAAAGTGACTTATTTCCATTAGGGGTCCTTACCTTATTTTCACTAGGGTCCTTTACTTATTTTCACTGGGGGTCCTCACCTTACTTCCAAGGGTCCTTAACTTATTTCCACTAGAGTCCTTTTTTCCACTGGGGTCCTTAACTTATTTCCACTGGGGTCCTTAACTTATTTCCACTGGGGTCCTTGGCAACATTAGGTACTGTAGTTAACCTATATTATTATTACATTTACTGGAAAGTGCTAAACCCACTTTTTGACCATACAGTTGCCTAGGGAATGGAAGGCAATTAGGTTCAATCCGAAGAAAAAGTGTTAGCTCCAATGCCTTGAATCATGAGCCCTTCCCTAGCATCAAGGCACTTCCTTAAAAGTTTAATCTAGAATTGCACAATAAAATCAATATCCAGTATGACTATGTCCACTGGGGTCCGTTAAGGTCCTATTATTATAATTAATTAGTAGTAGTAATGATTATTATTCATAAACTTTATTGCTGTACAACACAGACGTATTTAGCACTCTTCTGGCACACTAATAATAAGCTTTGATGGTAGGTGAGTAAGTAAATTTATGTAGGCAAGGGTGCATACAAATACAGTTACACAAATTATCATACATTGTAACGTCTGTAAATTACCTAGGATAACTCAAAAAAAAAGTCACAGACAAGGTGGCTTATCTTAACACATCCTAACAAATATATCGTGAAACTTCACGAATCATTGCCTAGATAGTGCCAAGTATTGATTAAATCCAATGACAATGCCACTCCAACACTTAGTACGTACTTACTTACACAGTGGAAATCAGTTACTCTGGCTGACCTTTTTCAGGGGTTATCCTAGGTAATTCACTCGTATGTTACTATGCATGATAATTTGTTAACTGCATTTATGTGTACCTCTACCTAAATAAACTTACACTGCATACACTGTGCGAACTTTGAACACTTTCTACACTGCAAGAAGCCTCACCTCTAACACTGCAGGAAGCCTCACCTCTAACACTGCAGGAAGCCTCACCTCTAACACTGCAGGAAGCCTCACCTCTAACACTGCAGGAAGCCTCACCTCTAACACTGCAGGAAGCCTCACCTCTAACACTGCAGGAAGCCTCACCTCTAACACTGCAGGAAGCCTCACCTCTAACACTGCAGGAAGCCTCACCTCTAACACTGCAGGAAGCCTCACCTCTAACACTGCAGGAAGCCTCACCTCTAACACTGCAGGAAGCCTCACCTCTAACACTGCAGGAAGCCTCACCTCTAACACTGCAGGAAGCCTCACCTCTAACACTGCAGGAAGCCTCACCTCTAACACTGCAGGAAGCCTCACCTCTAACACTGCAGGAAGCCTCACCTCTAACACTGCAGGAAGCCTCACCTCTAACACTGCAGGAAGTCTCACCTCTAACACTGCAGGAAGCCTCCCTCTAACACTGCAGGAAGCCTCACCTCTAACACTGCAGGAAGCCTCACCTCTAACACTGCAGGAAGCCTCACCTCTAACACTGCAGGAAGCCTCACCTCTAACACTGCAGGAAGCCTCACCTCTTACTGTCAACACTGCAGGAAGCCTCACCTCTTACCTCACCTCTTACTGTCAACACTGCAGGAAGCCTCACCTCTTACTGTCAACACTGCAGGAAGCCTCACTCTACTGTCAACACTGCAGGAAGCCTCACCTCTTACTGTCAACACTGCAGGAAGCCTCACCTCTTACTGTCAACACTGCAGGAAGCCTCACCTCTTACTGTCAACACTGCAGGAAGCCTCACCTCTTACTGTCAACACTGCAGGAAGCCTCACCTCTTACTGTCAACACTGCAGGAAGCCTCACCTCTTACTGTCAACACTGCAGGAAGCCTCACCTCTTACTGTCAACACTGCAGGAAGCCTCACCTCTTACTGTCAACACTGCAGGAAGCCTCACCTCTTACTGTCAACACTGCAGGAAGCCTCACCTCTTACTGTCAACACTGCAGGAAGCCTCACCTCTTACTGTCAACACTGCAGGAAGCCTCACCTCTTACTGTCAACACTGCAGGAAGCCTCACCTCTTACTGTCAACACTGCAGGAAGCCTCACCTCTTACTGTCAACACTGCAGGAAGCCTCACCTCTTACTGTCAACACTGCAGGAAGCCTCACCTCTTACTGTCAACACTGCAGGAAGCCTCACCTCTTACTGTCAACACTGCAGGAAGCCTCACCTCTTACTGTCAACACTGCAGGAAGCCTCACCTCTTACTGTCAACACTGCAGGAAGCCTCACCTCTTACTGTCAACACTGCAGGAAGCCTCACCTCTTACTGTCAACACTGCAGGAAGCCTCACCTCTTACTGTCAACACTGCAGGAAGCCTCACCTCTTACTGTCAACACTGCAGGAAGCCTCACCTCTTACTGTCAACACTGCAGGAAGCCTCACCTCTTACTGTCAACACTGCAGGAAGCCTCACCTCTTACTGTCAACACTGCAGGAAGCCTCACCTCTTACTGTCAACACTGCAGGAAGCCTCACCTCTTACTGTCAACACTGCAGGAAGCCTCACCTCTTACTGTCAACACTGCAGGAAGCCTCACCTCTTACTGTCAACACTGCAGGAAGCCTCACCTCTTACTGTCAACACTGCAGGAAGCCTCACCTCTTACTGTCAACACTGCAGGAAGCCTCACCTCTTACTGTCAACACTGCAGGAAGCCTCACTCTTACTGTCAACACTGCAGGAAGCCTCACCTCTTACTGTCAACACTGCAGGAAGCCTCACCTCTTACTGTCAACACTGCAGGAAGCCTCACCTCTTACTGTCAACACTGCAGGAAGCCTCACCTCTTACTGTCAACACTGCAGGAAGCCTCACCTCTTACTGTCAACACTGCAGGAAGCCTCACCTCTTACTGTCAACATTGCAGGAAGCCTCACCTCTTACTGTCAACACTGCAGGAAGCTCAAACACCCGTCAAAGCTCCTACACGTCCGTTCTCTGCAGCGTCACGGGTTAGTCTGAAGGAGCGGCAGAATCGAACATAACCGGTTCCCAGGGTTGACGCTCCCGTGCGATACACGTACAGTACGAAAAATAGTACGTGGCACCGGCATTCGTTAGCATGTACTCACCTTTGTATTGACACTGTGGTGACGTTGCAGTGAAAAATTGGTTTTGATATATATATATTTAATTGTTTCAGTTTTATAGGTTGCTGTTTTTATTTTTTTTTAGTATAGAAATTCGAGGTGATTTTTGGTTACGCTGATCTGTGTGACATATGGGGGAAGCGCTAAACCCGGTGGGTGGGGGAGGTTTTAGTGATTCACCCGTTACATGTATGTAACATCCCCCGTGTTACTCTAATACCAGTGTCACCCACATCCCCGTATCACCCACATCCCAGTGTCACCCACATCCTCATGTCACCCACACCCTCGTGTCACCCATACCCCCGTATCACCCACATCCCCGTATCACCCACATCCCAGTGTCACCCACATCCCAGTGTCACCCACATCCCAGTGTCACCCACATCCCCGTGTCACCCACACCCTCGTGTCACCCACACCCCCGTATCACCCACATCCCCGTATCACCCACATCCCCGTGTCACCCACATCCCCGTGTCACCCACATCCCCGTGTCACCCACACCCCCGTGTCACCCACATCCCAGTGTCACCCACATCCCCGTGTCACCCACATCCCCGTGTCACCCACATCCCCGTGTCACCCACATCCCCGTGTCACCCACATCCCCGTGTCACCCACATCCCCGTGTCACCCACATCCGTGTCACTCATCCGTCACCCACATCCGTGTCACTCATCCGTCACCCACATCCGTGTCACTCATCCGTCACCCACATCCGTGTCACTCATCCGTCACCCACATCCCCGTGTCTTACATCCGTGTCACACCGCCGAATCACCCACATCCCCGTGTCACCCACATTCATAAGAACATAAGAAAGAAGGAACACTGCAGGAGGCCTACTGGCCCATGCCAGGCAGGTCAAAGTCTCCCACATGCCTAAGCCAATGACCCAACCTAGTCAGGTCAGGTCACATTCACTTAAGGAAGGAGAACGGCATCAGAACCAGTAGCACAAGCTAGTCAGGTCCAACTCACACCCACTCATGTATTTATCTAACCTATTTTTAAAGCTATACAACGTTTTAGCTTCTATGACGGTACTCGGGAGTTTGTTCCACTCATCCACAACTCACACATCCCCGTGTCACTCACATCCCTGTATCACCCACATTGTTTCCACCTACACCCGTATCACTCACATCCGTGTCACCCACATCCACAACCCCGTGTTACCCATACCGCCGTGTCACTGACATGCGTCACTCGTCCGTGTCACTGGCATCCGTCACTCGTCCGTGTCACTGGCATCCGTCACTCGTCCGTGTCACTGGCATCCGTCACTCGTCCGTGTCACTGGCATCCGTCACTCGTCCGTGTCACTGGCATCCGTCACTCGTCCGTGTCACTGGCATCAGTCACTCGTCCGTGTCACTGGCATCCGTCACTCGTCCGTGTCACTGGCATCCGTCACTCGTCCGTGTCACTGGCATCCGTCACTCGTCCGTGTAACCTTCATTCGTGCCACTTCTAGGACTATAATATAGTATTTTATTATTTTTTTATTAACACATCGGCCGTTAAGTACGGGGCAGGGTGACCCGAAAAAGAAACACTATCATCATCATTCACTCCATCACTGTTGTGAGAAATTATATGTATGAAGTGTACAGGGACAGTCCTGAATTATTACCCACACATAATTCGGGGAGGTTTGTTAGTTTGATATCTTTATTATGCACCCCATACCCATCCTGTGGGCGGTAGTCAAAAGATTACAGAGGTACATAATGGGTCCAGGGACTGGACCTCAAAGTTTGATAGCTGAGCAAGTTACAAAGGTAATGAACTCAGATGGTCACAATCATGACAAGTTACAAAGGTATTTGCAGATTACAGAGGTATATATAGGGTCCAGAGACTGGGCCCCAAAGTTTTGATAGCTGAACAAGGTACAATGGTAATTAATTCACTAGTTACAAGGTAATGAATCATGTAAGTAAATTTACTTACGTCTGTACATGGTTGCACTCATGAACAAATTATAAAGCAATGAGCAATCTATTAGTCTACACCCAGCCACAACTGTAATGAGTTATTGGTGCAAATTTTAATTGTTGGGTCACACACACACACATATACATATACACATTCACACGCATACATGTATATACATACACACATACACATACACACATGTACATACACACACACACACACACACACGTGTCAATGCTTTATTTACAGGGAGCAAAGTCAGGGTATTTTTCCAGAATGGTCTGTAATATACCACTGTGGATAAAATACTTTGACATATCTTGAACATTTCTGAATGAGTAGTCTCTGAATTCATTAATTTTATCGCACTCCAGTACATAATGACGCAGGGTGTGACAATAATCCAACTGGCAAAGTTTACATCTTGTTTGGTCTACATCTGGTGGTGGTGATTTAACCTGCCAAAGATACTTGTAACCCAGCCGGAGGCGGGCGGTAGTGACATCCAAGAGTCTGCTTATTTTGTTGGATGCACCATAGACATGTGGCTCCTCCTGCATGATAGAATGATGATAGATGGACTGACTGGTGTCAAACTCCCTGAGTCTTAAGTCAATAAAATTCAGTTGAAGTTCTTTTCGTATTATTGTTCTCAAACTGCTAACTGACAAGCCAAGATTGTAATCTATCCCCTCTTTGAAAGCATAAAACTTAGCCAATTTATCAGTTCTATCATGCATCTGAAGACCAATGTGAGATGGAATCCACAGCATGTGCACTCTGACTCGGAGGGCACAACTAAAACAGACATAACACTTATTGATATTAGTTGTACCTCGGAGATGGGTAGGATTTTAGGGATACTGGGTGGCAACAGTATCCCTCCTATACCTTTAGTTTGATATCTTTATTATGCACCCCATACCCATCCTGTGGGCGGTAGTCAAAAGATTACAGAGGTACATAATGGGTCCAGGGACTGGACCTCAAAGTTTGATAGCTGAGCAAGTTACAAAGGTAATGAACTCAGATGGTCACAATCATGACAAGTTACAAAGGTATTTGCAGATTACAGAGGTATATATAGGGTCCAGAAACTGGGCCCCAAAGTTTTGATAGCTGAACAAGGTACAATAGTAATGAATTCACTAGTTACAAGGTAATGAATCATGTAAGTAAATTTACTTACGTCTGTACATGGTTGCACTCATGAACAAATTATAAAGCACCTATACCCACCCACTTATCCCACACTCACATAAGTTGGACCTTTAAATAGTTATGAATTATGAAATTTAAACCAGTAACACTAGTAAATTATGTTTGTGGACTGTATATGGATTATTAATGACCTAACTTTTTTAATAGTGATTTGGTCCACAAAATATACACATTTATAGGAGAATGTATATAATGTACATAAATTACATGTATCAATTTCTATATTACATAATAATTGCAACATTATAGATACAAACATTTTAATGAACACTTACCCAAATATTTCTTGGGTCTCACATTCTAACGCTTCCCTAACAGACAGATATACATGTACATGAGGTTGTCCAACCTAGTAGTCTACGGTAGTGAAGTGTGCCACCCTTCCAGACGATGCCCCGTCTCTTATATTCCACTTATCAGATTTATTGTAGCCGAGTCACTCTTGAATTTCACAATTATAGGAACCCACGACGTTTACTTATTTCATAGTCCTCCATTCACGCCGATACCTGGAGTTTACCTGGAGAGAGTTCCGGGGGTCAACGCCCCCGCGGCCCGGTCTGTGACCAGGCCTCATGGTGAATCAGTGCCTGATCAACCAGGCTGTTACTGCTGGCCGCACGCAGTCCGACGTACGAACCACAGCCCGGCTGGTCAGGTACCGACTTTAGGTGCCTGTCCAGTGTCTGCTTGAAGACAGCCAGGGGTCTATTGGTAATCCCCCCCTTATGTACGTTGGGAGGCAGTTGAACAGTCTTGGGCCCCTGACACTTATTGTGTTGTCTCTCAACGTGCTAGTGGCACCCCTTCTTTTCATTGCGGGGATGTTGCATCGTCTGCCGAGTCTTTTGCTTTCGTAGGGAGTGACTCTCGTGTGCAAGTTTGGTACTAATCCCTCTAGGATTTTCCAAGTGTATATAATAATGCATCTCTCCCACCTGCGTTCTATGGAGTACAGGTTTAGGAACTTCAAGCGTTCCCAGTAATTGAGGTGGTTTATCGCAGTTATGCATGCCGTGAAGGTTCTCTGCACATTTTCTAGGTCAGCAATTTCACCTGCCTTGAAAGGTGCAGTTAGTGTGCAGCAATATTCCAGCCTAGATAGAACAAGCGACCTGAAAAGTGTCATCATGTGCTTGGCATTCCTGGTTTTGAAGGTTCTCATTATCCATCCTGTCATTTTTCTAGCAGATGCGATTGCTATAATGTTATGGTCCTTGAAGGTGAGATCCTCTGACATGATCACTCCCAGGTCTTTGACATTAGTTTTTCACTCTATTGTGTGGTTGGAATTTGTTTTATACTCCGATGAAATTTTAATTTCCTCACGTTTTCCATATCGGAGTAATTGAAATTTCTCATCATTGAACTTCATATTGTTTTCTGCAGCCCATTTAAAGATTTGGTTGATATCTGCTTGGAGTCTTGCAGTGTCTTCAATGGTGGACACTGTCATGCAGATTCGGGTGTCATCTGCAAAGGAAGAGCATTTTCTGCAGAGCATTTTCGGCAAATTAGGTCATTTTGTCCAGGATGCGACCCACACCCAGGTAACCATTTTACTCATGGAGAACAGAGACAACCGGTGTAAAGAAACACGCCCAATGGGGTTAACTAAAGCGAGAGCTTTAGTTAACCCCATGCAACGAGGAACCGAGGCTAGAAAATTTCCTAAAAGTCACAACACTACATTTTTTAAACAATATTACACTATTCAATATTTACATACTGATTTCATTTAAATTAGAAAAAAACATTTCCACAACTGTCTTGCCAGAGGCACGCCTACACTACAGTTAAAAAACTGCAACATATCAACACACCAGAGCACAGGCACTGTACTTCTCACCTCCAGGACTCAAGTCCGGCTTGCCGGTTTCCTTGAATCCCTACATAAATGTTACTTTGCTCACACTCCAACAGCACATTGTCATAAAAATAATTTGTCTCCACTCACTCCTAACACGCTCACGCACTCTTGTTGGAAGTCCAAGCCTCTCACACACAAATAAAATGTATACTACAAGACAATAATATTCACAATAAAATAGACTATATGGATATGAATGAAATGTATATGGATATGAATGAAATGTATATGGATATGAATGAAATGTATATGGATATGAATGAAATGTATATGGATATGAATGAAATGTATATGGATATGAATGAAATGTATATGGATATGAATGAAATGTATATGGATATGAATGAAATGTATATGGATATGAATGAAATGTATATGGATATGAATGAAATGTATATGGATATGAATGAAATGTATATGGATATGAATGAAATGTATATGGATATGAATGAAATGTATATGGATATGAATGAAATGTATATGGATATGAATGAAATGTATATGGATATGAATGAAATGTATATGGATATGAATGAAATGTATATGGATATGAATGAAATGTATATGGATATGAATGAAATGTATATGGATATGAATGAAATGTATATGGATATGAATGAAATGTATATGGATATGAATGAAATGTATATGGATATGAATGAAATGTATATGGATATGAATGAAATGTATATGTATGAATGAAATGATATGGATATGAATGAAATGTATATGGATATGAATGAAATGTATATGGATATGAATGAAATGTACGTGGATATGAATGAAATGTATATGGATATGAATGAAATGTATATGGATATGAATGAAATGTATATGGATATGAATGAAATGTATATGGATATGAATGAAATGTATATGCTGCAGATAAAATCATACCAAGGTACATGAGAATGTGAATACATACTTAGTTTATACCATATTAAAGGTACTCAGCAATTCAAAATAAAATTCTCAAAAATATTACAATAAGGAAGTCAACCATGCTGATCCAAGAACATGTACTCGTGTGGAAAAAGACCCTTATGTACAGTCAGGACGTTTATTAGAGTACACACATACACAGTACATATACACTCATGCACATGCAAACATACTTTAAGTGCATGTACCTACAGACATGTATGCATGCACATAAGCATATGCATTCATATGCAAAAGTAAAACCTACCTACATGCATACATATGGACAAACACACAAACACATTTTTATGTTTTCCTGCATTTTATTTTATCACAACTATTCATTTTTCCATGCATTGAAGTAGAGGGATCTGGGTTTATGGAATACCTCTCTTGGATCACTTAGCGACTGAAACACACCTGTCTTCATTGCATTCCTATGGCAAGACAGGGTACAGTGGAACCCCAGATATCGTCCTTAATCCGTTCCAGAAGGTCGGTCTAAATCCAAAACGGACGAAAACCAAAGCAATATTTCCCATAAGAAATAATGTACAATACAATTAATCCTTTCCAGACACCCAAAAATATTAAAAAAAAATTTTTTTTTTTTTAAAGAATAACTAGTTTTACATACAAAAAAACAATGAGAAATAAATAATGATAAATGAACATTACATACCTTTATTGAAGACTCTTGTTGGCGTATTGAAGAAGGCGAGGAGGGGAGAGTAGAGGTTATTGTTAGGAAGAGGAATCCCCTGTCATAAGGACTTCAGGTATCAAAGCCCTCTCTGGGGTTACTTCCCTTCTTTGTCTTTTACTGGTACTGGACCCCTGTAGCACTAAAAATCTGTCCAGAGAGCTGTTTCTGGCATCTCTAAGATTTGCCTAAAATGGAACAAGGTATTGTCACTGAACATGTTGCAGATACGGCTTGTATCAGCTTGGTCTTGGTGATATTTTTCCACAAAAGTTTTCACCTCATTCCACTTTGCACAAATGTCCTTAATCACTGAAGAAGGCACCTTTTCCCTTCTCTCTTCCTCCTCCTCTGAAGAAATTTCTTCAGCTGTGGTCCGTTGCTGTTCCAGATGAAGGTCTTGCAGCTCTTCCCTGTGGTCCTCCACCAACTCTTCCACATCCTGGCCACTCACATCCAACCCCATGGACTTCCCCAAAGACAATAGATTCCACAACAGGCGTAGGGTAGAGAAGGTCAGCCTCAAATCCTTCAAAATCTTTGTCGAGGACACATTCTGGCCACAATTTTCTCCAAGCAGAGTTCAAAATCCTGGAAGTCACTCCCTGCCAAGCCTTGCCTACAAGGCATATGCAATAGAGGATATAGAAGTGATTCCTCCAAAACTCTCTTAGGGTCAATTCAGTGTTCGAGGTCACTTCAAAGCACCTTTGAAACATTGCTTTCGTGTAGTTTTTTTGAAGTTAGAAATGACCTGCTGGTCCATGGGCTGGATGAGAGGAGTGGTGTTAGGAGTCAAGATTTTATTATTATTATTATTATAATCAAAAGAATTTCTTAGGAGTCAAGAACTTCACTGTTATAAAACTGAAGTCCCTAAACAATTGGACTTCCAAGTCTGGAGGATAAGTAGGAGCATTGTCCAATACTAGGAGGCACTTGAGTGGCAATTTATTTTCCAGGAGGTATTTTTTCACACTCGGGCCAAACACTTCATGGACCCAGTCAATGAAAATTTGCCTTGTGACCCATGACTTATTAGCTTTCAACATCACACACAGTTTACTCTTGACGACATTGTTTTTCTTAAACACTCGGGAATTTTCAGTGATACACCAGTAAAAGCTTCACTTTGAAATACCCAATAGCGTTACCACAGAACAAAAGAGTTAAGCCTATCCTTCATACCTGGAGTATACCTGGAGAGAGTTCCAGGGGTCAACGCCCCTGCAGCCCGGTCTGTGACCAGGCCTCATGTTGGATCAGGACCTGATCAACCAGGCTGTTACTTATGGCCGCACGCAGTCAAACGTACGAACCACAGCCTGGCTGGTCAGGTACTGACTTCAGGTGCCCGTCCAGTGCCTGCATGAAGACAGCTAGGGGTTTATCGGTAATCCCCCTTATGTATGCTGGGAGGCAGTTGAACAGTCTTGGGCCTGACACTTATTGTATTCTCTCAACGTGGTAGTGGCACCCCTGCTTTTCATTGGGGGGATGTTACATAGTCTGCCGAGTCTTTTGCTTTCGTAGGGAGTGACTCTCGTGTGCAAGTTTGGTACTAATCCCTCTAGAATTTTCCAAGTGTATATAATAATGTATCTCTCCCGCCTGCATTCTAGGAAGTATAGGTTTAGGAACTTCAAGCGTTCCCAGTAATTGAGGTGGTTTATCGCAGTTATGCGTGCCGTGAAGGTTCGCTGCACATTTTCTAGGTCAGCAATTTCACCTGCCTTGAAAGGTGCAGTTAGTGTACAGCAATATTCCAGCCTAGATAGAACAAGCGACCTGAAAAGTGTCAACATGGGTTTGCCATCCCTGGTTTTGAAGGTTCTCATTATCCATCCTATCATTTTTCTAGCAGATGCGAGTGCTACATTATTATAATCAAAAGAAGCGCTAAACCACTGGGGTCATACAGCTGCGATTGCTAGTGTTATGGTCCTTGAAATTGAGATCCTCTGACATGATCACTCAGGTCTTTGACATAAGTTTTTCCCTCTATTGTGTGGTTGGAATTTGTTTTATACTCGGATGAGATTTTAATTTCCTCAAGTTTTCCATATCGGAGTAATTGAAATTTCTCATCATTGAACTTCATATTGTTTTCTACAGCCCATTTAGGCAATGCCTTTCCCTCCTGCGTGATGTATGTAGGTCCACTTTGGCATTTTCTTCCAAAAGAGGCCTGTTTCATCACAATTGAACATTTGTTGGAGGAGGAATCCTTCAGCCTCTACATACTCCTTGAATTCATCAACGAATTCTTTGTCTGCATGTTTGTCTTAACTTGCAGCCTCACCATGCCTTACAACACTGTATGCCAGTACGCTTTCTTGAATCTGTCGAACCAGCCTCTTCTGGCCTTAAATTCACTAACAGCAGCACTCGTTCCAGGCATTTTGGCAGTCCCGGAAGGGTGGACGCGTCTGATACGGACGATTTCCGCCGGAGCAAAATTTCACATAGGGTTTTAGGCCACTTGAAAAAAAAAAATTGTGCATCCCAAAACAATTGGATACCATCTTAGAGTGATAAGATTAAGATGAGATTTGTTCGGATTTTTAACCCGGGGAAGGGTCAGCCACCCAGAATAACCCAAGAAAGTCAGTGCGTCATCAAGAACTATTTTGCCACCCAAGAAAGTCAGTGCGTCATCAAGAACTATTTTGTCCAATTTCCACTGGGGTCCTTCAATCTTATCCCCCAGGATACAACACACACCATTCGACTAACAGCCAGGTACCTACTTACTGCTAGGTGAATAGGGACAGAAGGTGTAAGGAAACAAGGTCAATGTTTCCACCCATGCCAGGGATTGAACCAGTGTGAAGTGAGTGTTGCCAACCAAGCAGAGCTGGGTGGCTGTTGTAGGTGAATGGTCAGGCATCAGGTCAAGATGAGGAATAAGACATGTGCAACACCTGTGTATCTTTACATTAGGTTTCAAGAGGCTTGATCAATTTAATACAGAGGTAATTTGAGGGTGCTGAAACTGTCTACCATTCCCAGTTTCAACACCAAATTTCCTCTGTATTGATCAAGTCACTTGTTGGCAAAACATTCAGATAAAGATGCCTAGGTATTGTGTTGTGTTAAATTTCTCGCTGTGTCGGTAATGTATACCAATATTGTAATAATCTGAGATAAACAACAGTGTCAACATAATTCATTGTGTATGACAGATTAAAGCCTATGCAGTAATAAAGGGTTCATCAGTAGATACCAGTTAGTCAATTCTTACTAATGGTTTGGACACCAAATGATTCTAAAACTGAAAAATATTTTCTGTTGGCACTTGTGGTTGAGTAACAACTTTGTCTAATATTTAAGTCATGAATTATTATTATTATTATAATCAAAAGAAGCGCTAAACCACAAGGGTTATACAGCGCGGCGGGGCAGGACAGGATGCAGGGAGAATGGATTGTAAGCAGGAGATGGATGATTAGTAAGGTATGGAGTGCAGCAGGACAGTGGATAGTGCAGGGATAGAGGGTAGCAAGAGATCGAGGTAGAAGGGACTGAGGGAGGTGCTAGAGGTATAACCTTCAGAGTTTGTGTAGTAAGTCAGTTTCTGTCAAAAAAATCAACGAGAGAGTCAGGATTAAAGGAGGGTCCATCAGCAAGAAGGGAAGGTAAAGAAAGGGCAGCAGAGCGAAGCGTTGGAGGTAAATTCTGCATGCTCGTTGATAAAGTGGACAGTCCAACAGAATATGTTGAACAGACACTGAAACCTGACAATGCTCACAGAGAGGGGCAGGGAGCCTCTCCATGAGATACCCGTGCGTAAGACGAGTGTGGCCAATGCGAAGACGGGAGAGTGTAGTCGTCTCCCAACCTCGACATTGGTGACAAGAAGAAGGCTCGGTTTAATAGAATGAAGTTTGTTATTTAGCAGGTCAGCCCAGCGTTATTGCCAACGGGTGCGAAGGTGGGGAGCAATGACCGCAAAATAGTCAGTAAAAGGAACACCTCTATATGAAACTGGAAGGTCATGTACTGCTGACCGCGCAGCAGTGTCCACCTGTTCATTGCCCTGTACGTCAACATGACCAGAGAACCAACAAAACACAATATCTTTGTGCTTGCTAGAGATACTGCGTAACCAAAGTTGGATACGAAGAACAAGGGGGTGAGGTGTATCAATTTTACAGATAGCCTGTAAAGCACTAAGGGAGTCTGAAACGACCACAAATGGTGATACAGGCATAGATGCAATATGGATGCGATGGCATGGGAATGAGAACGGAAGTGGTAGTTGGGCTTTCGCGCAAGGTAGAGGAATAGAACAGCCCCTCCGCGCCCAAGAGGACCTGCATGGAACCCTTGCCATACCCTACCCTTCATGCCAGTAAACCAGCAATCCAGGAGACAAAAGAGAGGGCGGCCGGATATCCACCACAAAGCATACCGCCTTCGGCCACCACCCCTGGAATCCGAAAGGTGGCCTCCAGAGATACACCCGTCGCCCAAAAGATACCCAAGGCCACCCCCCCCCCCCCGGGAGACCGGAGATGGATCAGGACATCCCCAGGTGATCCAGATTCCACGGCAAACTACACCACCGCCAAGAACCTCAACGGAATGGGATTGGACCACAGTACCCTTTCCCCTACCTAGGAACTAGAATGCCTGTGGAGGGAAGCTCCCAGGAGAAAAATGGGAAGGAAATAAGGGAGGGATGAGGAGGAGGAGGAAAGGGAAAAGGGAGGATGGGGAAGATGGGAAAGGGAAGGGGGGATTGGGGGGTAATTAGGTTCGGTCTGAGGAAGACGACCAAGAGGTCCAATTCCTCAGACCAATAGCCTCTTTACCACGACAAGGAGCCCCCCTTAAAGAGGTAGTATTAAGCAGTCTATAAGCCATTAGATTTAGTCTGCCCATAATGCCATGGCATGATAGTGGCTCTCTTTGCACTACAATTCATAATTGTAATTACAAAATCTCGATGTAAACTTGCAATGAAATAAAATATTATTATTATTATTATTATAAATCAAGAGTCCCTCACTGACATCAAAGACCCTCCACTAAGGGTGAAAGTTTCTTACAAAGACTATCAGTACTTTGTTGCAACCTTGTGGAGGTCATGATATAGTTTTCTGAAGGATGCAGTGACCCAGCTGGACATCTTTTTTGAACTATAATTTTGTATGGCATTACTGTAGCTAGCCAATGTAACTTATTTGCTAAGTAAGTTTCTTATTCTCTTATTAGCCTATAAAATCTTTTTGATTTTTGTTAGCCTAAGATAGTCTTTCACAATTTTCTCAGGCCTTTTTCCCAGGCTTCCAATATGTCCAGGTAATCTGATAAAGACAGGGTTTTGTACATGTTGTTTAGAGGTAGGGTGACCTGAAAAAGAATAAAACACTTTCACCATCATTCATTTCATCACTACCTTGTCAGAGGTGCACCATTACTACAGTTCCAAACTACAAGTGCCCTCCCACTTCCAGGACTCAATGCCCGGTGGTTTGGTGGCTAGAGCTCTCGCTTCACACACGGAGGGCCCGGGTTTGATTCCCGGCGGGTGGAAACATTTCGACGTGTTTCCTTACACCTGTTGTCATGTTCACCTAGCAGCAAATAGGTACCTGGGTTGTTAGTCGACTGGTGTGGGTCGCATCCTGGGGGTCAAGATTAAGGACCCCAATGGAAATAAGAGACAGTCCTCGATGATGCACTGATTTTCTTGGGTTATCCTGGGTGGCTAACCCTCCAGGGTTAAAAATCCAAAGAAATCTTATCTTTATCTTATCTTAACTGGTTTCCCTGAAGGGTAGAAGTACAGTGCATGAACTCTGAAGGAGGGGTGGGGATATCTGCAGTTCTGAACTGTAGTATCGGTTAGCCTCTGGCAAGACAGTGATGGAGCGAGTGATGGTGAAAGAGTTTCTTCTTTTACAGGTCCCCCCTACTTCGGTGGAAGATGGATGGCGTTAAAAAAAAAAAAAAATACATAAAGTGGTGGTAAAGTATCACAAAAGCATTGCCACAGAACTACAGTGGTACCCAGGTTTACGATATTTTTTCGTTCCAGAATGCTGTTCAAGTGCCATTACCAAACGAATTTATCCCCATAAGGAATAATGTAATATAGACTAGTCCTTTTAGACCCCCAAAAATACACTTACAAAAGCATTTAAAAAAATAAACTTACATAAAAGGGCGAGTTTGGAGACCATCGTAAACCGGGGTACCACTGTAATTTGTTTTGTAAAATTAAAATCACTGATAATTATGGTCTTGATTTTAATTTCCACAATAAACTACAAGACATGATGCATAAAATTAAATCTAAAAAATAAAGTAGGCAAATATCTTAAAATCAAATAAAAAGGTCACTACTGAATGGACCATGAGATAAACTTTGCATTTATAGTACAGTATGTATTAAGGAAAAGTTAGGCAAATGTTAACTACTGTATAATAATATCAAAATACAGTGGACCCTCGGTTTTCGTCGATAATTCTTTCCAGAATGCTGTTCGAGTGCCATTACTGAACAAATTTGTTCCCATAAGGACGAATGTAAATTAGATTAGTTGTTTCAGACCCCCAAAAATACACTTACAAAAATTAACTTACATAATTGTTCGAGTTTAGAATGTACGAAAACCGAGGGTCCACTGTACTTATAACTAAAAACTGTTAAGTGGTTACAAAAAAAAATGCAAAGGTAAAGCATACATAACCAAGAATATTATTAATTAACATATTGAAGGAATAACTAATAGTGAGCTCTTAAAGCTCCTCTATAAAATGAATTTTTGAAAACAGATGGACAGAATATAAAATATTCTTTAACCTAGATACATAAACTAAGCCTTTATCACAGTGTATTGAAGAGTTCACAAAGAAAGCATGATCTACTGAAACTTCTCATGTTATAACACCTTATAATATTTCCACCTCATAATATTTCCACCTCAACATTTTCCACTTAATATTTCAGAGTTTCTGGATAAAGTCATATACATAACCAAAATAAAAATATGATCTTATTATACAACTTAAAATACAATAAAAACTGAATTCTTTAAAGCACATTTAGATGACTGACTTAAAAGGAAAAAACACAGGGGTAACAAATTTTATTTTTAAAATTAATCACCTTTTTAAAAAATCTTTATCAATCAATGCCTTTTAATAGGAAAGCTTAACAGACTCAAATTAGTGCTTATGAGATTGCACATGGTGATTCCAGGTCATTTTTATAATAAACACAAGAACCACGTTTGTCAAAAAGATAGTACAGTGTATTTATTGCACTCATAAGAAGAGAACAGGGCTGTTTCACATACTTACACAAAAGTTTAATCAAAACACGTACCACCTTCAAATCTTTATCAGAGTAATTGCCTTTGATGAAGATGTTTTGCATAGCAATCTGATACTCATCCTGAAATTTTTCTATTTTCTTACTGATGAGCTTGTAGTTGTATGGTGCAGCATTTTTTCCTACATTTTTACCATAGTTAAGATGGCACTTAAAGCATACTTGAGTGAATGGGTTGATTGCTTCATGACACTTTGCACACTTAAGAAATGGTAATGGTGACACATCACTGAGAGGTTGCCAGTAGTGCTCACAGGCCTCACATTTGCACTGGAAGTGGTACCGAGTCATTAAAGAAACCATCCTGGAAGCTCTGCTTTTATCAGTAAAGATTTCCCCATACGAGACAGTTAATTGCTTGCCAGCAGGAATGAAGTGCACTGCTCTCGCAACCTCAGTCTTACCATAGAAAAATGTTGAACAGCTTGGAGTGCAGGAGTGATTCATTAGACTTGATGCAGGGTAAATTCCACAACCATATATCTCGTGATTTAACTGAGAAGTCCTCATACTAACCTAATAACAGAATTAAAGAAACAGGAAATATACTGAGACAATACACAATTGATATACCTGTGATTATGAAGAAACTATATATAATTATACAATATATTAAGAAAAAGGGTAAAAAGACAATGCCAGCAATGTAAATCCACATGCATTTTGTAAAGTAGCAATCATAATAAAAAATAAATTATTAATAATAATGCAAATCGGTACTATCATAGCTCTAGTTCTGAAGCTATAAATAAGTAATCTAACAAAATTTAATTTTTGTCAGTACAGAAAATCTAATTAACCATTTAAAAATCAATATATAAATTACTACACATGAGCATGATTTTTGCTACTATACAGTGGTACCATGGTTTTCGGCCATACTTCGTTCCAGAATGCTATGCGAGTTACCATAAGGACAAATAAAAATGAGATTAGTCCTTTTAGACCCCCCAAAATACACTTACAAAAGCACTTACAAAAATACACTTACATAATTGTTCGAGTTTGGAGCAGTACGAAATCCGGGGGTCCACTGTACAGTGGAACCTCGAGTTTCGAACATAATCCATTCCAGGAGCTTGTTCTAAACTCGAAATGTTTGAAAGTCGAATCAATATTTCCCATAAGAAATAATGGAAATACAATTAATCCATTCCAGAAATCCAAAAATATTAAAAAAAAAAAAAAAAAAAAACATTTTATGAGATTAATTATAGTTCTACATACTACACATAAGAATTATACTACATACTAGTAAAGATATATTAAATAAATGCATGTATATTTAAATATTTAAACAAATAAAATAACATTTTTACTTACCTTTATTGAAGATTGTTGATGGCATATGGAAGACAGGGAGGAGTGAGGGAGGGAGGGAGGGCTTAGTGTTTGGAAGGGGAATCCCCCTCCATAAGGACTTCAGGTATCAAAGCCCTATCTGGGGTTACTTTCCTTCTTTGTCTTTTAATCCCACTAGGACCAGCTTGAGAGTCACTGGACCCTTGTTGCACAAAATAACTGTTCAGAGTCCTCTGTTTTTGGCACCTCTAAGATTTACCTGAAGAGGGACATTGTTTTGTCACTGAACATGTTGCTGATATGGCTTGTTTCAGCTTGGTCAGGGTGGTATTTCTTCACAAACCTTTGAACATCGTTCCACTTCGAACAAATCTCCTTAACCCTTTCAGGGTCCAAGCTGTAGATTTACGCATTGTCCACAGGGTCCAAGAATTTCAAAAAATTTTTTTTTTATTATTTCTTATGAAATGGAAGAGAATCTTTTTCAAAAGGTAATAAAACAAAAAGTACGAAATTTGGTGGAAAACTGACGAAATTACACTATCGCAAATTTGACTGTCAGTGATATTTACATTTCGGCAATTTTGCCTACTTTGACCCCTAATTTAGGCCAATTACATTATTCCAGTTGACCAAATTCTTAGCTATTTCGTTAGTATTACTTCTATTTTATTGATTGAGCACAAGAAACTACCCAATCATCTTTTTCAAGTAGCTAATAAAGTGATCAGAAATTGGTAATTTCGCCAATTTCACACAAAGTTCAAAATATTCCAATTTCAAAACAGCATCCAGAATAAACAATGCAGGCATTCCTGGCACTAAAATAACATTTCCTCTGTTTATTAGTTATATTTCCAGGCTTTACACTTTAATTCCATTTTGATTTTTTATTTACATAAAGAATTTTTATTCACACCAAAAGATTGATAAATTACTCTTATGCAATATTGTAATAATTGTATAAACACTATCAGTGCATTTGTAAACGTATATTAGACCCAACAGTTGACGTGTATTGGTCGCGTGATGTGATTTGTTTACTCTTGGAAATCAGCAAAAATCAAATATTTCCGCTACTTTGAGCTCAATTAGAAGAAGCTATTTTCAGTACTAAAACCAATCAAAATCATTTCTATTTCTGTAATATATCTTCCATTCTATCAAATGAGACCAAGAAACCGTGAATACAAATGTAAAAACCACATGAAAATACACCACAAAGTTGCTGTTTTAATAAAAAAACACAGTCGCAGTTTTTTTTTCTCATTATGCACTGTGTGCTTCAGGATTTACTTTATATGGTGCACACTTACCACATAGATGCATTCTCTCATATCTAGGCCCAAATTTACCGATCACAGCTTATCTGAGTGAGCTGAGCTCATGGCATAGATCTACTGTTTGGACCCTGGGGGCAATGCATAGATCTACGGCTTGGACCCTCAAAGGGTTAATCTCTGAAGAAGGCACCTCAACCACTCCCTCTTCCTCTTCCTCCTGTGAAACAAGAGCCTCAACTCTGGTCTTATGCTCTTCCAGTTCCAGCTCTTCAGTTGTTAGCTCTACCCTGTGGTCCTCCTCCAACTCTCCCACATCCTCGCCACTCACCTCCAAACCCAAGGAATTGCCCAATGCCACAATACCTTCCACAACAGACACAGGGTCGGCAAGGTCAGGGTCAGCCTCAAACCCTTCAAAATTTCTCTGTTGGACACAACCTGGCTACAATGGTCTCCAAGCAGAGTTCAAAGTCCTGGAAGTCACTGCATTCCAAGTCTTACCTATAAGGCCTATGCAGTTGTAGATCTTGAAATGATTCTTCCAGAACTCTCTAAGGGTCAATTCAGTGTCCGAGGTCACTTCAAAGCACTTTTCAAACACTGCTTTTGTGTAGTTTTTTGAAGTTGGAAATGACCTGCTGCTCCATGGGCTGGAGGAGAGGAGTGGTGTTAGGAGGCAAGAACTTCACTTTTGTAAAATTGAAGTCGTCACACAGTAGGTCTTCCAAGTTTTGAGGATGTGCAGAAGCATTGTCCAGTAACAGGAGGCACTTGGGGTCCAATTCCTTTTCCTGTAGGTATTTTTTCACATTGGGGCCAAACACTTCATGGATCCACTCACTGAAAAGTTTCCTTGTGACCCATGCATTCTGACTAGCTCTCCACAATCTATTCTTGATGACATTGTGTTTCTTGAACACACTGGGATTTTCTGAGTGATACACCAGTAAAGGCTTCACTTTAAAATCCCCACTAGCAATAGCACAAAACATGAGAGTTAGCCTGTCTTTCATAGGCTTGTGTCCTGGCAGTGCCTTTTCATCCTGAGTAATGTAGGTCCTCTTTGGCATTTTCTTCCAAAACAGGCCTGTTTCGTCACAATTGAACACTTGTTCGGGTTTCAAATGTTCAGTCTTTATGTAGTCCTGAAACTCTTTTATGAATTTTTCAGCTGCACGTTTGTCTGAACTGGCAGCCTCACCATGCCTTACCACATTGTGTATGCCACTACGCTTCTTAAATCTGTCAAACCAGCCTCTGCTGACCTTAAAATCACTAACACTACAATCAGCACTGGTTCCAGGCATTTTCTTTGCAAGATCGGCATGCAACTGCCTTGCCTTTTCACAAATGATTGTCTCCAACATACTATCATCCGCTAACTCTCTATCCTTGATCCACACCAGCAACAACTTCTCAAACTGTTTGACTATTAGTGGTCTATTTTTGGCTAGCATATTAACACCTTTTGCAACATCAGCTTCCTCGATTTGTTCCTTCTCTGCCAGGATAGAAGCGATAGTTGACCTGTTTTTGCCATATATCCTGGCAAGCTCAGAAATTGGCACACCACTCGTATTTTTATATAATTTCCTTCATGTCTATGGTGTTTCTCACTTTCTTTACCACAGGAGTACCACTAGGAACTTTCTTGGGACCCATGGTAGCTTATTTCACAGTCGCACTTAATGAACAAGCTCGAAACACAATAAATTAATTGTGAAATGTTTGGATAAGCGTGCAGGGTAATGTTCACTTAAGTGTAAACAACGCTAGACTGGCTCACGGCGCTTGCATGCCTCGCCACGCAAGCGCCTGGGCAGACAGGTCTGGTACACACGTGTTCGATTGGCGGGACAAAATTTGTTCGAAAAAAGTGTTAGAAACTCGATTTGTTTGATTGCCGAGGCGTTCAAAATTCGGGGTTCCACTGTACTTCCTTAATATATTTATAGGCAGGCAGACAGGGAAGGGCACAAGAAAGTGGGGTAATAATGGAGGTAGTAGTGGTAGTGGTAGTAGTAGTAGTGGAGTCAGTCATATTCTAGGAAAGGAGCACTGCAATGAAGCTGGTGGCCTGCATGGGTTAGGACAAGAACACAAAAGGGGGAAAAATAAAATAAAATAAAGAAGGACAAATACAAGGCAAAAGAAAATGAATCTTAGCCCTGGCTTTGTCTCTGTTGATGCTTTCCTCTCCCATTACATTGTTAAATGCTCCAAACTTCAGAACACCCATGACTTAACCTGATTCCTTCCCCTTTTATCTCTTCCCTCTTCTCGTCTTTCTCCTCTGGGTTTTCTTATCTTTCTTTTCTTTTGCCTTGTATTTGTCCTTTATTTTATTTTATTTTTCCCCCCTCTGTGTTCTTGTCCTAACCCATGCGGGCCGCCAGCTTTATTGCAGTGCTCCTTTCCTAGAATATGACTGACTCCACTACTACTACTACTACCACTACTACCTCCATTATTACCCCACTTTCTTGTGCCCTTCCCTGTCTGCCTGCCTATAAATACCCCTTCCACCTGTCTTGTGTGTTAGTGTGACTTTGTAAATGGTCCAAGTCAGACCGAAACGTCGTCGTAAGCTCCTCTCTTTTTATATGTGCGGGTTGTGTGTGTATATTAGCATCATATTGAAGCATAATAAACTCGCCTCCCTCTCCACTCCTACTTATGTTCCATACACCAACAAGTCTTCAATAAAGGTAAGTGTGATAAATGTTCATTTATCCATTTTATTAGTGCTTGATATTTATTTGTCATTGTTTTCTGTATGTAAATCTATATTTAATCTCTAAAAAAATTATTTTTTGTTAATACTTTTGGGTGTCTGAAATGGATTAATTGGATTTCCATTATGTCTTATGGGGAAAATGGTTTTGCCATTCATGAATTTCACCTTTCAGCGGATTCTCTGGAACGGATTAATCATGAAACTCAAAGGTGCACTGTATTTTTACTTTTATTCAATTTTTTCTTTTCTTTTCTATTTTATTTTTTCAAGTAACTTTTGTGGCCTGTGAGACCAATATGATGCATAATGTATATATATCCACTCAATGATTGCAACATAATAACCGCACAAACATTATCATTATATGGTTGACAAAACAGGTTTACACAAACCCACACTGCCTTCCCCACCACCCACCCTGCCTTCCCCACCACCAACCTTGCATTCCCCACAACCCACCCTGCATTCCCCACAACCCACGCTGTCTTCCCCACCACCCACATGGAAATAAGTCACTGACTTTTTTGGGTTATCCTAGGTAATCTACACATATGCTGCTGTGTTGTTTACAAAAACCCATGCTGCCTTTCCCACCACCCACATGGAAATAAGTCTCCGTCTGACATTTTTGGATTATCCAAGGTAATCTATACTACATACAGTGGACCCCCGGTTTACGTTATTAATTTGTTCCAGAATGCTGTTCAAGTGCCATTACCAAACAAGTTTATTCCCACAAGGAATAATGTAAATTAGATTAGTCTTTTTAGACCCCCAAAAATACACTTACAAAAGCACTTACCAAAATACACTTACATAATTGTTCGAGTTTGGAGGTGAACGTAAACCGGGGGTCCACTGTATGTTGCTATGTTTACACAAACTTATGCTGCCTTCCCCACCACCCACAGGGAAGTCACTGACTTTTTTTGGTGGATGGTGGAAGGTTGATAATCATCTGGGTTTTGAGCACTATTTCTGGTATCCTGGGCATTGCTTTCTGTCTTAATAAGAATTGATACACATCCCATTTAAAATAAAGATGAAAAGAATTGATAAAGTGCCAGTAAATAAAATGAAATAAGAGGAAAGATTACCTGCAAGTTTGCAATGGCTTTAGCATTAAAGGTAATGTTCATCATATGATGGACGAGTGTGCTGCCAGTCAAGATGATATCTTCATGACTTGGAGTGAAGGGCTCTCCATCACTGGTAAGAAAGTAGCGTCCACTCAGATGCAGAAGTTTGGTAATGATAAAAGCTCGTATGCATCTCCCGAGTAGTTCTTGTGAAGATAGTTTTTCTTTGTTGGTTACCAGGTGATATACTGATCTGTAATGTTTCTCATCATAGATTCCTTCCTTGTTAAAGCCATGATTCTTTGGGGATTTTTTTTTGGCTTCAAGTCGCAGCAGTGGTATCATTTCCTTGAGCTTGGCATGAGAGGTCTTCATCATTATTCTGTACGCCAATGCAGAACTCTTTCCCATGTCTAGTGCAAACAGTGTTGGCAAAATAGGGCACTCTTGCCAATGGATCCCTGACAATCCTTCTGTACGACACTCCTCACTACAAAATATCACCTAAAAAAAGATAAATAATTAAAATGCAATTCTATATTTTATAACTGTGCAAATCTTAAAATACAAAACCATCAACAGCATTTACTTACAAAAATCGTACATATCTAAATTTCTCAATTACTGTATATGTACTGTATTATTATAATAAAAGAGAGTACATGTACGTACTGTAAAAATGATGTAGGTAGTCTGCTGTTAAAAGCACAAGATGTGTTAGTACTGGGACTTAGTGAGAAATTTATTCTTGGGTCATATACAGAAGTGACTTAGGATGCCAAGCATTTATTCAGAATAGAAGTGCTCTGCATATCTTTCTCAGCCCCATGTTTGTCAAAAGTCAACTAATGGAGTCATAGTATTTACAGAGAATATTAAAAAAATATTCTTCAACTACTGGTGGCACTTATGGCTGGGAGCAGTTGAAATACAATCCAAAGAATCAAATGATTAATAATTTATTGTAACAAAGTTAAAACGCACAACTAACAAGCACTATTTAAACAATGTAAAATTATACATATAAAACTGCTTGTACTCTCATTTACTTATGTGTTTAATTTATACTGTAATGTTCCCAAATACACATTGTAGATATTATTTTAGTAATATATTGTTGTTATTACATCATTTTTATCATCAGTTTGAAGGCTGATGGCTGGCCAAGTCCACAGCCTGGAGGGAAAGTACTGATGACATGTTTTCCCTACCAAAGAGTCCATGACCTACCACAAATGAGGTGGATGGATTGTGTAAACACAATTGTTATGATATGATCCACAAATGGACTCCCACCTCCTGGAACATACCATAATATGGTTAAATCTTCCTTGCATCAACCATATACTGACACCCAAATCATCAATCCCAGGTGCAGATGATACTTTGAAATAGCTGCCATTAATATGACTCAAGAGAGCTTGCAGCACCCTTGGTTGTTGGATCTGGGAATGCAGGTGGGTGGCCATTAGAACCCAGAGTGGGAAGTTTTATCAAGTCAAGAAATGACCCTTTAACTCTCATCTTGCTTTGAGTAGGCATTTCATTGGGACTTCTTGTTTAATTTATTGCTCATAACACTGCTAAACTACCATGGGTGATGGGAACAGAATTCCTCCTCCATAAGCCATACGTATTGTAAGAGGCGACTAAAATGTCGGGAGCAAGGGTCTAGTAACCTCCTCTCCTGAATAAATTACAGTGGTATCCCAAGTTTCATACAGCTCCCAACTTGAACAATTATGCAAGTGTATTATTGTAAGTGCTTTTGTAAGTGTACTTTTGGGGGTCTGAAACGGACTAATCTAATTTACATTATTCCTTATGGTAACAAATTCGTTCGGTAACGGCACTCGAACAGCCTTCTGGAACGAATTATGCATGAAACTCGGGGTACCACTGTACCAAAATTACAAAGAAACTTTCATTGTCCTCATCATTATAAAGCTCAATCTTCTCAGGGTTGGCAACTGCAGCTTCCCCAACCCACTTGAACTCATCCATTATGCCATCTTTTTAGGAAAATCCAGTCATATGGTTTTTGGAGGTAACCGAGAGAACATTCGACTTCTTGCTTCAGACTATGTTGAACCTGTCACATACCTCAAACTTTCTTGCATCAGCTAATTTGCCTATACAGTGGACCCTCGGTTTTAGTCGATAATTCTTTACAGAATACTGTTCGAGTGCCGTTACCGAACAAATTTGTTCCCATAAGGACAAATGTAAATTAAATTAGTCATTTCAGACCCCAAAAATACACTTACAAAAGAACTTACAAAAATACACTTACATAATTGTTCGAGTTGGGAGCTGTACAAAAACCGAGGGTCCACTTTATTATCCACTTCTCCTATTTACCAGTGTACAATAGTCATTCATATGATGTGTTCTGCACTGAATACAGTTATGGTTCCTCAAATGGAAGCAAGGGGCACTTCCAGGATGGATCAGCAGTGTATCCCCACTCACCTGGGCTAGCAAAATCCATAACTATTCCATAGGTTGATAAAAGAAATTGGCTATGTACACATGAGAGAGGACCTAGGTGGGCTAGAAGATAGGTTTGAGAAGTACCACTATCAATAGAGTATCATTGTTTAAACAACTCACATTCTAAACCAGTGTAACAGCCTGTGAGCTTACCTGTGTAAGCTCACAGCTTACACAGGTCTGCTATCTCAGACACTCAATATTTATACAGTCAACTATTCAATATTTATACAGTCAACTATTCAATATTTATACAGTCAACTATTCAATATTTATACAGTCAACTATTCAATATTTATACAGTCAACTATTCAATATTTATACAGTCAACTATTCAATATTTATACAGTCAACTATTCAATATTTATACAGTCAACTATTCAATATTTATACAGTCAACTATTCAATATTTATACAGTCAACTATTCAATATTTATACAGTCAACTATTCAATATTTATACAGTCAACTATTCAATATTTATACAGTCAACTATTCAATATTTATACAGTCAACTATTCAATATTTATACAGTCAACTATTCAATATTTATACAGTCAACTATTCAATATTTATACAGTCAACTATTCAATATTTATACAGTCAACTATTCAATATTTATACAGTCAACTCCTAGTTCAAGTCTGTAACGTTGTGCAGGACTTACATAATTTCCAATAAAGGAATAAACTAGTAGCCCATCCTTGTATTGCAGTACTGTATATTTATAAAAAAATAAAAAACTGGCTATTTTTGTATTTTTTTTGTTCAAGGAGCATTTGAAAATTAATCACAGTTAATGAGTTGAAGCATAACTTAACTTATAAAGTGCCTCTTCATCCAAGGAAAAAATTATTACAATACAGTAAACCTTTCGTATAATGGACCAAGAGGCAAGCAAGTGGAGTGGTGGGTTGCCAATGGTGATTATGGTGAACAAGAAAATTGTTTTGCCATGGTCATAATAACACACTTCTGTAATCAACAGATTTTTTTCAACAGTTTCCAAATCAAATGACCTAGGGGATTTTGTCCTGTATTTCCGAGGTCCATTCAAACAAAGGTTGATTGTGATGAAAAGCCTATCAAGCCTGATTATTTTTATATATATTCATGGTGAATATATCAGTGCCTAGAGAATGGTAGTTAATCAAGTTTGATCTGAGGCACTGGAGGGTAGCTATAATACCTTGGATAAAGAACCTTAAAACAGCATCGAGGCACTCCTTTTGAAGGGGAACATAAAACCATAAAAACTTAATATTCTAACCATATTGCAGTTGGGGCAGGGTATAGGTGTCATGCTTCTTCTTAAGCATACAGTACAGTACACTTTTGATGCCTCCGTGAACACTGTGTTGCAATAACCATCATCAATGCTCACTATCTCGCCTGGAAAAAATAAAATTTATTAAAAGAATAAAAGTTATAATGCCATAACTAGAACAATTCAAAGCTAACCTACAATGAGGGAAACTTGGACTTATTTAGCACATTCTTGATAATAATCTAGGGCAAACAGAATCATCTAAAAACGCCTGTCCAAGCTGTCAAGTTATCTGGAAATTGTACAATTTATTTGATCTAATAATAGCGACACCATTCTTAGGAATTAATACAATACCATTTTTTTTATTTTATATCTTCCTAGTTAACTATCAAACAACCAGATAATACTTCCAATTTTCTCTTTAATCTGATGAAAGGAGAGACTAGATGAGCTGCAATAATTTAGTATTATGCTAGTGTAGTTATACAATGATACAGTTGGGAAAAAATAAATATGGAAGGAATTTAAGGAATATTGCATTTGTATACACAGTACACTACGTCTTGCTTGTCATCAAAAAATTTCTTGGAAAATTAAAGGTTTATTGTAATATGTCGCAATTGTTACTGTGTGGAAAATTTACTATAATTTTCCTATAATTAGTAATGTGTATGTGAAGTGTTAATACAGGTCGGCCATCACTAATCCGGCAATCAGTTCCATCAGTAATCCGGCACTAATTTCGGTTAGCATAATTTCAAATTTCATCATTATACTGACTCAGAAATTGTGCAGATGGTTGTAAATACACAGCAGCAAGCCAGATGTAGCAGAAAGAGTCTCTATTGATAGGTTAATTAAGTGTATTCTAACCTATCCACTCTGTAATCCGGCATACTACAGGTCCAAATGATGCCAGATTAGTGATGGCCAACCTGTATAATGCAATGTAAATATTAATAGTATTAATGGTAGTCACAAACTACCAAACTACTTGTTAGGAAGCGAGGGAGTGCTTCCAACTGAGTGGGGGAGGAGGGGTTGGGTAGATTTCAAGGGGCAGTGTTGGTGACACAGGTGTGGAAGGTTGACTGCTAGACGTCTCAGCTCTTTATTTGACCCCAGTGGAGAGGTCATAAAAAGAAAACTGAATCTGAGGCGTAATGCCCGGGCAGCAGTCTTGAGAAGTAGTGTTGGCTCTCTCAAGGAATTGGAAATCGGCCGAATCTTCAAATGAAATTAATTAATGTGTAATAGAAGCGGTGTCCTCAGAAATTGATGAAGTTCACACTGCATGTAATGTACGCTTCCCAGTGTATTAATTTTTCACTAGAGGTATGTTAATTTATATTGGCCAATATGAATTGTTTACCAAAAGGGAGGCGTTAGGATATAACACCAAAATCTTAATTTGGGGAGTACATAATATTGAAATGTCCTTTATACTTTTCTGACCATGTAATTGATTTATATTTAGTATATAAAATTACCCAAGCAAATTACTCAGGTCAAGTAATTGATATTACCAAATATATACAGTCCACACATAATATGTCTGTTACTGGCATAATTTTTTCAAATACAGTGGACCCCCGAGTTTCGGTCATATTTCATTCCAGAAGGCGGCTCAAGTGCCATTACCAAACGAATTTACTCCCTTAACCCTTTCAGGGTTTTTGACGTACTAGTACGGCTTACGCACCAGGGCGTTTGACGTACTAGTACGCCTAAATTCTAGCGCCCTCAAATCAAGCAGAAACAGGCTGGTAGGCCTAGATGTGAGAGAATGGGTCTGTGCGGTCAGTGTGCGCAGTATAAAAAAAATCCTGCACCACACAGTGCATAATGAGGAAAAAAAAACTCTGACCGTGTTTTTGGTTTAAAACAGCGACTTTACAGTCTATTTTCGTATGGTATTTATGCTTGTATTCTCGTTTTCTTAGTCTCATTTGATAGAATAGATGATATGTTACAGAAATAGAGATAATTTTGACTGGTTTCATGATGACAAGTACCTTGAAACTGAGCGCAAAGTAGCGAAAATGTTCGATTTTTGCCTATGTTAAAGAGTAAACAAATCACGCCATGCTTCCAATACACATCAACTGGGTAGTCTAATATTCTTCCACAAGTGCGATTATATTATTTATACCGTTTTTACAATGATGCAGTAGTATACATAACAGAAAATCTTCAATTTTTTGTGAGAATAAAAAAGCAAAAGTAATGCAATAGGAGCCGGGAAACGTGCCTAATGAACAGATAAAATGTTATTTTAGTGCCAGGAATGTCTGTCTTGTTTATTCTGGACCCTATTTTGAAATTGGCATCTTTTGAAATTTGTGTGAAATTGGCAATATTGTCAATTTCTGACCGCTTTATTGGTTAATTAAAATCGGTAAATTGATGGTTTCTTGTACTCAATCGATAGAACAAATGGAATTCTACAATAATAGCTATGATTTTCGTAGACTGAGACTATGGAATTGGCCGAAAATAGGGCTCAAAGTGGGCGAAATCGCCAATGCGTAAATATCTTCGATACCGCTAACTTTGCGAGAGCATAATTCCATTAGTTTTTCACCAAATTTCATACTTTTGGTGGCGTTATGATCGGAAAAAGATGCTCTATCATTTCATAAGAAAAAATAATTTATTTTTTTTCCGAAAATGTTTCGACCCTGAGAGAGAGTTAAGAATCGAGGTCTCGACCCTGAAAGGGTTAAGGAATAATGTCAAGTAGGTTAGTCCATTTCAGACCCCCAAAAGTACACTTACAATTGGGAGCAGTACAAAACTCGGGGTACCACTGTAATTTTAAGAACTATATGTTCTGGTAATAATTTAAGGTCCAGACGTGCGAGACATGATGGACTGAGAAGGTGAGCACAAAGGAGGGATATTATTGTGACCTACTGTCCTTAAAGTCCCACTTAACTCTGAGGTACATCAATATTAGTAAGTGTAAACTGTTCGATGTACTAAAGTTTCATCACAATTATGAGGGTGAAATGTCAATTCAGAACATTACCTGTAAAACTTACCTACATAATTTCTCATACTGTGTATAAATCTACAAATGCATCTCAACTACTCAAACCCATACTATTTGCAGATGACACTACATACGTTATCTCTCACCCAAGCCCAGACATACCAGCCAACACTGTAAAAACTGAATTGCAGAAAATATCTACCTGGATGATGACTAACAAACTTACTCTCAATATTGATAAAACCTATTTCATTCAGTTTGGGAACAAAGCTACAAATGTACCACTTAACATAATGATAAACGGGTCCCCTATCACAAAACTCAGAGGGAAAATTCTTAGGAATCCATCTTGACAGTGGCCTAAAATTTCAAACACATATACAACAAATTTCCAAGAAAGTCTCAAAGACTGTGGGAATACTATCCAAGATACGGTACTATGTTCCACAACCAGCTCTCCTTACCCTTTATCACTCACTCATTTACCCCTACCTCACCTATGGAATCTGCACATGGGGCTCAACATCAATAACTCATCTCAGACCATTAATAACACAACAAAAGGCTGCAGTTAGAATGATAACAAATTCACACTCCAGACAACATACTCCACCAATGTATTCAAAAATCTAAACTTACACGCCATACAAGACATCCATACTTTTTACTGTGCCTATTACATACATAGAACACTCTATGCAAATATTAACCCACCACTCAAACTTCTCCTTACCAACTTTAACAGGACACATGACCATAACACTAGACACAGTCATTTATACCTATGTATCATGTCTAAACAACATTGTATCATGTCTAAATAAACTATTATTATTATTATATTATTTTTTAAGTATCTTCTGAGTATTACCTATATTCATTACATAATCTATTACACTTCAACAATTACGTACTTAAACAGTGCATAAAATATAAAAAAATGAAAGTAAAAATCCTTTTCTACAATGAATAATGATTTTTATATATATGTAATTACTTAAAGTACTTGTAGTTTAAGTAGAGCTAAGCTCATGGACTTGCATCTTCATTATTTTATTTATCTTTTAAAGTTTTCAGTGGAAGTAGTACTTGCTACCTCTTTCTGTAATTCACATCACTGTTCTACTACTCAGTACAGTGGACCCTTGGTTTTTGAGCTTAATTCATTCCAGAAGGTTGCTCTAAATCTGAAATGCTCGAAAACCGAAGTAATATTTCCCATAAGAAATAATGTAAATCCAATTAATCCATTCCAGACACCCAAAAATATTCACAAAAAATTAATTTTTTAAAGATTAACTATAGTTTTACATACACAAAACAATTATAAATATAAATAAATAGTATAAACATTACATACCTTTACTGAAGACTTGTTGGCAGATGGAAGACAGTCACTGCACCCCTGTGGCATTATATATTTGTCAAGAGAGCTCTGTTTCTGCCATCTCTGTAAAACTTCCCTAAAATGGGACAAGACATTGTCACTGAACATGTTGCAGACACGAGTTGCAACAGTTTTGTTAGGGTGATAATTCTCCGCAAAAGCTTGCATCCTACTCCACACTGCACAAATCTCCTTAATCTCTGAAGGCACATTCTTTCCTCCCCTCTTCCTCCTCTGAAGCAATATCCTCAGCTGCAGTCTGTTGCTGTTCTAGTTGAAGGTGTTGCAGCTCTTCAGTGGTTAGCTCTTCCCTGTGGTCCTCCACCAACTCTTCAACATCCTGGCCACTCACATCCAACCCCATGGACTTCCCCAATGCCTCAATAGATTACACAACAGGCGTAGGGTCAACAGGGTCAGCCTCACACCATTAAAAATCCTACTCGAGGAGACATTCTGGCCACAATTTTCTCCAAGCAGAGTTCAAAGTCCTGGAAGTCACTCCCTGCCAAGCCTTATCTATAATACTTATGCAATGGAGGGTATTGAAGCAATTCCTCCAGAACTCTCTTAAGGTCAATTCAGTGTCCGAAGTCACTTTCAAAGCACTTTTGAAACATTGCTTTGGTGTACAGTTTTTTGAAGTTTGAAATGACCTGCTGGTCCATGGGCTGGATGAGAGGAATAGTATTAGGGGGCAAGAACTTCACTGTGATGAACTTACACTCCTCAAACAATAAGTCTTCCAAGTCTGGAGGATGAGCAGGAGCATTGTCCATTACCAGGAGGTACTTAAGTGGCAAGTTTTTTTCCAGGAGGCATTTTTTCACACTCGGGCCAAACACTTCATTGACCCACTCAATGAAAATTAGCCTTGTGACCCATGCCTTATTGTTAGCCCTCCACATCACACACAATTTACCCTCATGACATTGTTTTTCTTGAACACTCGGGGATTTTCAGAGTGATACACGAGTAAAGGCTTCACTTTGAAATCCCCACTAGCATTAGCACAGAACAAAAGAGTTAGCCTGTCTTTCATAGGCTTGTGTCCTGGCAGTGCCTTTTCCTCCTGCGTGATGTAGGTCCTCTTCGGCATTTTCTTCCAAATGAGGCCTGTTTCGTCACAATTGAACACTTGTGGGGGGAGGAATCCACACACTTGTTGGGGAGGAATCCACACACTTGTTGGGGGAGGAATCCACACACTTGTTGGGGGAGGAATCCACACACTTGTTGGGGAGGAATCCACACACTTGTTGGGGAGGAATCCACACACTTGTGGGGGGAGGAATCCACACACTTGTTGGGGAGGAATCCACACACTTGTTGGGGGAGGAATCCACACACTTGTTGGGGGAGGAATCCACACACTTGTTGGGGGAGGAATCCACACACTTGTTGGGGGAGGAATCCACACACTTGTTGGGGGAGGAATCCACACACTTGTTGGGGAGGAATCCACACACTTGTTGGGGAGGAATCCACACACTTGTTGGGGGAGGAATCCACACACTTGTTGGGGGAGGAATCCACACACTTGTTGGGGAGGAATCCACACACTTGTTGGGGGGGGAATCCACACACTTGTTGGGGAGGAATCCACAACTTGTTGGGGGAGGAATCCACACACTTGTTGGGGGAGGAATCCACACACTTGTTGGGGGAGGAATCCACACACTTGTTGGGGGAGGAATCCACACACTTGTTGGGGGAGGAATCCACACACTTGTTGGGGGAGGAATCCACACACTTGTTGGGGGAGGAATCCACACACTTGTTGGGGGAGGAATCCACACACTTGTTGGGGGAGGAATCCACACACTTGTTGGGGGAGGAATCCACACACTTGTTGGGGGAGGAATCCACACACTTGTTGGGGAGGAATCCACACACTTGTTGGGGAGGAATCCACACACTTGTTGGGGGAGGAATCCACACACTTGTTGGGGGAGGAATCCACACACTTGTTGGGGGAGGAATCCACACACTTGTTGGGGGAGGAATCCACACACTTGTTGGGGGAGGAATCCACACACTTGTTGGGGAGGAATCCACACACTTGTTGGGGAGGAATCCACACACTTGTTGGGGGAGGAATCCACACACTTGTTGGGGAGGAATCCACACACTTGTTGGGGGAGGAATCCACACACTTGTTGGGGAGGAATCCACACACTTGTTGGGGAGGAATCCATACACTTGCTGGGGGAGGAATCCTACAATTGCTGGGGGAGGAATCCTACAATTGCTGGGGGAGGAATCCTACACTTGCTGGGGGAGGAATCCTACACTTGTTGGGGGAGGAATCCTACATCCTCTACGTACCCCTTGAATTCAAGCACGAATTTTTCAGCTGCAGGTTTGTCTGAACTTGCATTCTCGCCATGCCTTACAACACTGTGTATGCCACTATGCTTCTTAAATCTCTCAAACCAGCCTTTGCTGGCCTTAAATTCACTAATAGCAGCACTCGTTCCAGGCATTTTATTCACGAGATCGGCATGCAACTGCCTTGCCTTCTCGCAAATTATCCCCTCCGAAATGCTATCTTACCTTAACTGTTTCTCATTGACCCACACCAACAACTTCTTCACATCCTCGATTGTTTGTGATCTGTTTCGTTAGCATATTTACCCTTTTCGCAACTTTAGCTTCCTTGATTTCTTTCTTTGCCAGGTTGGAACATATTGCTGATGTTGACTTGCCATACATCCTGGCGAGCTCTACTACATGTACCCCACTTTCATATTTTCCCACAAGTTCTTTCTTGAATTCTTTGGCCCCATGGTGGCTTATTTCACAGTCACAATCAACAAGTACTAAAATGAACGGATGAACGTGCAGAGTATTCCTTACTCAACGAGAGACGACGCAGACTGAGTATGATACGTGTGGGGAAGTGGCATTGCCGGTGGGGTGGACACGTCTCATACACTCAATTTCTGAGAGGATGCTCGAAATCCAAGGGGGAATTTCGCTGAAAAAAGTGCTCGAAATCCGAATTGCTAGATTTCCGGAACACTCGAAAACCAAGGGTCCACTGTTACCCTTGATTCTCTGCTGCCGTGTTTATACACCCACTTGCTTCAAATAATTTTATGCCAATATGTACATATATCACTACCATTCAATGAAAATAAGAAAAAGTTAAACCAATAATAAATTTTACATGCATGCTGCTGTGTACAAATAATACCAGTGTCAGTCACTTAAACTGTAGTAGACCAATAATGTTGTAGTATATAAATATTTAAATATTTTATTAAAACATATTACCTGGGTTGATGTCTTTATCAGCAATGAGATGTCTTCCCTCGGATGGTGTGTAGGCTAGCTTGACACTACTGCTCAGTGATGGCATGGTAGGGTTGACCTCTACTAACTTTGGTGGATTAGGATTTGTATAAGCAAATGATTCAGGATATGACTCTAAAGACTCAGCTGAAGCATCAAATGTCTTGTCTTTTCCTGCTGATATGAATTTCAAACATTTGGCTTTCATTTCTAACATTTTACATGAAATTTTAAAGGAATCAAGTTGCAAAGCACGATCAATATCCTTTGAGCATTTTTCATACTGCTGTAGGTCAAAGAGGACAATAGACCGTGACTCATAACCTTGGGCCAAAGCTTTGTACATTTCTCTGTCATGGGCCTCAGCACTGTCTGCCAGAATGTCCGGATGTGGTGCAGATAAAATGGCCAAATTATAACATTTTAATGCCGTATCTAGATCACGAATATAGTAGGCACTCTCTCCTCCTCTCCAGTGCATAAAAGAAACACTCTCAGACTTGGTAGGTGGAATCAAAACTGGTGTCAGAAACCTTTGAGCTTCATCAAGTCTCCAAATGTAAGAAAACATTTCCTCTGTTGTATGTTCTGATTTAATGTTAATTCTTATTTCAAGCATCTTGTTGTTTAATAGTAACATCCTAAAAAAGTTTTCCGTTAAAGATTCAAAGCTACGTATGTAATCCATGTTGATGTCTTCACACCTTTCAGATGGCACTGAAGAGGACCTGAAAATAAGATTTTATGATAAGTCTCTCTTTAGATAGCAATTCAAATACATGCACTGAGCAAAAATCATATGGTATGAGTCCAATACACTGACCCGAGTGGGAAGCTGTTTGTTTACATAGCACTGTGAGGAAAGGTGTGGGTAAGACAATGGAGTTGCCCAGTGCATAGTGGATGTAGAGGGGGTTATGGAAAGTCTCCTGCCTGCTGTGGCACTGAACAGAAATGCCCACCAAAAATGGAAATAAAAAATAATATATAAATCGTGGAATGTTGAAAAAGCTACCTACAATCACGCAACCTACAATTGTCTACTACGTATACGTACTGTTTTGGGGACTGAAGCCCCCAAGCCTTCCCTTAGCGCTTCTACATTTGTCTCTACATTATTTCCAATATCTGCTAGTTGCAGAGTGAAGTTTTGGGCCATAAATGTGACAATTTTCTCTTAATGTGCCTATGGCACTCCTGCTTGTCTTTTTTTTTTGTACTTTCTCTTATCTCTCACTCCAGCAAGTTATGGTTATACATAGACTTGGGGGGGCCAAACCCTAATGCATCTTCCATGCATCCGAGTTGGTAGTGCACTCAGTTGACATACTGTAGTGCACTCAGCTGACATACCGAGTGTCCATGGTTCGATCCCTAGCTGGGTGGAAACACTGCCTCCCAGCATACATAAGATTACCAATAGTCCCCTGGCTGTTTTCAAGCATGCACTTGACAGGCACCTAAAGTCAGTACCTGACCAGCCAGGCTGCGGTTCGTACATTGGTTTGCATGCAGCCAACAGTAACAGCCTGGTCATCAGACCCTGATCCACCATAAGGGCTTTTCACAGACCGGGCCGCGAGGGTGTTGATCCCCGGAACACTCTCCAGGTAACACCTGCTGCCCCTGTTCACCTAGCAGTAAGTAGGTACTGTATCTGGGTGTTAGCAGACTCTTGTGGGTCACATTCTGGGAAGTGGTAGTACAATGGAACCTCCACTAACGAGTGCATCTATGTGCGAGTTTTTCCAGATACGAGCAGTCGCTTGGTCGATTTCTTTTCTTCCATACGAGTGAAATTTCCAGATGCTAGCGGGCCTCAAGGGAGGTTCCTCGACGCTGGTGAGGGGATCTTGCTCTTGATCTAGGGAATTGGATCTTATTTCTTTGTTGGACTATCTTATTGAAACTTGAGCAATGTATAATGGAAAGATGTTTCTTAAAGTACACCAAAAATGAAAGAAATCAGACCATAAATAACGGAGTTCACTTCCCAGCATTAGCCGCCCCTTAGTGGTATATTTTCGTATGGTTTTTATGGTTGTATTCTCGTGTTTTTGGTCACATTCGATAGAATGGAAGATATATATATTACAGAAATAAATATGATTTTGATTGGTTTCACAACGAAAAGTACCTTGAAATTGAGCTCAAAGTCGCGGAAATGTTTTGATTTTTGCCGATGTTTAAGAGTAAACAAATGACGTCAATGTCCAATTAGTACATACGTACTAATTAATAATAATAATAATAATATCTTTATTTACTACAAGTACATGTACAAGGTATAGAGGCCTCGCTGACATCAGTGACATACTACTATATATAGAAAGTCCCTTGTTATGCTGAGCATTTCGGGCAGATTAGGTCAGTGTCCTAGGATGCAACTCACACCAGTCGACTAACACCCAGGTACCCATTTTACTGATGGGGAACATAGACAACAGGTGTAAAGAAACACGCCTAATGTTTCTGCCCTGGCTGGGAATCGAACCCAGGCCCTCGCCGTGTGAAGCGAGAGCTTTAGCCACCAGACCACATATAATAATAATAGTATAATACGTAATACTCCAATGGAAATAAGTCACTGTCTGACTTTTTTGGATTATCCTAGGTTCTCTACACATATGCTGCTATATATGATAATCTATGTAAATGTATTTAAGTACATCTTAATAAACTTATTTACTATAAGTATAATAAGTTAAGTTTGAGCATGCCACAAAGAGACGGCAGTGCATATCAAAACAAAGCTCAGCTGTTCACGGAGCTTACCTTGCAGGTGAAAGAATTAGTAAGTTTATTCAGGTATACACAAATACAGTTACATAGATTATCATACATAGCAGCAGAACCTAGGATAACCCAATGAACCTAGGATAACCAAAAAAAAGTCAAACAGTTTTTTCCTTACGTGTAGCAATTAAGTGTACATAGGATTAAGAGTGTATCACCCAGAGAAAGTTTCAAGTGGTCGTGCGTTGGAGCTATGTAATGACGCTTGCGTAAGTAATTTCCGAAACATTCTGAAAAAGGACGAAACGAAATGAACTCCTGACAGCATACGCCGATGTACCCAGCATCTATTCTCCATCTCCAAGATAAATGCTGTATTACTACATAATTTCTTTATGCATTATTATTCTTATTACATTATTATTATTGTTTTTCTTATGAAACTACATATGTATGTAGTGATCTAATGGAGTTTGCCTTACAAACACTCCATTTTCTGTTATAATAAAAGCATGGGAAGGAATGGAGGAATGTCAGCCGTGGTGGCCCTATCCATAACAATAGCTGCTGTGCCCCCGCGCTCAACTAACACTACTCACATATGTAATATTTCATTCATTCTAGTGTATTTATCATGTTTCATGTTATTATGTCATAGTAGACGAATTGTGATAGATAAATTAGCCATAGATTTGATATTAGTGAAATATTGAAGTATATTTTGTCGTTCCTGAGAGCTGGAACGGATTAATTTTATTTCAATTAATTTAAATGAGGAAAACAGACTCTGTAAACGAGCAAATTCAGTTGCGAGCAAGGTCACGGAACGGATTAAACTCACAAGTAGAGGTTCCACTGTATACCTTACCTAGGGCTGGGCTTTGGAATGAGCTGAGATAGGGTAAAAGCTCTTAGTTTGTAAAATTAATGTGTAAAAATAAATTCTAGGTACTTTACGTACTTTGAAGCATTCCCAGTAGTGTATAAATACAGTGGACCCTTGGTTAATGAAAGGTTCCGTTAACATAAGCTTCAGAAAACGTAAGTTTTTTTCGTAATCGGTTAGTGAAAAATTCCTCGGTTACCGAAAGGTATTAGACGCGTACGCCTGCTCCGCGCAAGCGCAGGACGCCAGTGAAGCGTTGTTTACCATTGAGAGAACATTACCCAGTGCGCTCTTTCAAAGATTCACAATATATTTGGTGTCTTTTTTGGTGGTTTAGTTATTGCCACTGTGAAATAAGTCACCATGGGTCCAAAGAAGCTTCCTAGTGGCACCCCTGTGGTAAAGAGAGTGAGGAACACCATCGAACTGAAGAAGGAAATCATAGAAAAATATGAGTGGTGTACGTCTGAGTGATCTTGTCAGGATGTACAAGAAAACTCCATCTACTATCGGCACTATCCTGGCACAGAGAAATGAGATCAAGAAAGCTAATGTTGCAAAAGGGGTTAATTTGTTAACGAAACAAAGATCGAAAACAGTGGATGAGGTTGAGAAGTTGTTGTTGGTGTGGATCCATGAAAAACAGAGAGCGGGTGATAGTATTTCTATGGCGATAATTTGTGAAAAGGCAAGGAAGTTGCACGCAGATCTTGTGAAGACAATGCCTGCAACCAGTGGTGAGGAGAGTGATTTTAAAGCCAGCAAAGGCTGGTTTGAGAAGTTTAAGAAACGTAGTGGCATACACAATGTTGTGAGGCATGGTGAGGCAGCCAGCTCAGACAAACGTGCAGCTGAAAAATTTGTGCATGAATTCAAGGGGTTCGTAGAGGCTGAACAATTCCTCCCCCAACAAGTGTTTAATTGTGATGAAACAGGCCTGTTTTGGAAGAAAATGCCCAACAGGACCTACATTACTCAGGAGGAAAGGCACAACCAGGACACAAGCCTATGAAAGACAGGCTAACTCTTATGATGTGTGCCAATGCCAGTGGTGATTTTAAAGTGAAGCCTTTACTGGTGCATCACGCAGAAAATCCCAGACCCTTCAGGAAACAGTGTTGACAAGAATAAATTGTGTGTGCATTGGAAAGCTAACACCAAGGCATGGGTCACTATGGAAATTTTCAAGGAATGGATGACTGGAGTGTTTGGCCTAGTGTGAAGAAATACCTCCTGGAAAAGAAATTGCCACTCAAGTGCCTCCTGCTACTGGACAATGCTCCTGCTCATCCTCACAACTTGCAAGAGTTGTTGCCTGACAACATAAATTTCATCAGAGTGAAGTTCTTGCCTCCTAACACCACTCCTCTCCTCCAGCCCATGGACCAGCAGGTCATTTCCAACTTCAAGAAACTGTACACCAAAGCACTGTTTCAGAGGTGCTTTAATATGACCAATGACTCTGAATTGACCCTAAGAGAGTTCTGGAAAGAACACCTCAATATCGTGCATTGCATAGGCCTTATAGGTAAGGCTTGGGAGGAAGTGACTTCCAGGACTCTGAACTCTGCTTGGAGACCACTGTGGCCGGATTGTGTCCAAGAGAGAAATTTTGAAGGATTTGAGGCTGACCCTGACCCTGACGACCCTGTGCCTGTTGTGGAACATGTTGTGGAAGATATTGTGGAATTGGGGAACAGCCTGGGGTTGGAGGTGAGTGGTGAGGATGTGGAAGAGTTGGTGGAGGAGCACAGGGTAGAGCTAACAACTGAAGAGCTGCAAGAGCTTCATCTGGAACAGCAACAGACCACAGCTGAGGTTATTGCTTCAAAGGAGGAGAGAGAAAGATAAGGAGGTGCCTTCTTCAGTGCTTAAGGAGATGTGTACAAAGTGGAATGAGTTGCAGACATTTGTTGAAAGATACCACCCTGAGCAAGCTGAAAGGAGCCTTCTGTGCAACCACTTCAGTGACAGAGCCATGTTGTACTTCAGAAAAGTGTTGAAGAGTCGCCAGAAAGAGAGAACTGTGGACAGTTACTTTACCAGGCAGGGGTCTAGTGACTCTCAAGCTGGTCCTAGTGGCATTAAAAGACCAGAAGGGAAGTAACCCCAAAGAGGGACTTGTTACCTGAAGTCCTTTTGGAGGGGGATTCCCCTTCCAACCACTAACACCCTGCTCCAATCATCATCTATATCTTCCAGATGCCTGCAAGTCTCTTCAATAAAGGTAAGTAAATGTTATTTTTTTTTATTTTGAGTGATTATTTTTTTGTGGAACGAATTAATTGTATTTACATTATTTCTTATGGGAAATAAGGTTTCAGATAACGAAAGATTCAGATTAAGTAATAGCTCCTGGACCGGATTAATTTCGTTAACCGAGGGTCCACTGTAGTTCAGATAACTACCTAATATTTAAATGTTTATTTTAATAAAGCCCACCAATGGTAGAAATTTGAACCCAAACTAACTGATCTGAATCCAACAATTCCAAGTTAACCATTTCTGCAAAATTTTAAATTTTCACCAATTCAAACAAAACATATGGGTTATCATTCTTATTACACAATGCATGGGTAACAGTATTTCCCAGCCAATCAGAAGCATTTGTTAGTTACTTAATAAAAAATTAATAAAATATTAATATCACTTATTTAATAAAACTGGCAAACTGAGGCTTATGCACCCCATTCACAGTGTGAAGAACCTTGTGTTCAGGAAACAACACCAGTGGTGAAAATATGAAGATCATTAGGAAAGTCATTCTTCAATTATGGTACGAATTCCATAGGTTAAAAGTTTTTTGTTTACTATTTTACATAAAAAAATTTGCCTATTTAGTACCTAAATAGGTACTATCCTGACCCTAAGATGAATCAACCATTAAATACTGAAGCTACTCGTCAAAGGTAAACAAATTTATTTAAAGTGATTTAACAAACAAATTTTATTTCATTGCAATTTTATAGATTTTGTAGTTACAATTATAAACTGAAGTGCAAGGAGAGCCACTGACATGCCATTTCATTAGGGGCAGCTTAATCTAATGACTTATAGACTATGTACATAATATTAGAGAAATTGATTGAGTTTATTTTAGTTATATATTTGATTGTTCAAATTACAAAATGATATTATACTGTTCAAATTATATATTTGATTGTTCAAATTACAATATGATGATATTACACTGTTCAAATTACAATATGATGATATTACATTGTAACAAATGTTTAGTAGGATGGTAATATAATAGTAAAAATTGAGATTATCTTAAGGAAAATAACATTGAGCATTTTTTAAAGTAATTTATAGTATGAGTATTTAGGTTAGGGTGAGTAGGTGGTTTTTGAGAAGAGTCTTAAATTGATTTTCAGACAAGGTTATTTTAGTATTTACTGGTAATGAATTCCAGATTCTGGGGCCCTTTATGTGCATAGAATTTTTACATAGGCTGATATGGACTATGGGTATATCAAAAAGTGATCTGTGTCTTGTGTTGTGGTCATGGGTCCTATTAAAGTTGGTGAGGAGAATTTTGAACGGAGGGTTTATATTAGAGTGTAGAGTTTTATGTATGTAGTAGGCACAAGAATAAGTGTGAATGTTCTTTACGGTGAGTAGTTTTAGGCTTTTGAATATTGGTGGAGTATGCTGTCTAAAATGGGAATTTGTTATCATTCTGACTGCAGCCTTTTGCTGGGTTATGAGTGGTCTAAGGTGATTTAATGTTGATCCCCATGCACAGATTCCATAGGTGAGATTAGGGTAGATAAGTGAATGATATAGTGCAAGGAGAGCTGATTGAGGCACATAGTAGCGTATCTTTGATAATACAGTGGTACCTCGACTTACGATATTTTTTCATTACAGAATGCTGTTCAAGTGCCATTACCAAACGAATTTATCCCCATAAGGAATGATGTAAAATAGACTAGTCCTTTTAGACCCCCAAAATTACACTTACAAAAGCATTTAAAAAAATAAACTTACATAAAAGGGTGAGTTTGGGGACCATCTTAAGTCGAGGTACCACTGTATGCCTACTGTCTGAGATTTCTTGGAAATTTGTTGTGTGTTTGGAATTTAAGGCTACTGTCAAGGTGGATTCCTAGGAATTTTCCCTCTGAGTCTTGTGATGGGTGAACTACTGAGCATTATGTTAAGTGGAACACTTGTGGTTTTGTTTCCAAACTGTACGAAGTAGGTCTTGTAAGTATTGAGAGTAAGCTTGTTACTCGTCATCCATGTTGATATTTTCTGTAATTCGGCATTAACAGTGTTGGCCAGTATGACTGGATTTGGGTGAGAGAAGACATATGTTGTGTCATCTGCAAATAATAATTCCATACTATTTTATGCATAAAATTGTCAAATTTGCACATACACATCTGAATTTCACTCACCACCACAGCTGTATTTTTTGACACCTGTTTTGAACATTTGAAGCTATGTCACTGAGGATTTAGAAAGTTATACGAGCTATTCCAGGATGCTGAGAATGGATTCACCAATTTTAGTCATAAACCACACTAACATGCCAATTGTTTTAAGAATTTGGTCCTTGTTACTGTACACACGTGTTGAAAATTTGAAGCCAGTTGGACGAGTTATTATTGCATTATGATCTTAATTGCTAGCGCACTCAGCTCATGCACTGAAGTCCATAGTTCGATAATCTGTACACTAAAATGGGTACCTGGGTGTTAGCCGACAGGTGTGGGTTGCATCCTGGGACAAAATTGACCTAATTTGCCTGAATTGCTCTGCATAACAAGGGGCTTTCTATATACATAGTTGTAGTATATCCTTTGTCAGCTAGGTCTGTATGCCTTGTACATGTACTTGCAGAAATAATTATTGTTATTAAACAAATCACAAAATGGGTTAAAGCAAGATCTGTTCTGATTTCTTTGCAATAGTGTTATTGTGATTTGTGGAGACATACTTCATATGCACTATTAAGCTCTTAACACCCCTAATACACTGCATAATGCTTTAATACACCTGTATACTGTATAAAGCCTCATTACACCCGGATAACCATAAAGCATTATTACACCCGTATACTTTACAAAGCTTTATTGCACCTGTATAATGTTTTACTACACCATATTCTGTATAAGGCTTCATTTCTGCTGTATAAAGATTTATTACACCCATATACTGTATAATTCTTTAATACACCCGTTTACACTGTACAAAGCTTTATTACACCTGTACACACAGTATGAACTTCTAACATACAACCTGTATAAACTATAAAGCTCCAACACCCGTATTTATTATAACCTGTATGAACCTCTAACATACCCACATACATCGTTTCAGTTAAATAATCTTTATCATATACCCCATACCCATGGTGTGGGCAGCAGTCAGAAGATTACAGTGACATAATGGCTCCTGGGACCGGGAAGCAGTTTTGATAGCTGAACTGGTTAAAGTGAAAATTAGCTTATTTATATGTTTATATCTTTTTACAGCCGTAATGAGTTATTTATGCAAACATGAATTAGGTCACACTAACAAATTCAAGAAATATTACTTTATCGAGCTCTAACATCCCCTAGTATACACCATAGCAAATTCTTTTAAACATACCCGTATACACTGCATGACGCTCAAATATAGTGAATGAAGCTCTACCATCTAGCCAGTACAAACAGTATGATAGCTCAGATCTTACCGGTACAAACTGTATGAAAATCCAAAAGACAAGAGTGGAGTGTACAAGGCGACCAGCAGTTAGTGTCTATAATAATTACTGTGACAAAACTGCCTGAGGAAGGAATGAGGCGTCACAAGGTGGCGACTCCCGTATCATACCTGTACTGTACCAATAATAACGGAGAATTTATTATGTATTTCTAATATTTCATTTGCGTGTATTATTCTTGCAGTAGTATATGGACCCTCATCCTCAGAGAAGAGAATAAACGTACCTCAGGGAAAACATACAGGACATTTTCAGTAACTAACTAAATAAATAAATAAATATATATACGTATATATATATATATATATATATATATATATATATATATATATATATATATATATATATATATATATATATATATTATATATATATATATATATATATATATATATATATATATATATATATATATATATATATATATATATATATATACATGCAAAAATCACAGTAAACAGGTGATATCAAAATATGCAAGACAACCACTATGAAAAATAGAATAATTCCAGCGCTTCGTGACTACTTGATAATGTGAGTAGTCACGAAAGTGCTTGGAATTCTTCTATTTTTTCATAGTGGTTGTCTTGCATATATATATATATATATATATATATATATATATATATATATATATATATATATATATATATATATATATATATATATATATATATATATATTATTTTTCGAATTAACATATATATATATATATATATATTGTGTGTGTGTGTGTGCGTGTGTGTTAGTTACCATTTTGTCCTAGGCACATGTCAATTAGACACTAGGCCTGTTGTATGTATGTGTGTGTGTGTAAGGAAACACTTCGAAATGTTTCTGCCCCGCCGGGAATTGAACCCGGCCCCTCCGTGCGTGAAGCGAGAGCTTTACCCACTAGGCCACCGGGGGCTGTGTGTGTGTGTGTGTGTGTGTTAATTCCGAAAATAATATATATATATATATATATATATATATATATATATATATATATATATATATATATATATATATCAAACAAACAAACAAACAAAAACAAACAAACAAACAAATTTTATTTCATTGCAGATTACATGGGTATCGGTAGTTACAATGTAAATTGAGTGCAAAGAGAGCCACTGACATGCAATGGCATTAGGGGCAGCTTATTCTAGTCCTTAAAAACTATGTACTTAATATTTGAGAAATTTATTGAGTTTATTCTAGTTAAAAATTATTTTCAAAATTACAATATGATGAAATTTTACTGTTTAAATTATTATATAATGATATTAGATATTAGATTGTTACAGGTGTTAAGATTCTTGAATGATAATATGGAATTGAGATTATCTTAAGGAAAATAACATTGAGCATTTTTGACATTAACTTATAATATGAGTAGGAGGTAACATAATAGTAACATATTATTAAAAATTGAGATTATCGTATAGGAAAGTAACAATGAGCATTTTTCAAAGTAGTTTATAGTATGATCATTTAGTTTTGGGTGAGTAGGTGGTTTTTGAGTTGAGTCTTAAATTGATTTTCAGACAAGATTATCTTAATATTTACTGGTAATGAATTCCAGATTCTGGGGCCCTTTATGTGCATAGAATTTTTACATAGGTTGATATAAACACGGGGTATATCAAAAAGTGATCTGTGTCTTGTGTTGTGGTCATGGGTCCTATTAAAGTTGGTGAGGAGAGTTTTGAGCAGAGGGTTTATATTAGAGTGTAAAGTTTTATATATGTAGTAGGCACAAGAGTAAGTATGAATGTTCTTTACGGTGAGTAGTTTGAGACTTTTGAATATTGGTGGAGTATGCTGTCTAGAGTGGGAATTTGTTATCATTCTGACTGCGGCCTTTTGTTGTGTTATGAGTGGTCTAAGGTGATTTAACGTTGTTGATCCCCATGCACAGATTCCATAGGTGAGATACGGGTAGATAAGTGAATGATATAGTGCAAGGAGAGCTGATTGAGGTACATAATAGCGTATCTTTGATAATATGCCTACTGTTTTCGAGATTTTCTTGGAAATTTGTTGTATATGTGTTTGGAATTTAAGGCTACTGTCAAGGTGGATTCCTAGGAATTTTCCCTCTGTGAGTCTTGTGATGGGTGTACCATTGAGTGTTATGTTAAGTGGAACATTTGTGGCTTTGCTTCCAAACTGTATGAAGTAGGTCTTGTCAGTATTGAGAGTAAGCTTGTTAGTCGTCATCCATGTTGATATTTTCTGTAATTCGGCATTAACAGTGTTGGCCAGTATAACTGTATTTGGGTGAGAGAAGACATATGTTGTGTCATCTGCAAATAAAATGGGTTTGAGTAGTTGTGATGCATTCGGTAGGTCATTTATGTAAATGAGGAATAGGAGTGGCCCCAGGACACTTCCTTGAGGGACTCTGACTGTAATTTGTTGTGTGGAAGAGTTCGCTCCATTTGTGTACACGTATTGGCTTCTGTTGGTGAGGTATATATATATAGTAACTGCTTTTACATAGTTAAGATATTTACTTGTTTTTAACTTAAATATAATTAATTATTATTATTATAATCAAAAGAAGCACTAAACCACAGGGGTTATACAGCAAATATAATTAAAAATTATCACAAGGACCCCAATGGAAATAAGTCACTTTGACTTTTTTTTGGGTTATCCAAGGTTCTCTACACATATGCTGTGGTTCGTACGTTGGTCTGCGTGCGGCCAGCAGTAACAGCCTGGTTGATCAGGCTCTGGTCCAACAAGAGGCCTGGTCACAGACCGGGCCGCGGGGGCGTTGACCCCTGGAATTCTCTCCAGGTAGACTCCAGGTATACCTGAATAAACTTACAACTGGTTATGGGTTCCAGTCCCTGGACTAACTATATTCCTCTGAAATACTTTGACTACACAGGATGAGTATATGCATCATAATATAGCTATCAAACTGAACTAAATTTCTTTAAATGGCTTTACAGATATCGGTTAGAACATCCATTACACAGAGGAGAAGATAAGGTGACTTGTTAAACACCCTCAGTGTTTCTCAACTCGGAACCCTAGAGTTCTGTGATAAGTCGCTAGGGGTTCCAAGAAGAATGATAAATAGGCTAATCATATGTAAATGTATTCGAGTCATTTTTGTTTAATTTTATATCCGTAATTTTACTATACACGTAAGGCATATTCTTGGGTATTATAATAAAGGCATCAACCTGTTATATCATTTAAAAGTATAATAACCATAGGGAATATATTTAGCGGCCTCTATATAGCACCATTGTGAAGCTGCCTTTAATGGTCAGTGGACAGGAGCTGTACGTGACGGATTCATGTATCACCAAGGGACTCACTCGAGTATAGGACGGATGCACAGTCTCTATCAGTCCGATAAACGATTAGGTTATCGTAGTAATTATTTGTTTTAGTTCTGTTTGTGTGTCACATACGATACTTATTCATGTTCATGTTATTTTTTTTTTTGCAGATATGGTTAATTTTTTTGTGTGAATGAAAACCTCCGTATGATGTCTCTTGAACAAAATTTTTTTTTTTTTTTTTGCATTGTCAATAAACTTGAGAAAAACGTAAGTTATTTTTTGTTTAACCCAGTTATCAGAAAGAAAATATATATTTTTCTAATGAGCTTAAGTTTATAAGAGATTATTATTATAATCAAAAGAAGCGCTAAACCACAAGGGTTATACAGCAGTTTATAAGAGAAAAACTATATTAATAATGGCAAGACAGTGATGGAGTGAATGATGATGAAAGTTTTTCTTTTTCGGGCCACCCTGCCTTGGTGGGAATCGGCCGATGTGTTAATAAAAAAAAAATATATATAATAAGTTTTATATAGGTGTTCCCTGACACATGAAAATTATTTAAAGGGTTCCTCAAGGGTAAAAATACAAAATTCATTTATTTGCAAAGGTTAGTGTATGATTACATTTTATAATTTGTTAGGTACAAAGAAAGCCACTATCATGCCGGGGCATTTCGGGCAGAGTGGTAAATTTTAATTATTCATTATTTTACCTTATTACTACTGTGAGGTATACTTCTCTATACTTGAAAGAATCCTTTTGGGTTAGTCTTCGACTCCCTTGCGACTTTAACCTCATAATCTTTGTTTTTCTTATTCCCCTTTTTATTTCTCTCTTTAACTGAATATGATTTCTTAATTGCCCCTCTCCTCTTCTGATTCGCTTATATTATTATTATTATAATAAAAAAGAAGCGCTAAACCTCAAAACCCTGCCACGGTATGCCAAATTTCTGACATAACCCTAACTCTTCTAGACTTTGAGAAAGCCATCGACGACATGCCCATGCACTCAGCCCCAGGCCCAGACTCATGGAACTGTGTTCATTAAGAACTGCAAGAAACCACTCTCATAGGCCCTAAGTATGCTATGGAGAAGGAGCTTAGACACAGGCGAGATTCCACAGTCACTAAAAACAACGGATATAGCTCCACTCCATAAAGGTGGCAGCAAAGCAGTAGCTAAGAACTATAGACCAATAGCCTTAACGTCCCATATCATAAAAATCTTTGAAAGAGTTCTAAGAAGCAGGATAGCAAACCACCTGGACTCCCAAAAATTGCACAACACAGGGCAACATGGTTTCAGAGCAGGTCGCAACTGCAAGACCACTATGATATGGTCTTAGAGGCTCTGGAAAACAAACAGAATGCAGATGTACTATTATTATTATAATCAAAAGAAGCGCTAAACCACAAGGGTTATACAGCAATGCAGATGTAGTATACACAGATTTTACAAAAGCCTTTGACAAGTGCGATCATGCTGTAATAGCATACAAAATGCGTGCTAAAGGGATAACTGGAAAAGTAGGCAGATGGATCTTCAACTTCCTAACCAATCGAACACAAAGAGTAGTGGTAAACAGAGTTAAATCGAATGCTGCCATAGTGAAGAGCTCTGTCCCACAAGGCACAGTATTCGCACCTATCCTGTTCCTCATTCTCATATCAGACATAGACAGAGATGTAAACCATAGCACTGTATCATCCTTTGCAGATACTAGGATCTGCATGAGTGTCATCCATTGAGGACACAGCATATCTCCAAGAAGATATAAACCAAGTTTTCCAATGGGCAGTTTAGTTTAATATCTTTATTATGCACCCCATACCCATCCTGTGGGCGGTAGTCAAAAGATTACAGAGGTACATAATTGGTCCAGAGACTGGACTCCAAAGTTTTGATAGCTGAACAAGTTACAGCGGTAATGAACTAGATCTGGTCACAATCATGACAAGTTGCAAAGGTAATGAGCTCCAGGTAGAGCAGGTCACACTCATGACAAGTTACAAAGGTAATGAACTAGAGCTGGTCACAATCATGACAAGTTGCAAAGGTAATGAGCTCCAGGTAGAGCTGGTCACAATCATGACAAGTTGCAAAGGTAATGAGCTCCAGGTAGAGCTGGTCACAATCATGACAGTTACAAAGGTAATGAATCATAAACACGTCCATACATGGTAAACAAATGACAGAGTAATGAGCAATATTCTAGGGAATGCATCCATTGCCCCAACAACAGATGTTGCAAGGTGCCTGTCCCTCTTCGGCAGGACAGCCAGACAGCCATTGCAAACAGCAGCAGGTTGCACCAGGATCTGCTGCTTGGCAACAGAGAACAATATGATGTTCAATGAAGACAAATTCCAACTACTCCGTTATGTAAAAATGAAGGAAATAATAGCTAGGACTGAGTATATTACAAACTCTAATCACACAATAGAGCGGAAAAGTAATGTGAAGGACCTGGGTGTGGTAATGTCCGAAGACCTCACCTTCAAGGACCACAACAATGCCACTATCACATCTGCGAGGAAACTGATAGGATGGATAATGAGAACATTCAAGACAAGAGATGCCAAGCCAATGATGATCCTTTTTAAATCACTTGTTCTCTCTAGGCTAGATTATTATTATAATCAAAAGAAGCGCTAAACCACAGGGGTTATACAGCGCCGCAGGGTAAAGTAGGATGCAGGGAAAATGGATTGTAAGAGGGAGAGGGATCTCTAGGCTAGAATACTGCTGTACATTAACATCCCCATTCAAGGCAGGTGAAATTGCAGATCTAGAGAATGTACAGAGAACCTTTACTGCACGTATAAGTTCCATCAAACACCTTAACTACTGGGAACGCCTGGAAGCACTAGACTTATATTCACTGGAGCGCAGGCGAGAGATATATCATAATCAACACCTGGAAGATTCTGGAGGGACTGGTCCCTAATATGCACACAGAAATCACTCCATACGAAAGCAAAAGACTTAGCAGACAGTGCAACGTACCCCCAGTGAAAAGTAGGGGCGCCACTGGTACACTAAGAGAAAACACAATAAGTGTCTGGGGTCCAAGACTGTTCACAGCATCCCACCAACCATAAGGGGCATTACCAGTAGACCTCTGGTTGTCTTCAAGAGGGAGCTGGACAGATACCTAAAGTCAGTGCCTGATCAGCCGGGCTGTGGTTCGTACGTTGGACTACGTGCATCCAGCAGTAACAGCCTCATTGATCACGCCCTGATCCACCGGGAAGCCTGGTCATAGACCGGGCCGCGGGGACGTCGATCCCCAAAATGCCCTCCAGGTAAACCACAGGGGTCATACAGCGTAGCAGGGTAGGGCAGGATGCAGGGAGAATGGGTTGTAAGAGGGAGAGAATTCGCTTATATATATGCCTCTCTTTTGACCAATGAGATGTTTTAATCTATTATTTATCCACTTAGGATCATTTTTGTTTGATCTGATTTCCCTATTCGGAACACAAGTTGTCTGAGCAGCTAGAACTATGATCTGGAAAACGTCATATAAGCAACCATCACCTCCTAACTGACCCATAGTCAGATCATTCCAGTTCGGCCCACCCAGGTAATTTCTCAGTCCTAATGAGTGCATATTTTGTACATTAATTAAGTTCAAGCTCTGGAAGAACAGTGGGATGTGTTGCCTGGCACATAAGTTGATCATCCGCTCAGCAGCTTTTTGTTGCATTATTAAAGATTTAAGGTGATTGGCCGTGGTTGATCCCTAAGCACAAATACCATAGGTGAGGTAAGGGTAGATTAGAGAGTGGTATAGTGTAAGGAGTGCTGTGCCATTTGGAGTACATAGTACCTTATCTTGGAAAGAATACCTACTGTTTTGGAAACTTTCTTGGATATATGCTGGATGTAGGTCTGAAATTTAAAATTAGTCAAGGTGAAGACCTAGAAGTTTGCCCTCAGTGTGTCTTGTAATGGGGGAACTATTTATTGATATGTTACGCTGGATATTTAACCCTTTGACTGTCGGAGGCCCCATTCTGAAACTGTCATTCTATGTCGGAAAATTTTGGAAAAAAAAAAAAATTTATTTTTTCTTATGAAATGATAGAAAATCTTTTCCCAATTGTAATGACACCAAAAGTATGAAATTTGATTGAAAACTTACGGAATTACGCTCTCGCAAAGTTTGCGATGTCAGTGATATATACTCATCGGCGATTTCGCCTACTTTGAGCCCTATTTTAGGCTAATTCCATTGGGATGGCCGACCAAACTCATAGCTATTTCTTTAGAACTCCATTTGTTCTATCGATTGAGTACAAGAAATCACCAATTTACCGATTTCAACTACCCAATAAAGTGGTCAGAAAATGGCAATTTCGCCAATTTCATGCAAAATAAAAAAGATGTCAATTTCAAAATAGGGTCCAGAATAAACAATGCAGACATCCCTAGCACTAAAATAAGATGTTATCTGTTCTTTAGTCATGTCTTTAGGCCCCTCGTACATTACTGTTGCTTTCTATTTTTATTTTTTATTCATACAAAAAATAGAAGATTTATTGTTATGCAGACTATTGCATTATTGTAAAAACTGTATAAATAATATCTGTGCACTTGTGAAAGAATATTAGACTCACCAATTGATGTGTATTGGACGCATGGTGTGATTTGTTTACTTTTGAACATTGGCAAAAATCGAACATTTCCGCTACTTTGAGCTCAATTTCAAGATCGTTTACATCATGAAACTAATCAAAATCATCTCTATTCCTGTAATACGTTTCCCATTCTATCAAATGAGACCATGAAAAAGAGAATACAACCATAAATACTATACGAAAATACACCTCAAAGACGGCGTTTTAATTAAAAAAAACGGTCAGAGTTTTTTTTTCTCATTATGTACTGCTTGCTGCTGGATTTTTTTTATACTGCGCACACTGACCACACAGACCCATTCTCTCACATGTGGGCCTACCAGCTTTCTCCTGCTTGATTTGATGCCGCTAGAATTTAGGCGTATAAATACGTCCGAAACATTGGCTCGTAAGACGTATATATACGTCCGAAACAGTCAAAGGGTTAAAGCTGTTTTCAAACAGCATGAAGTAGGTTTTGTCCATATTGAAAGAGAGTTTGTTGGTCGTCATCCAAGTAGTTATTTTTAGTAGCTCGTTGTTTACAGTGTCTAAGTATTAGCTGTGTTTAAGTGGGAGAAGACATAAGTATGTAGTGTCATTTGCGAATTGAACTGGTTTAAGGAGTCGAGACGCACTGGGGAGGTCATTAATGTAAATGAGAAAGAGTGGTGGGCCAAGGACACTACCCTGTGGCACTCCAACAACTACAGGCTGAGTAGTGAAGGTCATGCCATTTGTGTATACGTACATACTGGTGTCTATTGCTAAGGTTTTAGGTAATCGAGGGAATGTCCTCTGACCCATAATGTTTTAGTTTTAGGTGCAAAAGATTGTGGTCCACTTTATCAAATGCTTTCCGTAGGTCTATGAAGCGTCCCATAGGATATTCCATTTTTTCGAGTGCTGTATATAGTAGTTCGAGCATTTGTATATTCGCATCATTCATACTTTTCAGCCTAAGCCCAAACTGGCAGGGGTTAAGTATGTTGTGGTATATTAGGTAGGAGTAAATTCATTTGTGCATTATTCTTTTAAAGATTTTAGAAAGTAAGGGCAAGTTTGATAAAGGTCTATAGTTATTCAATTCAGTTGGATCGCCTCCTTTGAGGATCAGGGTAACCCTTGTTGTCTTGAGTATGGATGAGAAGTTAATTCAACAGATTTGTGCAATAATCGGTGACAGAACATGAGCTACTTTTGCACACAAGTGGTGGCAAGTTATTTAGGTCTCCAGCCTCGTCTTTTAATGATTTAATGATAAGTGAGACTTCAATAGGATTTGTTGGGGCAAGATAAAAAGTATTTGGGTAATTACCAGTGAGGTAGTCTTTCGCCTGAATATTTGAGTTTGGGATTTTGCTTGCTAGCTTTGATCCTACAGTAGAGAAGAAAAAAGTTGATAAATGCTTCCTTAAAGTACTTCAGTAGCTCAGGTGATATATTAATCAGGTAAACCTAGCTGCAGAATATAATCATAACCATAATTTTTAAAGGGGTGGACCGGAAGGCCAGCAGAGGGCCCTGGTCAGATGACCAAAATCTCCAGCTGCCGGTCATCATATGGCTATGACCTGCATCGGGAAACTTCCTGTTTCCTGACAAACATTGTACATACATGGCCGCAGAAAAACTTGTTTTGCAAAATTAAAATCAGTGTTAATAAACTCCTCAGTTTTAATAGACATCCGAAAAGTATCAAAACAAATATTTTATGCTCATCTTAAAATTAAAAATGACCACTACTAAATGGATCATAAAAAACTTTTCATTAATAGTATAATAGTTAAAGAAAGGTTATGGAAGTTTAAATTATATTAAAAAAATATATACATAGGAATAATCTCCATGGGGTAGCAGAAAAGAATTCTTCCTCTGTAAGCCACGCGTGTCGTAAGAGGCAACTAAAATGCAGGGAGCAAGGGGCTCATAACCCCTGTAGTATACCTAAAGAGGGTTTTGTGGGGTCAATGCCCCCGCAACCTGGTCTGAGACCAGGTCTCATGGTGGATCAGGGTCTGATCAACCAGGCTGTTACTGTTGACTGCACACAGACTGACATACGAACCACAGCCTGGCTTTTCAGGTACTGTACTGTCCAGCGCCTTCTTGAAGACAGTCAGGGGTCTATTGGTAATATCCCTTATGTATGCTGGGAGGCAGTTGAACAGTCTTGGACCCCTGACACTTATTCTGTTGTCTCTCAGCATACTCGTGGTGCCCCTGCATTTCATTGGGGGAATGTTACATCTCCTGCCGAGTCTTTTGCTTTCAAAGGGAGTGATTTTCATGTGCAAGTTTGGTACCAATCCCTCTAAGATTTTCCAAGTGTATATTATCATGTATCTTTCTCACCTGCATTCCAGGGAATACAAATTAAGGGACTTCAACAGTTCCCAGTAATTTAGGTGCTTTATCGTACTTGTGTGCCGTGAAAGTTCTTTGTATACTCTCAAGGCTAGCAATTTCGCTTGCCTTGAAGAGAGCGGTTAGTGTACAGTAGTATTGCAGCCTAGAGAGAACAAACAATTTGAAGAGAATCATCATGGGCTTGGCATCCCTAGTTTTGAAGGTTCTCATTATCCATCCTATTATTTTTCTAGCAGATGTGGTAGATACATTGTTGTAGTCTTCGAAGGTGAGATCCTCTGACATTATTTTCACTATCTGTTCCTGTTGTACAGCCACGGGATGTACTCTGAGATGTACTCCTTCCCCTTGGAATAGGATATGGCACACTACCAGAGTACATATAGCGTCGTATATACTGACACTTCACTGGTGAATATTCCACTTCACTCTCGCTACTGGAACTGTTTTCAAGAGCTTGGAGTTCATATTCACTATCACTATCACCACCATTGCTCACATCTGAGTCCTGGACACAGGAAAATACGAGTTTCCTCTTTCGTTCTGGTACAATTGAACTTGAACAAGATGGCCCAGCACCAGAGGTGGAAGGTTGAGGGTCGTCTGGGTTTTTCTCACTATTACCGGTATTATGGTCATTAGTTTGTCACAACCTTCTCAAAACCTTGAAAGTCATCTTCACTGACACTCCCATCTGTATTAGAACTGTCACTTTGGAACAAGTGTCTCAATTCGCCGAGGAGTGAGGAGTTTCTTACCGTGAGGCATGGGAAACAAGGGGTACTAAAATGGCGTTCCCACAATGCACCACTGGGTCCCCAATTTTTTTCCTACTGCACCATTATTTCTTAAGGAAGTAAATTCGTTCGGTAATGGCACTTGAGCAGCATTCTGGAACGAATTTTCGGCGAAAACCGAGGGACCACTGTATTACAAAATATAAAGCATTCTTTAACTGTGACATACACTATCACAAATAACATTCAAGGAACCCGCACAAAAAAAAAAAAAAAAAATACACTCAAACCTAGTGTCATGTATTCCTAAGAAGCAAGGTAATCATTGTTTCCCTATAAAAATGCTCTCTTCAAAATTAAAATGTCTTTATCATATTTAATTGTACTACATAGCATTCTGCATTTTTGTTATGTATTTCTTAGCGAGTTAAATCTTGGAGCAATGGTCCAGGCTTTGGAAATTTGCAAGACAGGAGTGTTGCCACCTGAAAGTATGTCTCTGGGAAACATATTATTATTATTATTACTACAGTACTATAGTCATAACTAAACACTTTCGTTTTTCTTTTTAGGTCACCCTGCCTTGGTAGAATATGACTGGTTCGTTAAAAAAAAAAAAACGAAGCACCGAACCCACAATGATCATATAACTCTGGAATACATAGCATTAGATTTACAGTATCATCTTCCACCCTCTTGCTCGAATTTTTTTTTTTTCAACACGTCGGCCGTTTCCCACCGAGGCAGGATGATCCAAAAAGAAAGAAAAATACAAAAAGAAAGAAAAAAAACTTTCATTATCATTCAACACTTTCACCATCACTCATACATAATCACTGTCTTTGCAGAGGCGCTCAGATATGACAGTTTAGGGACTTCTAAACTGTTATATCTGAACGACTTTGCAAAGACAGTGATTATGTGTGAGTGATGGTGAAAGTGTTGAATGATGATGAAAGTTCTTTCTTTCTTTTTGGGTCACCCTGCCTCGGTGGGAAATGGCTGACGTGTTAAAACACACACACGCACACAAAGGAGGGAGGATGAACCAGCGAGACTGGACCCCGTGTTCACCCTGAGCAGTTCAGACACTGAGGACATCACATATGAGAGGCCCCTGGGAGCCAGTGACCACGTGGTTCTGAGCTTTGAGTACATAGTAGTTACAAGTGGAGAGGGTAACAGGAGTTGAATGGGAAAAGCCGAACTATAAAAGGGGGGACTACACGGGTATGAGGAACTTCCTGCGGGAGGTTCAGTGGGACAGAAAAATGGTAGGAAAGTCAGGAAACGAAATGATGGAAGACGTAACAACAAAATGCAAGGAGGCAGAGGAAAGGCTTGTTCCCAAGGGCAACAGAAATAATAGGAAGACCAGAACGAGCCCCTGGTTTACCCGAAGGTGCAAGGAGGCAAACACTAAGTGCACTAGAAAATGGAAAAAGTACAGAAGGTAAAGGACCCAGGAAAATAAGATCAGTCGAAAAGCCAGAAACGAGTATGCACAGATAAGGAGGGAGGCCCAGCGACAGTACGAAAACGACATAGCATCGAAAGTCAAGTCTGACTCGAAACTGATGTATAGCCACATTAGGAGGAAGACAGCAGTCAAAGACCAGGTGATCAGGCTGAGGAAAGAAGGTGGGGAACTCACAAGTAATGATCAAGAGGTATGTGAGGAGCTCAACACGAGATTTAAGGAGGTATTTACAGTGGAGACAGGAAGGACTCTGGGAAGACAGAACAGAGCGGGACTCCAACAAGGAATATACCAACAAGTGTTGGATGACATACACACAACTGAGGAGGAGGTGATGAAGCTTCTCAGTGGCCTTGATACCTCAAAGGCGATGAGACCGGACATCTCCCCGTGGGTCCTTAGAGAAGAAGCAGAGGTGCTGTGTGTGCCACTAACCACAATCTTCAACACATCCCTTGAAACTGGGCAACTACCTGAGGTATGGAAGACTGCAAATGTGGTTCCCATTTTTAAGAAAGGAGACAGAACCGAGGCACTAAACTATAGACCAGTGTCACTGACGTGTATAGTGTGCAAAGTCATGGAGAAGATTATCAGGAGGAGAATGGTGGAGCACCTGGAACGGAACATGATTATAAACGACAACCAGCACAGATTCATGGAAGGCAAATCCTGTGTCACAAACCTTCTGGAGTTCTATGACAAAGTATCAGAAGACACAAGAGAGAGGGGTGGGTTGATTGCATTTTCTTGGACTGCAAGAAGGCCTTCGACACAGTTCCTCACAAGAGATTAGTGCAAAAGCTAGAGGATCAGGCGTGTATAACAGGAAGGGCACTGCAATGGATCAGAGAATACCTGACAGGGAGGCAACAACGGGTCATGGTACGTGATGAGGTATCACAGTGGGCGCCTATGACGATCGGGGTCCCACAGGGGTCAGTCCTAGGACCAGTGCTATTCTTGGTACTATATGTGAATGACATGACGGAAGGGATAGACTCAGAAGTGTCCCTGTTTGCAGATAATGTGAAGTTAATGAGGAGAATTAAATCAGATGAGGATCAGGCAGGACTTCAAAGAGACCTGGACAGGCTGGACACCTGGTCCAGCAACTGGCTTCTCGAATTTAACCCTGCCAAATGCAAAGTCATGAAGATCAGGGAAGGGCAAAGAAGACCACAGACAGAGTATAGGCTAGGTGGCCAAAGATTGCAAACCTCACTCAAGGAGAAAGATTTTGGGGCGAGCATAACACCGAGCACGTCTCCGGAAGCACCCATCAACCAGATAACTGCTGCAACATATGGGCGATTGGCAAACCTGAGAATAGCGTTCTGATACCTCAGTAAGGAATCGTTCAAGACACTGTACACCGTATACATCAGGCCCATACTAGAGTATGCAGCACCAGTTTGGAACCCACACCTGGTAAAGCACATCAACAAATTAGAGAGAGTGCAAAGGTTTGCAACAAGGCTAGTTCCAGAGCTAAGGGGAATGTCATACGAAGAAAGGTTAAGGGAAATCGGTCTGACGACACTGGAAGACAGGAGAGATAAGGGGGATATGATAACGGCATATAAAATACTGAGAAGAATCGACAAGGTGGACAGAGACAGGATGTTCCAGAGATGGGACACAGCAACAAGGGGTCACAGTTGGAAGTTGAAGACTCACATGAATCACAGTGATGTTAGGAAGTATTTTTTCAGTCACAGAGTTGTCAGGAAGTGGAATATTAATAATAATAATAATAATAATAATAATAATAATAATAATAAACATGATACAATGTTGTTATTTAGACATGATACATAGGTATAAATGAGGTGTACATGACAAAAGCCCCTAATATGCTGTGCATTGTGGGCATTCTTAAGAGTAAGTAATAGTAGACTACATGGTAAAAAATTATGGTTGATAATTTATAAAATAAGTATAATTGTGTATCTAAGTTGTAAAATTTGGATATAAGTTGAACATAATAATCTATTAATTGTAGCAATGCAATTAATTGAGTGAGATAACAATTTAAAACAATTAGTTGCATTGCAATTACAGTTTATGTGGTCATTATAATGTAAATATTATAGTAACAGTTAGCTCAGTATGTATTATTCATAACAGGTTTTTACATTTAAGTGATTAATCAGGTTTATACATTTAAGTGATTAATCAAGTTTGTTGGGAATGTTTGATATTGTTCACTTAGGTTTGGGTGAGAAGGTGGTTATTTAGCATTGTTTTGAATTGGGGTACAGGCAGGGTTTCTTTGGCAATCACAGGTAATGAATTCCTAATTTTCGGGCCTTTTATATGCATTGAGTTTTTGCATAGTGTTAGATGGACACGGGGAACATCGAGGAGTGCTCTGTGTCTAGTGTTATGGTCATGTGTCCTGTTAAAGTTGGTAAGGAGACGTTTGAGTGGTGGGTTAATATTTGCATAGAGTGTTTTATGTATGTAATAGGCACAGTAAAAAGTATGGATGTCTTGTATGGTGAGTAAGTTTAGATTTTTGAATATTGGTGGAGTATGTTGTCTGGAGTGTGAATTTGTTATCATTCTAACTGCAGCCTTTTGTTGTGTTATTAATGGTCTGAGATGAGTTATTGATGTTGAGCCCCATGCACAGATTCCATAGGTGAGGTAGGGGTAAATGAGTGAGTGATATAGGGTAAGGAGAGCTGGTTGTGGAACATAGTACCGTATCTTGGATAGTATTCCCACAGTCTTTGAGACTTTCTTGGAAATTTGTTGTATATGTGTTTGAAATTTTAGGCCACTGTCAAGATGGATTCCTAAGAATTTTCCCTCTGTGAGTTTTGTGATAGGGGACCCGTTTATCATTATGTTAAGTGGTACATTTGTAGCTTTGTTCCCAAAATGAATGAAATAGGTTTTATCAATATTGAGAGTAAGTTTGTTAGTCATCATCCAGGTAGATATTTTCTGCAATTCAGTATTTACAGTCTGGAAAGTAATGCAATGGAGGCAGGATCCATACATAGCTTTAAGAAGAGGCAGTTCGGAGAGTACAGGAAAGAATTCCGAAAATATAGGGAGGACCTCTCAGCCTAAATGGCGAGCCAGTGCCTAGAAGTATAGCTGAGATACTAAAAGGACCTCCGTCAGACAATTGCTGGCGGACGAGGTTTGTAAGGGGCAGGTATGTTGGGGTGGGGTGGGGTGAAGGCAGGTAGAGGGCGAGGGTTGCTTCTACACTCTGAGGGCGAAGGTTGCTTCTGCACTCTGAGGGCGAGGGTTGCTTCTGCACTCTGAGGGCGAGGGTTGCTTCTGCACTCTGAGGGCGAGGGTTGCAGGATCATTCACAGCGTCAACAACAAGTGTTGGAGGCAGGATCATTCACAGCTTCAACAACAAGTGGTGGTGGCAGGATCATTCACAGCTTCAACAACAAGTGTTGGAGGCAGGATCATTCACAGCTTCAACAACAAGTATGATAAAGCTCATGAGCAGGAAGAGTGGCCTAGTAGCGGCCAGTGAAGAGGTGGGGCCAGGAGCTGTGACTCGACCCCTGCAACCACAACTAGGCGAGTACAGACAGACACAGACACACACACACAGACACACACACCAACACACTTTTTTCCTGAATCCAGGTAAATAGGATTCACATCAGTCAGGGTATGAAAATGATTCGGAAGCCTGAATTTCCCATCAATACTCTTTTGTCATCAGTGAGTGCCAATCTATGTGCCAGAGATTTGGGCTATGTAAGCAGAACATTCATCTTGTTGTCCCTCCCCTCTAAATGACCGAATATATTGAATGCTGTTTCTCAGCTTTGAAAATCTCAAAGATCAAGAAAGGTTGCTAACCTTAGCCCTCCAATAAAATAACTATTACAGAATCTTCAGAACAAGCAATTATTTTAGAGTATAGTAACTGATCATTTTGCTCAAAAGCCAAGGTGAATTCCGTTAATTAATGTATATACAAAATGGCAAGTTAAATTTTTTTTACTACTTTCGTTTTAATTGTTGAATGAATCAATAAAACAAATACTTATTACATTCATGCTTCAACTTAACCAAAAAGCTTAACAGAATCATTGGCTTACCTTTAAAATATTTTTCATGACTACTGCTCAAACCTCCCTTGTTTATTATAACTATATAACATTCTCTAATATTTCTGAAAATAAGATCAATATATTTTGTGTAATGGCGAATGCAATTTACCAAATCAAATTAGAAAATATAATGTCATTTTAAAGCTTAAAATACACTACAGTACAGTATTTTCTTTAAAGCACAACATTTTGGTGGCTAAGAAAACTTTTGGTAGAACATTTAGTTTTTAAATTTATCACTTTCAATTAAAAGAGTATCTTTTTCCATTAGTGCCTTTCAAAATCAGAACCTTGACTCAAATTAGTAATCAGTCCTCCTCCTCACTCCTCTATCATCCTCTCTCCCTGCTTCATCGTTCATCTTTTCTCCATCATCATCACAACTATCACAGAGCAGGGTAATATGACACTACTGGTGTACCCAATTTTCTTAGGTACAAACTGACAGCAGCTGTTTACACGAAGATTGTGCATGGTTGTTAATTGTCGTTTTTAAAATAGACACAGGAACCACGTTTGCAAAGAAGATAGCACAGTGTATTTATTGCATCCATGAGAAGAGGACATGGCTCCTTCACATACTTGCATAAAAGTTTAATCAAGATGCGCACCACCTTCAAATCTTCATCGGAGTGGTTGCCTTTGATATAGATGTTTTCCTTGACAATCTCAAATTTTTTCTGAAATTTTTGTATTTTGGTGTTGGTGAGCTTGTAATTATATGGTGCTAAACTTGCTCCTTCTTTCTGACCATAGTTTAGATGGCACATAGGGCATACTTTAGTGAATGTGTTGATTGCTTCATGACACTTTGTGCACTTCAGAAGTGATAATGGCAACAAATCAGCGAGAGGTTGCCAGTAGTATTCACAGGCCTCACACTTGCACTGGAAGTGGTACTGAGTCATCAAAGAAGATATTCTCACACTTCTGATACTGTCAGTAAAGTTAATTCCATATAAGATGGTTAACTGCTTGCCAGCAGGGATGAAGCGCACTGCTCTCACAACCTCAGTCTTACCGTAGAAAAACGTTGAACAGCTTGGATTGCAGGAGTGATTCATTAGACTTGATGCAGGGTAAATTCCACTACCATACATTTGCTCGTTACTTAACTGAGACACACTCACACTTGCCTAGAAGAGAATTAAAGAAACAGTAAATATATTGGGGTAATACACAATTAACTGAATACATATTAATATACAAGAGGGCCTCGCATATGCAGCTTCCACTTTTCAGTGTTCCATGTTTTCGTTGGCTTTCAATTGAGCCACTGTTCATTATGTTCAGAGCTTTTACCTCTTTTCTGCCATTATCACCATTTTTTACACCAGCTTCGGAAGGGAAGAATGAATGGCATCATATTATAAGGTACATATCGTATGTACAGTTGACCCACGGTTTTCATTGAAAATTCTTTCCAGAATCCTGTTTGAGTGCCGTTACCGAACGAATTTGTTCCCATAAGAACAAATGAAAATTAGATTAGTCATTTCAGACCCCCAAAAATACACTTACAAAAACACTTACAAAAATACACTTACATAACTGTTCGAGTTTGGAGGTGAACGAAAACCAAGGGTCCACTGTACTGTGTATTCATTTTACTTTTTTCCGTTTTTTTTTATGCTTAGTTGTATTGAGCACTTAATATATGATTGTGTAAACATGTAAGAAAAAGGCAAGCTAAAATGGATGAGGAATTATAGATTTTAACCCTTTGACTGTTTCGGTCGTATATATACGTCTTACGAGCCAGTATTTTGGACGTATATACATACATATACTCAAAAATTCTAGCGGCTTCAAAGCAAGCGGGAGAAAGCTGGTAGGCCTACATGTGAGAGAATGGGTCTGTGTGGTCATTGTGCGGTGTATAAAAAAAAAATCCTGCAGCACGCAGTGCATAATGAGAACAAAAAAACTCTGACCGTGTTTTTGGATTAAAACTCCGACTTTGAGGTGAATTTTCGTAAAGTATTTATGGTTGTATTCTCTTTTTTGTGGTCTCATTTGATAGAATGGAAAACCTATTACAGAAATAGAGATGATTTTGATTAGTTTCGTGATAAAAACAACCTTGAAATTGAGCTCAATGTAGCAGAAATGTTCGATTTTTGTCAATGTTCAAGAGTAAACAAATCACGCCATGCGTCCAATACACATCAACTGATGAGTCTAATATTCTTTCACAAGTGCACTGATATTATTTATACCATTTTTACAATAATGCAGTGGTCTGTATAACAGCAAATCTTCTATTTTTTGTGTGAATAAAAAATCAAAATAGAAAGCAAGAGTAATATAAGAGGGGCCTAAAGATGTGAGTAATGAACAGAGAAAATCTTATTTTAGTGCCAGGAATGTCTGCACTGTTTATTCTAGACCCTATTTTGAAATTCGCATCTTTTTTATTTTGCATGAAATTGGCTAAATTGCCAATTTCTGACCACTTTATTGGGTACTTGAAATCGGTAAATTGGCAGCTTCTTGTACTCAGTTGATAGAACAAATGGAGTTCTAAAGAAATAGCTATTGAGGATGGTCAACTGGAAAAATGGAATTGGCCGAAAATAAGGCTCAAAGTCGGCGAAATCGCCGATGCGTATATATCGCCAAGATCACTAACTTCGCGAGAGCATAATTCCGTAAGTTTTCCATCATATTTCGCACTTTTGGTGTCATTACCATCAGGAAAAGATTCTCTATCATTTCATAAGAATTTTTTTTTTTTTTTTTTTTTTTAATATTTTGCGATACCAGGAGACACTTCAGGATTTGGGGTTGCAACAGTCAAAGGGTTAAAGAAAAAAGTAAAAATCAATTGAAGAGAAATAAACATCCTATTGGTTAACTGCCACAAGGTTATGTTAGGGAAGGTTTGTCAGGAAATAGGACAAGTATTTCCTGGCGCGGGTCTTAGTCATATGACCAGCAGTTGGAGCTTTTGGCCATGTGACATGCCTTCAACTGGCTTACTGGTATATCCCTTTAAAAATTATATTTACAATTATTATATTACTGCTGCAGCAAGTGGAGGATCCACAGGATTGGTGAAAGGAAGGAAATGAAAAGTTTTAATATATTTATGAAGGCTGCAAAAATCCTATGCAAATTGAGTATTAAAAATTACTCTAATTCCAAAAAGAAAATAGCATTACTAATACAGATGAATTACATCTAATATGTTCATTTAGATAACTTATCTAAGTGAACATATGATTAAAACTGAAATCATTAAGAGCACTGTAATATAAAATTGTTGAATGAGGCAATTTTCTCATTCACTCACTGAAAGTAATGATATACATACAGTACTACCACGTACAGTAGGACCCCTGTATCCATGGGATATGTTCCAAGACCTACTGTGGATACCTGAAACCATGGATAGTAGTGAACCCTATATTTAAGTAATTGTTCGTTTACATACATCTTTCTTTCAACATGTCGGCCGTTTCCCACCGAAGCAGGGTGGCCCAAAAGGAAAAACGAAAGTTTCTCCTTTTACATTTAGTAATATATACAGGAGAAGGAGTTACTAGCCCCTTGCTCCCGGCATTTTAGTCGCCTCTTACATCACGCATGGCTTATGGAGGAAGAATTCTGTTCCACTTCCCCATGGAGATAAGAGGAAATAAGAACAAGAACTAGTAAGAAAATAGAAAAAAACCCAGAGGGATGTGTATACATGTATATATATGCTTGTACATGAATGTGTAGTGTGACCTAAGTGTAAGTATAAGTAACAAGACATACCTGAAATCTTGCATGTTTATGAGAGAAAAAAAACAAAAAGAGAAAAATTTAATTGATAAATTACGCACAATAATTCGAGAAGTAGCACTTTTTCACTGACAGGAAGCACTTCACGACTTCACTTAGTGCTTGAAGAACTGTCACCAACACTAATTTTGCACTTTGGTGTCATTATTAAGTAAAATTAAGGGTTATTTTCAGACCAGGGTAAACAGTGGATAACTGAAACCTTGGAAACCGGACCTGCAGATACGTCGGTCCAACTGTATACTCGTACATCATTGGCAGCTATTGTGGCTAACAACCAAAGAATCTGGATTAAATCCCACATGAATAAACAGACACAGTGTATATGCAAGTGTCCTTACACCTGGGCTTCATGAGTTCTACTTCTTAACCCTTTCAGGGTCGAGAGGCCCTCTCTCAGACTCGTTCTCAGGGTCAAAATTTTTTGGGAATTTTTTTTTATTTTTCTTAAGAAATGATAGAGAATCTTTTTCTGATCATAATGACACCAAAATTATGAAAATTGATGGAAAACTAACGGAATTATGCTCTCGCAAAGTTAGCGGTATCAACGATATTTATGCATCGGCGATTTCGCCCACTTTGAGCCCTATTTTCGGCCAATTCCAATGTTTCAGTCTACTAAAATTATAGCTATTTCGCTAGAATTCCATTTGTTTTATCAATTGAGTACAAGAAACCGCCAATTTACCAATTTCAACTACCCAATAAAGCAGTCAGAATTTGACAATTTGGCCAATTTCACACAAATTTCAGAAGATGCCAATTTCAAAATAGAGTCTAGAATAAACGAGACAGATATCCCTGGCACTAAAATAACATTTTATCTGTTCATTAGTCACGTCTCCAGGCCCCTCTTACTTTCCATTTTTAATTTTTATTCTCACAAAAAATAGAAGATTTTCTGTTATGCATACTACTGCATCATTGTAAAAACGGTATAAACAATATCAGCACACTTGTGCAAGAATATTAGACTACCCAGTTGATGTGTGTTGGACGCATGGCGTGATTTGTTTACTCCTGAACATCGGCAAAAATCAAACATTTTCGCTACTTTGCGCTCAGTTTCAAGGTACTACTTGTCATCGTGAAACCAATCAAAATTATCTCTATTTCTGTAATATATCTTCCATTCTATCAAATGAGACCAAGAAAACGAGAATACAACCATAAATACCATACAAAAATAGACTGCAAAGTCACTGTTTTAAATCAAAAACAAGGTCAGTTTTTTTTCCTCATTATGCACTGTGTGGTGCAGGATTTTTTTATACTGCGCACACTGACCGCACAGACCCATTCTCTCACATCTAGGCCTACCAGCCTGTTTCCGCTTGATTTGAGGGCGCTAGAATTTAGGCGTACTAGTACGTCAACAACCTTGGTGCGTAAGCCGTACTCGTACGGCAAAAACCCTGGAAGGGTTAAATTCGCTGGTACTATCCTGGCCTGGGTCTTTTCCAGGTAGTCACTCGGCTTCATGAGTTGTTGCAAAACTACATACAGTATGAAAAAAATTCTAAAGTCTTATTTTTTCCTTAAATGAATAAGTAAGTTTGGAAAATATTAAACAATTGCATAGCAAATTAAGAAGTATCTGTGCCCCCCTTTTCCCATCTATATATAACTAGGCACACCTCTGGCAACACAGTGATAGTGTAGATGATGGTGAAAGTGTTTCTTTTTTGGGTCACCTTGCCTCCATGGGAAGCGGCCAGCGTGTTACAAAAAAATATCACTAGGTTAAAAAAAACTAATAACACATAGGCATTGCCACGTTAAGATATTTCAGACATCATCAAGTATTCTTTGAGAGAAGTTGACCAAATGCATGATCTAATAGGCTGGGCAAAGTTCTGAAGGACAGACAACATAAACACAAATGAGCCAATGAAGATTTAAAGTTCAGCCTAACACTCCTTCAATATATGAAGAAGCACACCATCAGTACCATATGCTTCTTTGCTGATCAATATCTATCATACTGCAGATTATCTACTTGTGACCAAGTGAGGTGCAGAACAGATCAGCAAGAGGAAAGTTTGCAAGATTGGAACTGTCAATTCTATTAGTAGAAATGAAAATAAAGTGATTTAGAGACTGCTCATCCAAGGAAGAGGCAGCTGCCAAGTTATGAAAATAAAACACTGTAGAAACACAGGCTAATGTTTTATATGAATATTTTTGCCAAGAGGGAACCCTGTGGTTTAGCGCTTCTATTTGATTATAATAATAATAATAATTTGCCAAGAGGAGTTTGAAAAAAGTAATTCATCACAGTGTTCCATGGCTCAGTTGGCAATGCTCTCGCCTCACACACTAAGCCTCCATGGCTTAATCCCCAACAAGGATGGAAATGTTGGGTGTGTTTCTGTACACCTGATGTCCCTGTTCACCTAGCAGTAGTAGATACCCGAGTGTCAGTTGCATCCTAGGGGACAAGATTGAAGGACCCCAATGGATATAAGACAGCCCTCAATGATGTACTGACTTGGGCTATCATGGATTGCTAACCCTCTGGGTTAAAAATCTGAACAAATCTTATTCTCATTTACAATGAAGTGTGTTCAAATGTGCAAAGATCACACTATATACCTTTCCTTTATGAAAGGTTCTAAAGGCTTCATTCCTTTACCAAATGACATCACTACATATAGAATATCAAGTCATAATTTAGAGGCAATGAAAGAAGAAGAAAATGAAGGATTTCATACAAGAAATAATAACTACTACAGTTAATCACAAAAAATAATATCAAGGATTACCTTCAAATATGCAATGGCTTTAGCATTACAGATGAGGTTCATCATATGATGTACGAGTGTGCTGCCAGTCAAGACGAAATCAATATGACTTGGAGTGAAGGGCTCTCCATCACTGGTAAGAAAGTAGCGTCCACTCAGGTGCAGAAGTTTGGTAACAATAAAAGCTTGTATGCATCTCCGGAGTAGGTCTTCTGAAGATCGCTTTTCTTTGTTGGTTACCAGGTGATACACTGATCTGTAATGTTTCTCATCGTAGATTCCTTCCTTGTTAAAGCCAAGATTTTCTGGAGATTGATCTTTAGCTTCAAGTTGCAGCAATGGTATCATTTCCTTGAGTTTTGCATGAGAGATCTTCATCATTATTTTGTATGCTAATGCAGGATTCCTTCCCATGTCTAGTGCATCCAGGGTTGGTAAAATAGGGCACTCTTGCCAATGAATCCCTGACAATCCTTCCTTACGACACTCCTCACTACAAAATATCACCTAAAGAAAAACGGATATGTATAATTAAAATGAAATTTTTTGGGCATACTGTAAAAGTCTCAATATACAAAACCAGCAGTATTTAATCATGAAAATGATAAAGAACAAAATTATATTTGTACAGTACTGTACTGTAAAAATTACTGTCTATACATACAGTGTGCTGTAATAAATACTAGTGTATTAGTACTTTACAAGAAATTTATTCTTGGGTCATATGTTAAATGACAGTTTTTATTGAGAATAAAGAATTCCTCTACAATATCTCTATTTCTCTCTATACCTCTATCTCATTTTCTATTTTTTTTTCAACACAAAGGGCGTCTCCCACCAGTGCAGAGTGACCCATAAAAAAAGAAACTTCTTTTTTACATTTAGTAATTTATACAGGAGAAGGGGTTACTAGCTCCTTACTCCCAGCACTTTAGTTGCTTCTTACGACACATGGCTTCTCTCTCTATATATATCTCCTCTATCTCTGTCTCTCTATCTCTATATATCTCTATCTCTATATATCTCTATCTCTATATCTCTCTATCTCTATATATCTCTATCTCTCTATATCTCTCTCTATCTCTCTATATCTCTCTCTATATATATATATATATAGAGATATATCTCTCTCTATATCTCTCTCTCTATATATCTATATATATATATCTCTATATATATATCTCTATATATCTCTCTCTATATCTCTCTCTCTACATATCTCTATACTACATGATAATATATACCTGGAAAATACTTGAGGGCCTGGTCCCAAATCTGCACACTGCCATATCAACATACTGGAGTGAGAGATATGGAAGGAAGTGTAAAATAAACCCAGTGAGGAGCAGGGGTGCAGTGGGGACAATAAGGGAACACTGTATCAACATTCGGCGTCCCAGACTATTCAACATCTTACCAGAAGATATCAGAATCACGGCTGGAACAAGTGTAGAAGCCTTCAAGAGGAAACTGGACAAGTATCTTCACCAGGTGCCAGATCAACCAGGCTGTGATGGATATGTGGGGCAGCGAGTCTCCAGCAGCAACAGCCTGGTTGACCAGGCAAGCACCAGACGAGCCTGGCCCATGGCCGGGCTCAGAGAGTAGAGAAACTCTCGAAACTCTTCAAAGGTATATCAAAGGTAAAGGTTCTCTGCAAAGACAACGACTCAGGAGTCGACTGCTGCCAAGCATCTTGGTGGTGTGAGACGGAGAGAGAGAGAGAGAGAGAGAGAGTGTGAGCTGGAGAGGGGGAGAAAGAGATACAGATATATTCATATACAGTGGTCCTTTGGTTTTCGCCGAAAATTCATTCCAGAATGCTGCTCAAATGCCATTACCAAAGGAATTTACTTCCTTAAGAAATAATGTCACGTAGGTTAGTCTATTTCAGACCCCCAAAAATACACTTGCAACAGCACTTACGAAAATACACTTACATAAATGTTCGAGTTTGGAGATGCACGAAAACCGAGGGACCACTGTACATACAGTGGACCCTCGGTTTTCGTTCAAAATTCATTCCAGAATGCTGTTTGAGTGCCATTACCGAACAAATTTGTTCCCATAAGGACAAATGTAAATTAGATTAGTCATTTCAGAACCCCAAAAATACACTTACAAAAGCTCTTACAAAAATACATTTACATAATTGTTTGAGTTTGGAGGTGAACGAAAACCGAGGGTCCACTGTATATTCATATACAGTGGACCCTCGCTGTTCGAACACTCCAAAACTCACCCTCATTCCAGAATGCTGTTCAAGTGCTGTTACCAAATTTATTCCCATAAGGAATGATGTAAATTAGATTAGTCCATTTCAGACCCCCAAAAATACACTTATAAAAGCACTTACAATAATAAACTTACATAAAAGGGTGAGTTTTGGAGTGTTCGAATAGCAAGGGTCCACTGTATATAAAGAGATATATACATATATATATATATATAGAGAGAGAGAGAGAGATATAGAGATATATATAGAGATATATATATAGATATATATATATATATATATATATATATATACAGTGGTACCTCGAGTTACAATATTTTTTTGTTCGAGAATGCTGTTCAAGTGCCATTACCAAACGAATTTATCCCCATAAGGAATAATGTAAAATAGACTAGTCCTTTTACACCCCCAAAAATATACTTACAAAAGCATTTAAAAAAATAAACTTACATAAAAGGGCGATTTTGGGGACCATCGTAACTCGAGGTACCACTGTATATGGAGATATATGGGGAAGTGGAACAGAATTCTTCCTCTGTAAGCCATGCGTGTCGTAAGAGGCGACTAAAATGCCGGGAGCAAGGGGCTAGTAACCCCTTCTCCTGTATATATTACTAAATGTAAAAGCAGAAACTTTCGTTTTTCCTTTTGGGCCACCCTGCCTCGGTGGGAAACGGCCGACGTGTTGAAAGAAGATTGAAAGAAGATATATATATATATAGAGAGAGAGAGAGAGATATAGATATATATGTATATATATATAGAGAGAGAGAGATAGAGATATATGTATATATAGAGAGATAGTATATTGTTTTTGTAACTGTTATGTCTCTGATTAGTTACTCAGTTGTGAATATCATATTCAGGGTATTTTCATTCCTAGTGGGATCAGTTATCTGTTGGTTCAATGAGTACTTTTCACAAAGTCTCATTAGTTCCCTGGTATGTGCCTGTTGAGCCAGGGTGCTTCCCGGAGATATTTCTGGTATAACATTTTGTTGCGCCATCTTCCATTTTATGTGAGGGAGATTAAAATCTCCAAGGAGTAAAATATTTGGAGTGGGATTTTCTAGTCTATCCAGATAGCCATCTATCAAACAAACAAACAAATTTTATTTCATTGCAATTTTACATAGATTTTGTAGTTACAATCATAAACTGAAGTGCAAGGAGAGCCACTGACATGCCATGGCATTAGGGGCAGCTTAATATAATGACTTATAGACTATGTACATAATATTAAAGAAATTGATTGAGTTTATTTTAGTTATATATTTGATTGTTCAAATTACAAAATGATATTACACTGTTCAAATTATATATTTGATTGTTCAAATTACAATATGATGATATTATACTGTTTAAATTACAATATGATGATATTACATCAGCAGTTGCTGATGGTGGTTTGTATACTAGGATAATTACCAAATTCCTATTTTCAATTTTAATGCCAAGGATTTCTACTATATCATTCGTAGAGTTCAGCACTTCTGTGCAACAGAGAGTATCTTTTACATATAGCCCTACTCCACCCTGTGACCTATTAATTCTATCACATCTATACATGTTATAGTGTTTTATCTTAATCTCTCCATCCAAAACATCCCTTGCATGTGTTTCTGTAAATGCTCCAAACATGGTATTCGCTTCTGATAGGAGCCCACTGACATAACTAACTTTGTAGTTTTTATTTGATTTCAGACCCTGAATATTTGCAAATATGAAGCAGGAATTACCATTTAAAAATACCCAATTTAAAAATACTGATGATTACTGGCAGCCCTTATGATCAGGAATGGTTGAAATACAATCCAAAGTATTAAATCATTTATAATTTATTGTAATTTTAAACAAGTTTAAAACACAAATAAGCAAGCACTTTCTAAACTTCATGTAAGTAAAATTATACATAATACTGTTAATGCTTTCATTCTATACAAAAATGATCACAGTGAGCTTGTCTGCCTTCTTAAATTTATTTAATAATTAATACACACTGGGAGGGTGTGTAAAGGTAGAAAGTTGAAAGTGAACATAGATAAGAGTAAGGTGATGAGGGTATCAAACAATTTAAATAAAGAAAAATTGGATATCACATTGGAGAGAGGGATTATGGAAGAAGTAAATGTTTTCAGATATTTGGGAGTTGACGTGTCAGCGGATGGGTTTATGAAGGATGAGGTTAACCATAGAATTGATGAAGGAAAAAAGGTGAGTGGTGCGTTGGGGTATCTGTGGAGACAAAAAACGTTATCCATGGAGGCAAAGAAGGGAATGTAGGAAAGTAAAGTGGTACCAACACTCTTATATGGGTGTGAAGCATGGGTTGCAAATGCTGCAGCGAGGAGGAGGCTGGAGGCAGTGGAGATGTCCTGTATAAGGGCAATGTGTGGTGTAAATATTATGCAGAAAATTCGGAATGTGGAAATTAGGAGAAGGTGTGGAGTTACTAAAAGTATTTGTCAGAGGGTTGAAGAGGGGTTGTTGAGGTGGTTTGGTCATTTAGAGAGAATGGATCAAAGTAGAATGACTTGGAGAGCATATAAATCTGTAGGGGAAGGAAGGCGGGGTAGGGGTCGTCCTAGAAAAGGGTGGAGGGAGGGGGTAAAGAAGGTTTTGTGGTCGAGGGGCTTGGACTTCCAGCAAGCATGTGTGAGCGTGTTAGATAGGAGTGAATGGAGACGAATGGTTTTTGGGACCTGACGAGCTGTTGAAGTGTGAGCAGGGTAACATTTTGTGAAGGGATTCAGGGAAACCAGTTAATTGATTTAGTTGGACTTGAGTCCTGGAAATGGGAAGTACAATGCCTGCACTTTAAAGGAGGGGTCTGGGATAGTGACAGCTGGGAGGGACTATTCTCAGTTGTCGTATCTGAGCGCCTCTGCAAAGACAGTGATTATGTATGAGTGTGGTGAAAGTGTTGAATGATGATGAAAGTATTTTCTTTTTGGGGATTTTCTTTCTTTTTGGGTCACCCTGCCTTGGTGGGAGACGGCAGACTTGTTGAAAAAAAAAAAAAAAAAAACACTGGTCACAGACCGATAAGGCCTGTTCACAGACCAGGCCACGGGGGCATTGACCCCCAGAACCCTTTCCAGGAGACTAAACACCTACTGTAGGTAACATTATGTTTTTATGTTGTATATTGCTGTTATTATTATTTTTGTTAATTTCTATTATTTGTATTATATTTTTTTATTTCTATTATTATTTTATAAAAACTGTAATTAATTAGTGACTACATTTTGATTGTTTTCATGCTTACAATCATCTTATATTAGGATTTTTTATTACTGAGCTTTTTACTAACTAAAAATGTATTCATTATTATCTGCAATTAATTAATATACATTCCATCCTTATAGCACTTGATACTAAATAATAAAAAAATTAAAAATTGTTCAAGGAGCAGTTCAAGATTAATCAGAGTTAAAAAGTCACAGCAAAACAGAACAGATAGGTGCATCTTCACCCACATATATTATAAAACCCTTGATTTATTAGGCATCAATTTATAGGACCTCAGTTTAACAGACTTTGGAAATACAAACAAGGTGTCCAGTAGCTTGATTGCTAGCGCATTCAGCTCGCACACTTAGATCCAGGGGTCGTTCACCAGTATGGGTGGAAATATCAGGACATGTTCCCTGAAGACACCTGTTGTCCATGTTCACCTATCAGTAAAATAGGTACATGGGTGTTAGCCAACTGGCGTGGGTCGCATCCTGAGGACAAAATTGATCTAATTTGCCCGAAATGTTCTACAAAACAAGGGGCCCTCTATATAGTAGTATGCCATTGATGTTAGCTAGACTTGTATACCTTGTACATGTATGTACTTGTAAAAACAGAGATTATTATTTGTACTTGTAGAAACAGAGATTATTATTATTATTATTATTATTATTATATGTATTCACCCTGTGGAAGTGGAAAAAAATTCTTCCTCCTTAAGCCATGCGTGTCATAGGAAGCGATTAAAATTTTGGGAGCAAAGGTCTAGTAGCCCCTCCTGTATAAATTATTAAATTAAAAAAGAAAATCTTTTGTTTTTCTGTTTAGGTCATTCTGCCTCAGTGAGATACAGACGATTTGTTGAAAAAAAATATTTTTATATTTGTGGAGAAGAACCAAACCCGTAAGGATCACACAATGCCTAGGGGATTTTAGGTAATCAAGTTTAATCTATTACCTGGAGTATACCTGTAGGATGTTTCGAGGGTCAACATTCCCACGGCCTGGTCCATGACCAGGCCTCCCAGTGGATCAGGTCCTGATCAACCAGGCTGTTACTGCTGGCTGCATGCAAACTGACATATGAACCAGAGCCCGGATGGTCAGAGGGCAGCTATAATTTCTTGGATAAAGAACCTTTAAACAGCATCAAGGCACTCCCTTTGCAGGGGAATATAAAAGAAAAAAAACTTAATACAGTATTCTAACCACATTGCAGTTGGGGCAGGGTAGAGGGGCCATGCTTCTCCTTATGCATACAGTACAGTGCATTTTAGACATCTCCATGAACACTGTGTTGCAATACCCATCATCAACACTCACTATCTCACCTGGAACATTGCAATTTATTGAAGTATAAAAGTCATAATTCTACAGCTGTAACAATTCACAATTAACCTACAATGAAAGCAGCCTTAACTGACTTATTGGCCCATCCTGGACATTTATCATTCTGTGACTTGATAATGATCCAGGACAAACTGAAATTTTCTCTCAACATTATGGGTTAATTGTAAATTGTATAATTTATTAAATTTAATAATATTAACAAAAATCTCAGGAATTAATGTCCTAAAAGGCTAAACAATAATTTTTAATTAAAAATTTTCTTGATTGATAATCAAACTACAGTAAAACTTCATTAACTGACCTTTTATTAATGGATTTCAGCAATTTTGGACAAAAAAAATTGACTGAATATACGAAAGTATCAGACACAATGGAGAAAAGATCATAATTCCAGATTCTGTCCATAGCAATAGTGCCTGGTTGTCTTCTAAAGTATCAGACCAAGCCCAATGACTGACAATTGTCCAGTACAAGCCAGAGTGGCCACATCCTGACCTGTCTGTTTTCACTGTTCTCTGAGCCATAGGCTACCTGTATAAGTAGTTCATTCAGCTAGCTCTCTTTGAACTTTGAAGAAATCCTACTAAATAATCTGTCTGGTTCTTAAATAATCTTTAAGCATTAGGATTAGTTTGCCTTAAATGCACTGCATGCTAGTGGATTTCTTTTGTGCCTAACAATATTTTATTACATGTAAATTACAGTATCTGTATACAGCAGGCCTGACATATCCATGGGTCCGGTTTATGTGGTTTAAGTTATCCACGGTTTATTCTGGCCTGAAAATAACTCTTAATTTTGCTTAATATGTCCCCAAAGTGCAAAAGTAGTGAAGGTGGCAGTTCTTCAAAGCCTAAGAGAAACCGTGAAGTGCTTTCCATTATTGAAAAATTACTAATTCTTGACTTATTGCATGTAATTTATCATTTAAATTTTATCATAGGTCTTCTTCTTTCAACAAGTCGGCCGTTTCCCACCAAGGCGGGGTGGCCCAAAGAGAAAAACAAAAATTTCTCTTTTTAACTTTAGTAATATATACAGGAGAAGGGGTTACTAGCCCCTTGCTCCCGGCATTTTAGTCGACTCTTACGACACGCATGGCTTACGGAGGAATAATTCTGTTCCACTTCCCCATGGAGCTTTATCATAGGTATGTATGTAAATAAAAACAACTTTATAAAAGAAATAAAATTATATGAATTTTGAATTGTTTGTGTTCTCTCATGCTTTCACTTTTCAGTATCTTATTTTCCCTAGATTTGTAGTGCCAAGAGGAAACATGCAGTTTTCAGTGTTAACCAAAAATTTGAACTACTAAAGAAGGTTGGGTCTGGCAACTCAGTGCCATGGGTATGTGAAGTATGGTGTTAAACAGTGACTAATATCCACCTAAGCAAGGATAAGCTTACACACTATGTTCTTAAGTTTAGTGTAGATGTTTCTACGACTCGGAATAAGTTATTCTGAGTCACCACTACTGATCACAGCAGTTTGCACCGCATCTCTCCACCACGAAGAGAAAAGTAAAATTTCTGTAAATATGTACAGCATTATAAAATTACTATACAGTACAATACAGATATACTCCTCACTTAACGAACTACCTGTTTAACGATCGCTCGGACTTATGACCAGCTTTCCGACCAGTGTACTGTATGTGTATTTTACTTTTTATTGTTTTTTATGCCTAATTCTATTTTTAAATACATATATACAGTGGACCCCCGAGTAACGAACACCCCGGAAATCGTACAATTATGTAAGTATAATATTGTAAGTGCTTGTGGAAGTGTATTTTTGGGGGTCTGAAATAGACTAACCTACGTGACATTATTCCTTAAGGGAGTAAATTCGTTCGGTAATGGCACTTGAGCAGGCTTCTGGGATGAAGTTTTTACGTTACTCGGGGGTCCACTGTACTAAAAATGTTATAAATGGTACAGTATGCCTGAAATATCAGTTAGGTGCAGCTCCTCACTTAACGACCAATTCGCTTACCGACCTACTCTTAGGAATGGAACTCGGTCGTTAAGTGATGAGTACTTGTACTGTATTGTAGTAACCACAGATTACAATTCCCGTATCCTCAGTGTCCAGTTGTCCTCTGCATTAGCGGACCAAGTCCAGTAGTTCAGAAAAAAACAGATTATGAAAAATTAATTTCATAATTCAGAAATTTTGGACAATTGGCAATATCTTGCACTCCATTCCTCCTATTAATCCCTTTAATAGGGAGCTCACTGTACTGTACCTGATAATGTTAATAATAAAATAATGCATATACCTCTGCTCATTTATTCACCTTTGCAGTCTCTGCACTCCTAAGTGACTACAGAGACTGGAAAATGTGAAATAATGTAGAATTATGTATGTTACAACTATTACAACAATATGGTTAAAAAGATAAATGTGGAGAAGTTTTAGAAAATATTGCAAATGACAAATGTACAGTACTGTATATGGTGCATCTTATTTGTCAGCAGACAATCATATCTTAGAAAATAAAAGTTTATGAATTATGAAATACTGATACAGTGGTACCTCGAGTTACGATATTTTTTCGTTCGAGAATGCTGTTCAAGTGCCATTACCAAACGAATTTATCCCCATAAGGAATAATGTAAAATAGACTAGTCCTTTTACACCCCCAAAAATATACTTACAAAAGCATTTAAAAAAATAAACTTACATAAAAGGGCGATTTTGGGGACCATCGTAACTCGAGGTACCACTGTACTTTCAGAATGTCTTCATTATAATCTCAGTATCTCCACTACTACCAACATCTCTCTGATCCCTTCTTTATGCAATCACTCTGTCCTAATTCTACATTAGTCCACTGCAATATATAGTAAACTCTCCATTTAAAAGACCTTCATCTAATGGGACTTCAGAAATGCAAAACAAAATCTGCTGGGTCACATGAAAAGGAACCAGTGGACAAAGTCTTTTGTTAATTGTTGTTACAATAATGGCAAAATAATCTTCTCTCTATCCACCACAAGTGCCATTATTGGCCACCAGCTTCCTCAATTAGTTCATTACAGTGGTACCCCGGTTTACGATATTTTTTCATTCCAGAATGCTGTTCAAGTGCCATTACCAAACGAATTTATCTCCTTAAGAAATGTTGTAAAATAGATTAGTCCTTTTAGACCCCCAAAATTACACTTACAAAAGCATTTAAAAAAATAAACTTACATAAAAGGGTGAGTTTGGGGACCATCGTAAACCGGGGTACCACTGTATATGGAATGTTTACTATAATTCAATGAATTCTATTGAAAAATTTAAGCCAATTGTAAATTTCACATTCATACTGTTTTAAAAAAAATACAAGTATCACTCGCTTCTAAATCAATGCATAAGTTTTTTTTTTTTTAACATTTAAATATATGTATATAGGTAGTAGGTTGGTAGACAGCAACCGCCCAAGGAGGTACTACCGTCCTGCCAAGTGAGTGTAAAACGAAAGCCTGTATTTGTTTTACATGATGGTAGGATTGCTGGTGTCTTTTTTCTGTCTCATAAACATGCAAGATTTCAGGTATGTCTTGTTACTTCTACTTACACTTAGGTCACACTACACATTCATGTACAAGCATATGTATATACACACACCCCTCTGGGTTTTCTTCTATTTTCTTACTAGTTCTTGTTCTTATTTCCTCTTATCTCCATGGGGAAGTGGAACAGAATTCTTCCTCCGTAAGCCATGCGTGTCGTAAGAGGCGACTAACATGCTGGGAGCAAGGGGCTAGTAACCCCTTCTCCTGTATATATTACTAAATGTAAAATGGGAAACTTTCGTTTTTCATTTTGGGCCACCCCACTTCGGTGGGAAACGGCCGACGTGTTGAAAGAAAGAAGAAGAAATATATGTATATACTTAAATTATATATTACCTGGGTAAATGTCTTTTTCAGCAATGAGATATCTTCCCTGGGATGGTGTGTAGACTAGCTTAACACTACTGCTCAGTGATGGCATGGTAGGGTTGACCTCTTCTAACTTTGGTGGCTCAGGATTTGTATAAGCAAATGATAAATGAGATGACTTTAATGATTCTGCTAAGGCATCAAATGCCTTGTCTTTTCTCCCTGATATAAGTTTTTGACACTTGACTTTTGTTTCTAATAATGTTTTATGTGAAATGTTCTTACAGCCAAGTTTCAGAGCACAATCAATATCCCTTGAACATTTTTCATATTGTTTTAGGTCAAAGAGGACAAGAGACCGAGATTCATAACCTTGGGCCAAAGCTCCATACATTTCTCTGTCATGGGTCTTGACATTGTCTGCCAGAATGTCTGGATGTGGTGCAGATAAAATGGCCAAATTATACCATTTTAATGCCTTATCTAGGTCACGAATTTGGTAGGCATTCTCCCCTTTTCTCCAGTTCCTTGAAGAAACACTCTCTGATTTAGTAGGTAGAATTAAAACTGGTGTCAGACATTTCTGAGCTTCTTCTAGATTCCAAATGTAGGAAAACATTTCCTCTGTTGTATATTCTGATGACATTTTAGTTTTTAGTTTAAACATCTTGTTGTTTAATAATACCATTCTAATAAATCTCCCAGATAAGGATTCAAAACTATGTGTATCATCCATGATGATGTCTTTGCACTTTCCAGATGCTAGCCAAATTAGACCTGAAAAAAAAAAAATGCTGTTAGAGGTCTTTTAGAAAGTAATTCAGTACAAACCTAGAATGTAATTCTCTTAGCATACCTGTGACTGATTTAGGTTTTCCTATCCTGGTAGCTGAGGCCAGCTTACCTTTTTTAGTTTGTTCAACAAGGAAATAGTAAGCAAGTAAGTAACTTAGGTATAATTACACACAAGATAAGATTAGATTTGTTTGGATTTTTAACCCAGAGGGTTAATCACCTAGAATAACCCAAGAAAGTCAGTGCGTCATCGAGGACTGTCTTATTTCTACTGGGGGTTATAGAGGCGTGGTTGACGGGTGGGCGGCGAAGAGTTTGCATAAGTGGGGAGAGGTCAGAGTGGGGAGGTGTCGCGGGCAGTGTTCCGCAGGGGTCAGTGTTGGGCCCCTTGTTGTTCACAGTCTGCATGGGCGACATGGACGAGGGAATGAATAGCGACGTGGGCGGGTTTGCCGATGACACCAGAATGGGCCGTCCAGTTCATTCAGATGAGGACATTGGAGCGCTCCGGGAGGATCTGAGTGGACTGGTGCAGTGGTCAGAGGGGTGGCAGATGCAGTTTAATGTGGGTAGGTGCAAGGTTTTAGATGTTGGGCGGGACAATGGCCATGCCACATATAAACTAAATAATGTAGATCTTAGTGCTGCTGGTTGCGAAGAGGATTTGGGAGTTCTGGTTAGTGGTAATCTAAAACTAGGACAGCAGTGCATGGGTGTTCGCAATGGAGCGAGCAGAGTCCTTGGCTTCGTGTCGAGAAGCATGAGTAATAGGAGTCCTCAGGTTGTTCTTCAACTCTATATATCCTTGGTTGGGCCTCATCTGGATTGTGCTGCACAGTTTTGGTCGCCGTATTACAGAGTGGATATGGATGCTCTGGAAAGCGTACAAAGGAGGATGACTAAGTTGATTCCATGTATCAGAAATCTTCCCTGTGAGGATAGACTGAGGGCCCTGAATCTGCACTCTCTAGAAAGGCGTAGAATTGGGGGGGGGATATGATTGAGGTGTATAAATGGAAAACAGGAATAAATAAAGGTGATGTAAATAGCGTGCTAAAAATATCTAGTATTGACAGGACTCGCAGCAATGGCTTTAAGTTGGATAAATTCAGATTCCGGAAGGATATAGGAAAGCATTGGTTTGGTAATAGAGTTGTCGATGAGTGGAACAAACTCTCGAGTACAGTTATAGAGGCTAAAACGTTGTGTAGTTTTAAAAATAGGCTAGATAAATATACGTATGAGTGGGTGCGGGTGGGTGTGAGTTGGACCTGACTAGTTTGTGCTACTAGGTCAGATGCCGTGCTCCTTCCTTAAGTGAATGTAACCTGACCTGGCTTTGTCGGGGCATTGGCTTAAGCCGGTGGGAGTCTTGGACCTGCCTCGCATGGGCCAGTAGGCCTGCTGCAGTGTTCCTTCTTTCTTATGTTCTTATTAAATCTTGTCCCCCAGGATGCAAGAGGAATAGAGGAGGAAAAGACAGAGAGGGAGGAGTAGTGAGAGCGTGATATACCTCGACTAACACCCAGGTATCTACTTATTGCTAGGTGAACAGGAACAGCAGGTGTAAAGAAACATGACCGTTTCTACCCATGCCAGGGATTGAACCACGGACACTTAGTGTGTGAGGCGAGGGCGTTGCCAATCAAGCTACAGGATACCATACATAAGTAACCAACTTTTTATTATTATGTATTTATAATATATATAGGTATATATGAAATACAGGAGGGCCTCTCTTATACAGCATGTTAGGTTCTGGGCTACTACTGTAAAGTGAATCATAGCTTCTTTTTTTTTTTTTCCACTTTCAAATGCACATAAACGCTGGACAACATGTTTACACTGTCATATAGTACTATTAAGTGAGCAATATAGCTAGGCCTAAAAATGCATATACAGTACAGTGGACCCCCGAGTTACGAGCATAATTCATTCCAGAAGGCTGCTCGAGTGCCATTACAAAAGCACTTACAATATTACACTTACATAATTGTACGATTTACGAGGTGAACGTAACTCGGGGGTCCACTGTATACACATTACAGTGGACCCCCGGTGTTCGCGATGCTCCAAACTCGAACAATTATGTAAGTGTATTTTTGTAAGTGCTTTTGTAAGTGTTTTTTTGGAGGTCTAAAAGGACTAATCGCATTTACATTTGTCCTTATGGTAACAAATTCCTTTGGTAACGGCACTTGAACAGCATTCTGGAACGAAAAAATCACGAAAACCGGGGGTCCACTGTACTTACCTTAAAATATTTTTGTCCTTAGCTTATAGTGAGTGGTGAATATATTTATTGTACAAAGCCTGAATAAATGAAGAATGGGTACAAGAAAAACAGTAGCATGAGTGAAATGCCATAAAGCAAAGTAAGTTTATTCAGGTATACACAAATACAGTTACATGGATTATCATACATAGCAGCATATGTGTAGAGAACCTAGGCAGCAACAGAAGAGTAACACATTGCAAGACATGTTGTAGCAGTTTTTTCCATTTTTCTTCTTTGTGGATAAATAAATATTTCAACAGATTCATATAGCTCAAACTAACCTAACAAATAAATTAAGGCCTCCAATGGAAATGAGTCACCTTGTCTGACCTTTATGAACTGTAATTACCTGTATATATATGAGGGGACAAAATTGTCTGCCTAGAAATACAGTACTGCACATATAATGAACTTGACAGACAAATGGATACAAGGACCCTAATGGAAATCAAGTAATTTTGTCTGACTTTTTCTTGGGGGGATGGGGTTATCCTAGGTAATTTACACATACGTATATTACTATGTATAATTTGTGTAACTGTATTTGTGTGTACTTGTACCTAAATAATCTTACTTACATGCCAGCTAGGGGGGCTCTTAATCCAAGGAATTGAACTTAAACTCTCTCTAGTGATGCCTGCCACTTCCCCGTGCCCTATGTGACCCATGTGGGTTTAGCATTTCTCCCAGATTAAAACGAAAATTCAATTTTAAGTATAGTTTACTTACAGAATATTTATCCTTGTTTCCTTCTTCATTCATTCATTTTTGAGAGCACCACGCAAAACTATCATACCATTTTCACACAAATAGCTTAATGATATATATATAAATGAAGAGATAACTGACCCTGAAGAAAGAAAATCTATACAAAGGAACGAGGAACTCTTCAAAGACGCTTATTGAAGTGAATATCGCAGTTCCGCTGACTAATCAATCACTATCCTCAGCATCAACTAATGCAACATGACACAACAATGTACCAACGAAAGTTAAATCACCGAGAATATAATAAATCATTACCAAAATAGGAGAAAAGTCTGGAAAATCGAAAACCAACCTGAAGCGGACGTGTTGTATCTCCCAGACAATCACCCAGCAGGATGCTACTGTCCCGGGCAGGTCATGACGGGGGGAGTGGGAGAGGGGGTGATAGAGAGAAAACTTTTCTCACAATGAAGGTAAACTAACCATTATTTAACAGAATACTAGTTAATATATTACTTGTGAATTTGTTGTCCCTTAGTCCTTGTATACGTTGTTTATTTTGTAAATTTCTCAAAATGGAAGTAAGTAACTTTCTTTTACTTTTTTGGGGGGTTATCCTAGGTAATTTACACATACGTACGTTACTTTTGTATAACACTAACAAAATTTCACTTTTGTCGTGTTCCTGAGAAATAATCATCATTTCCCAATTCTTTATAACTAAACAAAATTTAAAAAAACAATTTTGATCCCCAAACTTTGCTTTTGTGGTCAGGACACTTCTGGAACACTTTCAAGAAAGACTGATGTAAAACTATTATGTTCTAGGGTTTTGCTTGGTAAATATAAAAACAGGCAGTGCCACTAGCACGTTGAGAGACAACACAATAAGTGTCAGGGGCCCAAGACTGTTCAACTGCCTCCCAGCATACATCAGGGGGATTACCAACAAACCCCTGGCTTTCTTCAAGCAGGCACTGGACAGGCACCTAAAGTCAGTACCTGACCAGCCAGGCTGTTGTTCGTACGTTGCGTGCGGCCAGCAGTAACAGCCTGGTTGATCAGGCTCTGATCCAACATGAGGCCTGGTCACAGACCGGGCCGCAGGGGCGTTGACCCCTGGAACTCTCCAGGTATACTCCAGGGGCTCACAAACCAGCATTCAGTTCAGCTCTGGCTACCTGAGAAGACACATCAGAAGTGAAATGGCATCAAGAGACAGCAGTCATTCTCCAGATGCATTCTGCTACATATGTGGTCAATTCATTAAGACAAGAGCAAAGTTCTCTGTAACAACATCTAAAAAAAATGTGTGAAGCTTACAAAGCATATTTTGGCATGCCAGTTGGGGACCAAGACAAGACTTGGGCGACTGATGTTGTTTGTGAGCATTGCAAGTAAACATTGGAAGGGTAAAATCTTGAATAGGAATTTTTTAAATGAAATGTATGTAACAGAAACTAATTCTTTTGTTATTTTACAGGATGGAATAGAGGAGAAAAATGAGCCATGAAGTTTGTTGTTCCTAGAATATGGCGTGAACCCAGTGATCACAACCAACTGCTACTTCTGACTGGTGAATCCTTCCAAACACCGAACTGGGAAAATGCACCTGCTACTTCTTATCCAGACCTTCCCTCTTCTATTGCACCATTACCACACAGTGCTGATCTTTCTGTACCTACACCTCCAGAAAGAAGTTACTGTAGAGGTAAAAATCAGCAGGTGATCCGTGCTTGAATGAAACAGAAAGATTTGGACACCTTATACATGACAAGTATGCCCAACTTGTGGAAATCAACGAGGTTGCATGCTCATCTTGGTGACATGAAGACAAAACTGCAAAACTCACACACAAGGAGAGAAGAGCTACACGATTTGGTTCATTACTATTTATAGTCACACTATACAGAAAAGATGGTAATAGTATAATAGTTTGCCAGGTAACAGATTCAAGTTTTGACGTCTTAGTCATTGATGACCCACAGCTGTATGTATATGTATATTATGTATGTATGTATATATATATATATATATATATATATATATATATATATATATATATATATATATATATATATATATGTATATATATATATATATATACATGTATATATATATATATATATATATATATATATATATATATATATATATATATATATATATATATATACATACATACATATATATATATATATATATATATATATATATATATATATATATATATATATATATATATATATACATACATACATACATATACATATATATACAGCTGTGGGTCATCAATGACTAAGACGCGTCAGGAAACACTTGTCCTGTTACCTGGCAAACATTATACTACTTACCATCTTTTCTGTTAGTGTGACTTTGTAAATAGTCCAAGTTGGACCGAAACGTCGTGGTAAGCTCCTCTCTCTCTCCTGTGTGTGAGTTATTTGTGCAGTTTTGTTTTTCATGATCACCAAAGATGAAAGCATTGCAGACCTCGTTGAAGTTGCCACAACAGTTGGGCATCACCTTGTACATGTATAACAATGTCCAAATCTCTTTCCATGATTCTTTCATTCCAAGCCCAAGAGGAAGTCCACCCCTGCTAGATTTTTACCTCTACATTAACGTGTAGCTGTACCTAAAATAGACTGAGTGATTGACAGACTCACTTACTCGTGCATTATTATCACATGGATGGAATCCTGAGAGGCAAGAAAAGTATGAGTAACCCTTTAAACACCTGCGGCCCCTGTTCACCTAGCAGGACCCCAATGGAAATAAGTCACTCTGTCTGACTTTTTTGGGTTATCCTAGGTTCTCTACACATATGCTGTTATGTATGATAATCTATGTAACTGTGTTTGTGTATACCTGAATAAACTTACTTACCTTTGTGTTGGTTGACAGATGTGTAAATTACCTTGGATAACTCAAAAAAGAGTCAAAGGGATTTATTTCCATTAGGATCCTTGATTAAAGGACCATAATGGAAATAAGACAAAGTCCTCGATGACATCCTGACTTTAGTAGGTTATCCTGGGTTACCATCCTTCCGGGTTAATATTCCTAACGAAATCGTAATCTGTGTTATTATAATTAGTTACATAATTCAACAGTTTGCTATTAACTCGTTCGTTTTCTATTAAATCTCTCTTGTAGAAAGCGCGACTCGAGGGCTAACTGGGCAACACACGGAAATATGCAATGAATTTGCATTAATATATCCGAGAGATTTGTGATCAAGGAAGTTTATTGAAATGTTAATATAGAAAAACTGCTTAATGATTAGAGCGTTTTAGTGTAAAGGCTTTTTCTTAACCGTCTTCATGGTTAACTTTATTTTATTACAATATTAATCGCATCACAATAACTGGTAAGAATTTACAGTAGTATCAACGCGCCTTTTATTCCCGGAAATTGAGTATTCCCAAATTATTTCGAGTTGCTAGTGCTGTTTTTTGAGTCCACTTGTTTTGGGGGAAAAAAGAAGAGAGAGATGATCTTTTGATTATTATTATTATGAGTGATTTTAAGCTGTACACAACAGCAATATTGATGGCAGGTGATCGGCTGCCAACTCCATCACGTCATGCTGACTCAGTGAGGCTTCCATCCATCACAAAGTTCCAAGGTTAGTCAGACAAGGAAATACAATGCCTTTTGCTTGTTCTCATCGACTGCAGGTTATTCAGAACCACGTGGAAAACGATAGAAAGGTTAGTTGAAAGGATCAATATGGACGTCTTCACCCCCAAAAAATTGGATGATTTGAGAATTTGGTGTATTAGAGTGATCAGAGTGTACCGCTGTAGCCGTGGTAATGGTTACTAAGATAAGATTTGTTCGGATTTTTAACCAGGAGGGTTTCTACCTAGGATAACCCAAGAAAGTCAGTGCGTCATCAGGGACTCTGTCCTATTTCCACTGGAGTCCTTCAGTCTTGTTCCCAGGATGCGATCCACACCAGTCGACTAACACCTAGGTACCTACTCACTCCTAGGTGAACATGGGGAGCAGGCATCATGCCCAACGATTTCACTCGTGCCGGGGATCGAACCCGGCCACCCAGTATGTGAGGCCATTTAACCGACTGTATGTAACCTAACCTTGCAAAAAACTAAATCCTAACCTCTACATACCGATTTGATATTAATATTAAGTTTATTCTGCAAAATCCAAAGTCTTATAGATACTTATGTTGCCATTACCAAGTTGAGTTATAGACAAACCATACCACGGGTGGGGTTCGAACTCGCGGTCACAGAGTCTCAAAACTCCAGACCGTCGCTATGAATACCTGGAGTCTACCTGAGAGAATTCCAGGGGGTCAACGCCCCCGCGCCCGGTCTGTGACCAGGCCTCTTTTGACCAGAGCCTGATCAACCAGGCTGTTACTGCTGGCCGCACGCAGTCCAACGTCGCACAGCCCGGCTGATCAGGTACCGACTTGAGGTGCCTGTCCAGTGCCTGCTTGAAGACAGCCAGGGGCTTGTTGGTAATCCCCTGATGTATGCTGGGAGGCAGTTGAACAATCTTGGGCCCCTCACACTTATTGTGTTGTCCCTCAACGTGCTAGTGGCACCCTGCTCTTCATTGGGGGATGTTACATCGCCTGCCGAGTTTTTTGCTTTCGTACGGAGTGATTTTTGTGTGCAAGTTTGGTACTAAGCCCTCGAGAATTTTCCATGTGTATATAATAATGTATCTCTCCGCCTGCGTTCTGGAGAGTACAGGTTTAGGAACTTCAAGCGTTCCCAGTAGTTGAGGTGGTTTATCGCACTTATGAGTGCGGTGAAGGTTCTCTGCACATTTTCAAGGTCAGCAATTTCACCCGCCTTGAAAGGTGCAGTTAGTGTGCAGCAATATTCCAGCCTAGATAGAACAAGCGATCTGTAAAGTGTCAACATGGGCTTGGCATCCCTGGTTTTGAAGGTTCTCATTATCCATCCTGTCATTTTTCGAGCAGATGCAATTGCTACATTGTTATGGTCCTTGAAGGTGAGATCCTCTGACATGATCACTCCCAGGTCTTTGACATTATTTTTTCGCTCTATTGTGTGGTTGGAATTAGTTTTGTACTCCGATGAGATTTTAATTTCTTCACGTTTTCCGTATCTGAGTAATTGAAATTTCTCATCATTGAACTTCATATTGTTTTCTGCAGCCCATTTAAAGATTTGGTTTATGTCTGCTTGGAGTCTTGCAGTGTCTTCAACGGAGAAGAAATAGAAGAACTTATTCACATTATTAACTTGGGTGTTGCAATTAATGTTAACTGCTCGAAATGCTTTGTATAATAAGGGGCTTTTTATAAAGTAGATTCTACATATCAGTTACCTTAATTGTATACTGTACAGTACTATTTATAAAAAGATAAAATAAAAGCAACAATACCAATGGACTCCAGGCTAAGGGACTGATTACCTCAAACTCCACCACATCTTCTACCGTTCTTCTCTATATTGGACTGATGAAGTCACCGGCTGGACAAACGTTTCCACAATGAAGCTTCCCAAATGTTGTGCTAGTGTCTCATTCTTCCCTTTAATTTTGACATATCGAGTATTATGTAATTCAAGGACTTTTATCATTAACAGGCAGCAAAACACTTCTAAGATCTTGATATTATTTCATATGAATTCAATTTTGTATGAACTATTAGATCCATATCGTAAGCATTTTTTTAACATACATTTGCATTGCTTAAGCGATATTTTAGAAATTGTTAATTAGCATATTGTTTTATTTTTGGTTACTATCGGTCGATCATGCAGTCTACATCGTTTTTCAGCACTTCACAGTTGTTATCGTTATTATGTACCTCTGTAGTCTTTTGACTACCGCTCACAGGATGGGTATGGGGTGCATAATAAAGATATTAAACTAACTACGGATAAATATCTTATGTATAAATATTTTGTTTTCATTATCTTCATTTAAATAATTTAAGGTTAAGACCTTCTTGTGTCTATCACTTCTCACATCAACTGTGAAGAACAGACACAAGTCACAGTTTAAGTTTAACATTTTTATTATGCACCTCATACCCACCCTGTGTATGGTAGTCAAAGAATTACAGAGATACATGATGGGTCCAGGAACTGGACCGCAAAGTTTTGATAGCTGAACAAGTTACAGCGATAATGAACTATTTACAGGTATATATCTGGTCACAGTCGTAATGAATGAACAACCATACGGGACCAGCCTCGCTCTTCGCTAGGGGGGTGGGGGAGAACCCTGATAAACACTGTACAAATTACCTTGTCCCATAGGACAGGTACTAAAAATGAAAGATCCTAACCTACATCAATGTTTTTTATTAATTTTTTTATCTCGTAATTCATCATAATATATTTTTATTGATGAAGTACTGAAGTACTACATGATTCCAGACATCATCTCTGCTTCTATCAAAAATGATGTCAGGCAATCCTCTGACAAGTCATGTGCTGGACACTGCCATGGGAAGACCAGCAGCTAACATGACGATCTCTCTGCATAGGCTGCAAGACGGTGTCTGGCAGCAAGTTGCAACCAGGTAAGAGAACTTATTTCACGTACTTAAATAGAGGCTCTAATTTTAATTCCAAGAGGCAAATTAGCACCAAATAGTCACTGTTTTAATATTTTAGAAAGGAGATTTACTTATTTTTTTTTCGCTGCAACTATCTGAACTAACTTCGGATCACATTACTGTCATAGTTATTAAAATATAACTCACGGAATCGTAACAACACGATTGCAAACAAACCATGGAATGGGTTTGTTTGGTTACGCACTGGCCTGGAGTTTTACCACTCACTCGCCATGGGTTCAAATCCCACCCGTTCCGTGGTTTATTAAAATATATTTATTATTTTTACGAAAATCAAACTAAACAATAATACACTCACAGCTTCGTACATATGTTCAGTGAGGTGTATTTCTCTTAGTGTATATAAGCTGAGAATTGGCTTTAATACCTTTTTTAGGAATAAAGTATTCTTGACTGGTTGAACATTGCATGCCTTAATGTCCCTTGTGTGGTCGATAGACTTCAAACCCAATTAACCAACCAAGATAATATACAATGCTCGGTGCATATTCCGAAGTGTATATGCACTGAGTTTATTTTAATCCACATTTTAGGGATTAAAATATCTTTGACTGCGATGAATACATTAATTAAAGGCGGCCTTAATTGACCCTTTGAGTATTCGATAGGCTTTAAACCCAATTAAACATCCAACCTCTTCCCTTCCTGTTACCAATTTTTACCTGGAACACTGAATTAGGTAGGAGCCTCGTTAAACGTGCTTGCTCTTTCTGGTCTGTGTTATGGAGGGTGAATATGTTGACTTCTCAAGCCTTAGTTTTCAGTTTTGAATCATAATTCATAAGGATTGGGTGTAAACGTTTCGCTACTCTAACAGGTTTCTAAACTGAGACACGGTATTCTATTTTTTCTGTAAATGGTTCATACACAGTATATTGTTCCCAGCGAGATTAAAAAAAAATATATCACGGAGGTCTTAATTGGATATATTATAGGAGAAGATTATAAATTGGTTATCAGCTCTTAATTACCCGGGAACAAGAGGCTATACAAGTCATAAGAAAAAAATGATCAAAATGAGTAAATCAGATACACTATTAGTATAAAATATGAAGTCAGGGTTTCATCAGCATCAAGGTCTCACGACATAAGCCACGCAGTTTCACGCGGGAAAAAAATCAACCTTTTCATCGTAGCTGACAGGTTTTTCTCTTTATAGGGACAGTCTTGATGTTATTGTAAAGCTCTTGATTCAAGGAATTATAGCTATCCTCTCCCTCAGATGAAGTCGCTAGATGGCGGTTCCGAGTCCATATATTTATATTTAGCACGCCATGATAGCTTAGCTTCACATACTTCTTAGACAGGGGTCCCACACGTTTCACTGACCATTTCCGGGACAGGTATTGGGTTCTGAATCATGGCTCCTGCTCTTCCCGGGGTGTCTGAGCCTTGTGTAACCTTAATTTTTAAAGGAGTGGACGGGTAAGACAGCAGGCCTCGGTCAGATGACCAAAAACTCCAGTTGCGGGTTATAATATGACTATGATCCGTGTCAGGAAATAACTGTCCTGTTTCCTGGCCAATCCTACCTAACCTAACCTTGTGTGGCGGATCTTAAAAGCATTTAGCCAAACTCCTTTTCTCGCCTCCGCGCAACTTTAGCACTATGTCAGGCGCCTCTGAAGCTGCCCTCTCATTCTTAGATCAAACGTGTTAACATCTCAATTACCAGGCTTTGTATGACCCTGAAGGAAAATAATTTACTTTGTTCATTGGAAATCCAATGGTTGTGTGAACAATCCTTGGCTACTGCAGACTGTCAATAAATTTAATTTGCAGTTTTTGTTTTCCTGGATGTTCCTGCCTTTCTTCTTTGTCGAAATCTTAATAACACGCAGTGGCGTGCAGAGGTCTGGTGATGCCCGGGCCAACTCCTTGATTGTATGCCCCAAATCACTATCTTATTTCCCTCTCAAATTGGATGCCCCTTCCCCATTTGGATGCCCGGGGCCACCGCCCCTTCGGCTCATCCCCCTCTGCACGCCACTGATAACACGATTGCAAACAAATCACAGAATGGATGGGGCTGCCATGGATTCGAACCCCACCCGCTCAGTGATTCGTTGCATGACCCCCTATGAGGTTTAGTGCCTACTCATGCCTATAAGACAACTATTCTTTTACAGAGTTACAAATAATGATGGACGCGCTGGACAATTTCTTACACAGGAAGCCTTTGTACAACGGAACCTACAAGATGTTTTTTGATACCGAAAATTATTTCAAACAGTTAGGAACAAATGGATTTTATCCATATGTTGAGGTGAGTGTCATTCGGCCCCCAAGGGCACGTTTAATAGGTGTAATTATCAATAACATTAAATTAATGCAAATACATACATACATGTTTGTATAATGTGCAGAGCATTAGAGAGGTTGATTCTAAGATTTTTACTTCCCTAAATGTTGAATTTTGACAAATCAGCAACTCTCATTATAATAACATTTTCTCCAGTTTTTCGTTTTTTTCTTCAAGTGTTAAAAAGTCAACAGATGTGATATGTGAGTAATATAATTTTAGGGTAATGTGGGCTTTAAAATATATCAAACTTAAGATTAGAAAATTGTATGTAATAAGCTGCAGATAAGACAGTTTTCATTAAATATTGAAGACTCATTTGTTCCCAGTTGCCCAAGAAAAAATTACTAGCATAGAAGAAGTTGATGCGTGGCCCATACAAGTCTAGAGCTTTTTTTTTTAAATTATAATAATAACTACATTGAGGGGAAAAGCTGAAAAAAACATTACTCTTCACCATATTTTCTTTTGCTTCCCTTGTACTTGAGCACTGCTTAGTAGCCTGATGCATCATCATCTCCTCACTGACGATGGCAAATGGCTCTTGATCCAAGAAACTGTAGCTACCTTCCTCATCCTCGTTTCAGACTTGATTACCTCCCAGTCCCAATGAGCTGCTCAAAATTCACAAACACAGCACTTTACTACGGGTGCTTAATAGTGTGTTTAAAAAAAGAGCTCCGTGGAGCGCATTTCCATTTTTCTTACAAGTCCTTTGATTTAAATAATGTTAAGTTAAATAAAGCACCAAATTTGCGAAGGTTTGTTCAACTTTCACTCTCAGTCTTCATTATTTTCCACATTCTTGTTTCATATGTTGTTCCTTGCTATGAAAAAGAGACACGAATGCAGTATGATGAAGTATATAATTGACAACGTTTTGCCCACATAGTGAGCTTTATCAAGGCACTGTATGGGCGAAACCTCAATAGAAAATCACGCTGTATGGGCGAAACCTCAATAGAAAATCACACTGTATGAGCGAAACCTCAATAGAAAATCACACTGTACTGCTTTTGTGCGTCTTTTAACATCATTTTGGTGTTTTACACTATTTTCATTCCGTGTTTCAATTATTATTATTATTATTATTATTATTATTATTATTATTATTATTATTATTATTATTATTATTATTATTATTATTATTATTATTATATTTATATTAAAATGCTAAACCTATATGAAAATACAACCCTAGGAAAATACAACCCTAGGAAAATACAACCCTAGGAAAATACAACCCTAGGAAAATACAACCCTAGGAAAATACAACCCTAGGAAAATACAAGGTGATACGGTTTAATCCAAGAAAGGAGAACAGCACCTTAAATTGTTTGGAAAAACAGGTGGTAATCAGCGCCAGGACACACCCCTTCAGAGGACCTGACGTCATGCGTTTAACCAGGCTGTTGTCCTCTCAAGGGAGGTTTCTTGATGCAAGTGATGGGCTCTTGATCCATGGAACTGCACTTGTCCTTCCAGGCATCGAAACCGATTGCCTCTCTTCCTCCAGGCACAATATAACCCCTATGGATTTAGCTCTTGAATAATAATAATAATAATAATAATAATAATAATAATAATAATAATAATAATAATATAATAACAATCAATGCTGAGTCATAATACTAGCCGCTGATTCATCCGTCGTATATTTTAACACATATAATCTTCCTCTCGTAAAAATATTTGCGTGGCTTATATCTACCAAAATTTCATTTTGCACATTAAATAACTATTTTTTCCCCCGCTGGCTTTGCATACCTTGTTTATATGTTAAAAGATGAATAAATGGCCGAGTTTAACCGAGCACCTAAACTCAATACTGAAGAACAATAATAATAATAATAATAACAACAACAGCAATAATAATAATAATAATAATAATAATAATAATAATAATCTACTTTCTTACAGATTGTGTTTGTTATTGAGAGGCCAGAGGAACACTACCACATCCCCCTTCTCCTCAGCCCCTACGGGTACACTACTTATCGTGGGAGTTAAATGTTTCCGAGATACTTTTTTTTTTTTTTTTTTTGGTTCAGCTTGGGGGTTACATCAGATCGAAAGTTAGAAGAAGAAGAAAAAAAGTTACTTCTCGTTCATTTCGGGTTGTACCATAAACAGGATGATCTGCTGAGCTATTGTCCTCTTGTCTCAAAATTGTATTTCATAATGGTCTTGTATTCGAGGCAGAAGAAGGGAAAGATAAAGTTTTTTTTTAAACATTCACACGGGTTGTCAAGTTAACAATACTTGTCCTTATAAATAAAAGCAACAACAACTGCAGCAAAAAAATCTTCAATAAATATTGTGCTGTTGATTTATATATATTTTTTACCAGTCACAATATTATATATAAATTAATATCATATACTGTTTATTGCCATATACAGTGTACTGTATACACTAGGTCCTAAATACAATAAATATTTCTTATTTTAATATAGATAAGTAGGATAACTGTCTTAAAAAAACTTCTATGATAGAATACATTATAGATAGCATAACTGCTTAAGCATACAGTATTATAACTATAATATTTAAAGGGGTGGACCGGTAAGCCAGCGGAAGGCCTCGGTCAGATGTCCAAAAACTCTTGTTGTGGGTTATCATATGACTAAGACCCGCGTCAGGAAACACTTGTCCTGTTTCCCGACAAACCTACTTCGCATAACACATTGTAGGCCTATAACAGACATGGTAGGCCTATAACAAACATGGTAGACCTATAACCAATTAAGGATACGAGAGTTTGTTTACATTGTAAGATTAAATCCTTTACTCATGTCATTGTCCTGTGCAATCATCTTGGCGTTTCTTATATAAATACACTGCTTACTTACCGATAAAGGATAGATCCATCAAACTATAGCTACACAAAACAAAGTAATATTACTATCCCAATAACACAAAGTAGGGGGTAATATCAAGTACAAGGCCAAGAGAAATACTTGACAGTTCTCTGGGGTGTACGTCACTATTTTCAGTTGAACGGAACTGAAACATAACGACGTTATACGAATTATCTGAATGTGCAATGTTTGAATTACAAATTAAGTAAGCAATGATTCATGAAATCGTAATAATAATATTGCACACAAACCACGGAACAGGTAGGGTTTAAACCCATGGTGAGTGAGTCGTAAAACTCCAGGCCAGTGCGTAAGCCACTCGGCTTACGCACTGGCCTGTTTTATGCAGCCATAGCTTGTTGGATCTATCCTTTTTATGGTTTTCATGGTTGAGCTTAGAAGCTGTGTGGCTCTGGTGCCAGAAACCTGTACTATAATTTTATCTCTGTTGGACTCTTCCTCGTGCTTCAGATCGGTGAAATTCCAAGTTTTCCTTTCATTTCCCCGTCTTGTATTAGTAACTGAAGCTTTAGCGACTTTGAAGAGCTTCTACTGACCATTTTGACTTTTTCTGGAGTCGTGCACACAAGGTGGGAACATGGTTAGCATGAACGGTTTATGTAATAAGGGGCTCTGGTGGTCTGGTGGCTAAAGCTCTCGCTTCACACGGCGAAGGCCTGGGTTCGATTCCCAGCCAGGGCAGAAACATTGGGCGTGTTTCTTTACACCTGTTGTCTATGTTCCCCATCATCGTAAAATGGGTACCTGGGTGTTAGTCGACTGGTGTGAGTCGCATCCTAGGACACTGACCTAATCTGCCCGAAATGCTCAGCATAACAAGGGACTTTCTATATAGTAGTATGTCACTGATGTCAGCTAGGCCTGTATACCATGTACATGTACTTGTAGTAAATAAAGATATTATTATTATTATTATTATAAAAAAGGAGGAACACTGCAGTAGGCCTGTTGGCCCATACTGGGCAGGTGCTTTACAAATCCAACCCACTAACAGAACAATTGCCCAACCCACTTTCAGAGGGAAGTGGTAAACGCACTGGGGTCACGTAACCCCTGGGGTACGGGAGGCATTCATGCTCGATCCAAGAAAGAGAAGGCTAAGTCAAGTTCCTTAGATCAAGAGCCTCTCACCATCATCAGTAAATCTCTCTAGAGAGATCTGCGTTAATTAAACAGTATACAATGAGGATCTGAGGAATTGGAGGTTGGATTAGAGTTACCCTCCTCTTGGATCGAAACTGATTACCTCCCATACCCTGGACGTTGTATACTCCCCCTACGAATTTAGCGCTTCTCCGTGAATATAATAAGACTAATAAAGTATATCTCATCTCTCTGTTGTTTCTTTTATTGTTGTCACAACTACACAGTTTTATTAACCACAAAAACACGGCTAGGATAACTACCCAACAAACACGCTGTTATAGACTGTGTGAATTTCTTAACCACAACTACCCTTCAAAGGTGGTTCCATGGCGCTGTTGAGAAGCTCTTGATCAAAGGAATTAGACCTGATCTTCCTTTTCTTGGATCGAACCTGACTGCCTCCCATAATTCCATGCGCTGCATACCCATGGGTATTTAGCTTTTCCCAGCTATAACAGCAGCAATAACAATAACAACAACAATAACAGCAACAAAAAACGACTGGTTACATGAGTGTCAGAGTCTCTATGTATTTAAAGTGAGGATTATGGTGTTGCGTCCCTTGCATGTGACTCAAGGTGTATTTGTTATTATATGTATATATATTTATTTTCACTTAATATTATATTGTTTATATCTTCATTAATAGCTAAAATGAAGGTATCTAGCTTTATAATAATATCTGACCTCATATTATTTAGCTATGTATGTAGGTAGGATGTGTTTTACTGAATTAAGTCGGGAATTGCTGTGCTAACTATCGTAAAATAGTCAATCGGTTTCTCGGGTAGGTGTCCCGTGAACCAGCGTTGCCTGAGTGAGTACCAGCCTACCTCAAGCCTTGGAAACATCTTCTCCTCGAAGTTTGTTTTGACTCAAGTTTTGGATAATAGATGGTTCTGAGACGGATCCTCTTTCTCGCTACCCTAAGTATTTGTGAAGGACAGAGTTAGTTCTGGACTTAGAGATTTTGATATCTACAGTACTAAGATTGCGAGTTTTTCTGACATTATAAAGTCATTCAGTGGATTTATCTGTGACTTCTACGTATTACCGTAGTCTTGATTTTGAAGTAAGCCGATCGTATTCAGTAAGAAGGGAGTATTAGGACTCCTGTTTTCTATTGAAGATCTCAGCTGTGTGCTTTTGTTCTTACTTCGTTAATATCGCTTGTTATGTTTAGACAAATATTTCCGTCTATAGGCTAGCTTGTTACTTGGTGGATTATCGTACTCAAAAGCTGTGATTATTCGAGCATGGATGTGCTGTTTAGCCTTGTATGATCTATAACGAGACATTTCGTCTATGTATATGTGTATATATGGTTAATTACGACTCGTGACAATGAAAATGTCACTTTAAATGTTAATAAATTGTATTATAATATTGTACTCAAAAGTACCATTCTGTATTTTTCAAAAGAGGAGAGAAGAGAGAGAGAGAGAGAGAGAGAGAGAGAGAGAGAGAGAGAGAGAGAGAGAGAGAGATATTTGTTACTTCTTTTTAAGACATGTTAATATTAAAGATATTAAATTATTATTTTGTCGGATTATTGTCTCTTGGACATAATTTACAAATAGCCTATTAAGGAGACTTATCCCAAACTCCCGGGAGTTCTCCACTCGTTTCTGTTCTGCTACCCACAGCCAGACTCATAACTTCTCTTTTTGTATCATATGGTCACTCACACAGCAATCATCTTGGTAAAACGGTAAAAATTTTCGACACAGCCGGTGAGCGACAAGAAGCGACAATTTCTCGCTCCACGAGCAAAACACAGTCATGAATACAACCCCAAGATCTCATCGTTAAGGAAAATGCATTTGTTTTATAGTCACGGTATATACCAAGGTCACCGTCAAGGGAAGTTCCTTGATGCCGGTGAGGGGGACACTAACTGATTCAAGAAGTGGACCTATCATCTGTTTCACCTGCGCAGTAGACTTCTTTAGACGAATAAGAGGTGATTTTAAGACTGGAGACAATAGAGGAAGTAGAGAAGAAATTTTGAGGTGTCCCCAGTATCAAAATCACTTTTGCACTCGCCTTAAGCCTACTGTATAGGTTTAACATTAGGCATCAAAAATATCTAAGTGTTGCACATTTTTTTTTCAACACGTCGGTCGTCTCCCACCGAGGCAGGGTGACCCAAAAAGAAAGAAAATTCCCAAGAAGAAAATACTTTCATCATCATTCAACACTTTCACCTCACTCATACATAATCAATGTCTTTGCAGAGGCGCTCAGATACGACAGTTTTGAAGTCCCTCCAAACTGCCAATATCCCAAACCCCTCCTTTAAAGTGCAGGCATTGTACTTCCCATTTCCAGGACTCAAGTCAGGCTAGCCGATATCCATGAATCCCTTCACAAAATATTACTCTGCTCACACTCCAACAGCGCATCAGGTCCCTAAAACCATTCGTCTCCATTCACTCCTATCTAACACGCTCGCGCATGCTTGCTGCAAATCCAAGCCCCTCGCCCACAAAACCTCTTTTACTCTCTCCCTCCAACCTTTTCGAGGACGACCTCTACCCCGCCTTCCTTACCCTACAGATTTATACGCTCTCCAAGTCATTCTACTTTGATCCATTCTCTCTAAATGATCAAACCACCTCAACAACCCCTCTTTAGCCCTCTGACTAATACTTTTAGTAACTCCACACCTCCTACTAATTTCCACACTCCGAATTCTCTGCATAATATTTACACCACACATTGCCCTTAGACAGGACATCTCCACTGCCTCCAGCCGCCTCCTTGCTGCAGCATTTGCAACCCAAGCTTCACACCCATATAAGATAAGATTTTCTTCGGATTTTTAACCCCGGAGGGTTAGCCACCCAGGACAATCAGTGCGTCATCGAGGACAGTCTGTTTTATTTCAATTGGGGTTCTCAATCTTGTCCCCCAGGATGCGACCCACACCAGTTGACTAACACCCAGGTACTTATTTTATGCTAGGTGAACATGACAACAGGTGTAAGGAAACACGTCGAAATGTTTCCACCGGGCCGGGAATCGAACCCGGGCACTCCGTGTGTGAAGCGAGAGCTTTAGCCACAAGGCCACTATGTACATTCGTACATTCCCTTCTTTGTCTCCATGGATAACGTGTTTAGTCTCCACAGATACCTCAACGCACCACTCACCTTTTTTCCATCATCAATTCTATTGTTAACCTCATCCTTCATAAAGCCATCCGCTGACAAGTCAACTCACAAATATCTGAAAACATTTACTTCTTCCATAATCCCTCTTTCCAATGTGATATCCAATTTTTCTTTATCTAAATCGTTTGATACCCTCATCACCTTACTCTTATCTATGTTCACTTTCAACTTTCTACCTTTACACACCCTCCCAAACTCGTCCACTAACCTTTAAAATCTCCCATAAGCACAGTATCATCAGCAAAAAGTAACTGTATCAACTCCCATTTTGTATTTGAATCCCCATAATTTAATCCCACCCCTCTCCCCAACACCCTAGCATTTACTTCTTTTACAACCCCGTCTATAAATATATTAAACAACCATGGTGACATTACACATCCCTGTCTAAGACCTACTTTTATCGGGAAGTAATCTCCCTCTCTCCTACACACCCTAACCTGAGCCTCACTATCCTCATAAAAACTCTTTATATCATTTAGTAACTTACTACCTATTCCATACATTTGCAACATCTGCCACATTGCTCTCCTATCCACTCTATCATATGCCTTTTCTAAATCCGTAAATGCAATGAAAACTTCCCTACCTTTATCTGAATACTGTTCACATATATGCTTCAATGTAAACACTTGAATTACACATCCCCTACCCACTCTAAAGCCTCCTTACTCATCTGCAATCCTACTCTCTGTCTTACCTCTAATTATTTCAATAATAACCCTACCGTACACTTTACCTGGTATACTCAGTAAACTTATTCCCCTATAATTTTTACAATTTCTTTTGTCCCCCTTCCCTTTATATAAAGGAACTATACACATTCTATGCCAATCCCTAGGTACCTTCCCCTCTTTCATATATTTATTAAACAAAAATACCAACCACTCCAACACTATATCCCCCCTGGTTTTAACATTTCTGTCATGATCCCGTCAGTTCCAATTGCTTTACCCCCTTTCATTCTACGTAATGCCTCACACACCTCCCCCACACTCACATCCTACTCTTCTTCACTCCTAAAAGATGTTATACCTCCCTGGCCAGTGCATGCAATTACCGCCTCCCTTTCTTCATCAACATCTAAAAGTTTCTCAAAATATTCCCGCCATCTACCCAATACCTCCAGTTCCCCATCAACTAACTCCCATATTGTTTTTAACTGACAAATCCAGTCGTTCCTTAGGCTTTCTTAACTTGTTCATCTCGCTCAATTTTTTTTTCTTATTTTCAGCAAAATTTCTTGACGTTCCTCTCCCACTTTATCATCTGCTCTCCTTTTGCACTCTCTAACCACTCTCTTCACCTTTCTTTTACTATCTATATAATCTGCTCTTCTTACTTATAACACTTCTGCTTTGTAAAAACCTCTTATAATCTACCTTTTTTCTCTTTTATCACTCCCTTTACTTCATCATTCCACCAATCACTCCTCTTTCCTCCTGCACCTACCCTCCTATAGACACAAACTTCTGCCCCACATTCTAATACTGCATTTTTAAAACTATCCCAACCCTCTTCAACATCCCCCCGCCACTATTCATACTTGCACTAGCCCACCTTTCTGCCAATAGTTGCTTATATCTCACCCTAACTTTCTCCTCCCTTAGTTTGTACACTTTCACCTCTCTCTTACTTGCTGTTGCCATTTTCCTTTTGTCCCATCTACCTCTTACTTTAACTGTAGCTATAACTAAATAATGATCCAATATATCAGTTGCCCCTCTATAAACATGTACATCCTGAAGCCTACCCATCAACCTTTTATCCACCAATACATAATCTAAAAAACTACTTTCATTACGTGCTATATCATACCTTGTATACTTAGTAATCCTCTTTTTCATTAAATATGAATTACTTATTACCAAACCTCTTTCTACGCATAGCTCAATTAAAGGTTCCCCATTTTCATTTACCCTTGGCACCCCAGATTTACCTACTACTCCCTCCACAACAGTTTTACCGACTTTAGCATTGAAATCCCCAACCACAAGTACTCTCTCACTTGGTTCAAAACTTCCCACGCACTCACTCAACATTTCCCAAAATCTCTATCTCTCCTCTACACTTCTTTCTTCTCCAGGTGCATAAACACTTACTAAAACCCACTTTTCACATCCAACCCTTATTTTACACCACATAATCCTTGATAAATTAGACACATATGCAACACTTGGGTATCTTTATTGAAGAAACGTTTCGCCACACAGTGGCTTCATCAGTCCAATACAAAGTAGAAAGTTGTAAAGAGAGGAGGAGTTTGATGTAATCAGTCCCTTGGCCTGGAGTCGATGTGTTCAGTCCATCAATCTTGTAGTAAGTACAGCATAGGACAAAAGAAGTTGCTTAAATACTGTATGTAGACAGGTGAGGCGAAGCAGGAGGAGGCGGGGTCATAGTGGTACCATCCACTAGTCGAAGTAGGTCTTCGTCCAAAGGTTGGACAAGTGTTGAAGAATTCGTTTGTATCAAGATCCCAAGATGTTGCTGTGTCAGACAGGATGTAGATGAATGGTTCAGAGAACCGACAAGTTGATAAATTAGACACATATGCAACACTTGGGTATCTTTATTGAGGAAACGTTTCGCCACACAGTGGCTTCATCAGTCCAATACAAAGTAGAAAGTTGTAAAGAGAGGAGGAGTTTGAGGTAATCAGTCCCTCGGCCTGGAGTCGATGTGTTCAGTCCATCAATCTTGTAGTAAGTACAGCATAGGTTGTTGTTGTTGTTGTAGGTTCGCCGGTAAATCCGACTCGGGTCTACTCCAAATGGCGACCCAGCATTGGCCCCCTGGGTAGAGGGGTGATGGGGATGGTATTGGCACGGTGGGGTGATGGGGATGGTATTGGCACGGTGGGGTGATGGGGATGGTAGTGGCACGGTGGGGTGATGTAGATGGTAGTGACACGGTGGGGTGATGGGGATGGTAGTGGCACGGTGGGGTGATGGGGATGGTATTGGCACGGTGGGGTGATGGGGATGGTATTGGCACGGTGGGGTGATGGGGATGGTAGTGGCACGGTGGGGTGATGGGGATGGTAGGGGCACGTTGGGGTGATGGGGATGGTAGTGGCACGGTGGGGTGATGGGGATGGTAGTGGCACGGTAGGGATGGTAGTGGCACGGTGGGGTGATGGGGATGGTAGTGGCACGGTAGGGATGGTAGTGGCACGGTGGGTGATGGGGATGTAGTGGCACGGTGGGGTGATGGGGATGGTAGTGGCACGGTGGGGTGATGGGGATGGTAGTGGCACGGTGGGGTGATGGGGATGGTAGTGGCACGGTGGGGTGATGGGGATGGTAGTGGCACGGTGAGGTGATGGGGATGGTAGTGGCACGGTGGGGTGATGGGGATGGTAGTGGCACGGTGGGGTGATGGGGATGATAGTGGCACGGTGAGGTGATGGGGATGGTAGTGGCACGGTGGGGTGATGGGGATGGTAGTGGCGCGGTGGGGTGATGGGGATGGTAGTGGCACGGTGGGGTGATGGGGATGGTATTGGCACGGTGGGGTGATGGGGATGGTATTGGCACGGTGGGGTGATGGGGATGGTAGTGGCACGGTGGGGTGATGGGGATGGTAGGGGCACGTTGGGGTGATGGGGATGGTAGTGGCACGTTGGGGTGATGGGGATGGTAGTGGCACAGTGGGGTGATGGGGATGGTAGTGGCACGGTAGGGATGGTAGTGGCACGGTGAGGGTGATGGGGATGGTAGTGGCACGGTGGGGTGATGGGGATGGTAGTGGCACGGTGGGGTGATGGGGATGGTAGTGGCACGGTGGTGATGGTGATGGGGATGGTAGTGGCACGGTGGGGTGATGGGGATGGTAGTGGCACGGTGGGGTGATGGGGATGGTAGTGGCACGGTGGGGTGATGGGGATGGTAGTGGCACGGTGAGGTGATGGGGATGGTAGTGGCACGGTGGGGTGATGGGGATGGTAGTGGCACGGTGGGGTGATGGGGATGGTAGTGGCACATGAGGTGATGGGGATGGTAGTGGCACGGTGGGGTGATGGGGATGGTAGTGGCGCGGTGGGGTGATGGGGATGGTAATGGCACGGTGGGGTGATGGGGATGGTAGTGGCACGGTGGGGTGATGGGGATGGTAGTGGCGCGGTGGGGTGATGGGGATGGTAGTGGCACGGTGGGGTGATGGAGATATAGTATGGAAACAATTTGTATATAGGTAATCCTGTTTATGATTGTTTTTATATTTTATTTATAACTTTATATATTCAAAATATATAGGAAGTTACTTATATTGATATGTAACAGTGGCACAATGTATCAGCACTGGCACTACTCTAGTCCACTCAGTAGATACAATGTATCAACACTGGCACTACTCTAGTCCATTCAGTAGATACAATGTATCAGCACTGGCACTACTTCAGTCCACTGAAGTAGTGCCCTACCTCTAAATACACAGTGCTACACAATCACACAGATTTTTATAACACGACGGTGCTAACACAATACATCTTACACTCCTACCTTCCCACCAGTTAAAACTGTCTACTTTTCATGTTGCTAAACACAATATCAAAAGCACAATTAAACGTAAATAAGGGACGTATCATTATGTGTATAATACAATTTATAAAAAAAAAGTATCACAAGACATACCTAAATATACCGTTGCTTGAAAACAGTTTAGATATACCATAATAATAATAATGTTACAATGGTACAGTTCATGAAAAATTAATTATCACTGGCTCTACTCCAGTCCACGTTGAGAAAATACACCATACATAATGGCGCTAATAATCCCTACCACTACATACACACAGTGCTACACATCACAAAGATTCTCATAATGCAGTGATGATATACATATGTATCCATACTCACACACACACACACACATATATATATATATACATATAATTCAAGCCTTTAAGGACAGACGGCAAGCAGGTAGTGTGGGACTACACATGTGCATCTACCTTGGCTGATACCTATCTCCAATACACCAGGGAGGAAGGAAGGGCAGCTGCCACCTTCAGGGAGTCCCAAAAGTCGAGAAAATATGGAGAACTTGCCCATCATTATATGTTTGTTCCCATAGGCTCAGAGACCCTTTGCTCATGGGGAAAGAGTGCATCTAAGTTCCTCAAGGAGCTGGGCAAAAGACTCAACAGGGTAACTAGGGATCCCAGGGCAGCTAGTTTTCTGTTCCAGCGACTCAGCGCTGCTGTTCAGAGGGGTAATGCATGCTGTATTCTGGGCACGCGCCCCAGCTCAGAGGTGCTGGATGAGATTTTCGCATTATAATCAGTGACAAACACGTAACAATATTTACTAGACATGTATATCTCACACCTCGTGTACTGTATATGCCATAATTATATAAACAATGTTCCTCTTAAATCTTTTGTACTATATTATGTAATAAAATATACCTATTGGTAAAAAAAAAAAGATGGGGTGGAAGGGGAAGTGGAATATTCAAATGGCTTCAGGAAGAAATCCAAATATTCTTCTTTGAAGCCTTTTTATCCACTTCTCCGAGGCTATGGGTCCCACAATTTGAAATAGAGGTGGACCCCATCCTATATATATATATATATATATATATATATATATATATATATATATATATATATATATATATATATATATATATATATATATATATATATATATATATATATATATTATTTATTTATTTATTTATTTATACATGCATATATTAAAGGACCATGCCCTTATTACAAGGACACATTTGTCTATATATAAATAAACGTCTACATATATAAGCCTATCCATACACATATATTTACAAATAAACACACATACACATATTTTCATATACATATTATCAAGGGCCCTGACCCTATTACAGGAACAATCAAAGAAAATTTAGTGAAACACAACACACTCGTCTCTCAAACATTCTGCACACCTCCCCTCTCCAACCCCCACCTAAACACAGAACCCTTACTAACACCCTTGCCCCTACTGGAACCAAATACCCCTAAGCACGGGCTCTACCTTGGTCATAATGCCAAAAAGAAAAAACGTTAGTAATTCTTTAAAACCTCATCGGGAAATTCTGCCCAAGTGTCCTACCATACAAAGACTTATTTTTGTTCAACGTCCTATAAACCTTTGCCTCGAGAAAACGAAGTTTGGTATCCAAATCCCCCACCATCTCGCAACACACCCACATAAGCCGCAGCTCTCGCCCAGATGTCAGTTAACCCTCCCATGTCCAAGCTCACCGCCCTTAGTGCTTTCCATTACTAAAACTAACACTCGAGTCAGTCAATTCCACAACCTTTCATAACGTCCACAGAAGTATACTATATGGAATGTCAGCTTCCCACAGACACTACAACAACCATCCGCCACAATTTTCTGATACAACAACAACGCTCAAGCGGGGAGAATGCCATGCAAAAACTTGTACATAACTTCACGTTCCCTCGGAGGAATGAACAATCTGACGATCAGCCGCTAAATGCGCCTCCAATCATACAGAAAGGATAACGACACCGCTGGAGTCCTTATATTCTCTGTCAAAACGTCATACAAAACCCTGATCTTAATCTTTCAGGACTTCCCCTTTCCCCAGACATCATCACCCTCAACAACCGCAAGTTATCTCTAAGATCTATTCCCCCGAAAGTATTTAACACACCATATCCTTGAAAGACCCAGCATGCATTACTACCGTTTTTTTTAAATACATATACAACACACGCTTGCGTAGATCGTATAAACCTAATCCTCCACTTCACACCGGCAATGTCACCGCTTCTCTTCGCACTTGGATAACAAAAACTGGAAAATCCTATCTTGGATCCTACGCACCACTTCACTAGTTAAGAGGTAAACATTAGCAACATAACGAGGCATACTATGCAGGAGGACATTCAAAGTAATGGCTCTTTGTAAAATTGTTAAGTGATAAGGCCGGACTCCTTGTAGTCGATTAAAAATGCAACACTGAAGAATCTGTACTGTAGAATTTGCTATCCTCGCGACCTCTTTATCCCTTGTGTACAGAATCCCACAAATCTTTATAGACCCCTCCACGTGTGCGATGATCGAGTTACCCTGATCCCTTCGATTAACCCCCTCGCCTAGACTGATTATTGTGCCCGAAAAGAAATCTTTAAGTGATTGCCTGAAAAATTTTTGTTTGTCATCCAACTTTTAGATTTCATCTCGTTCGTAACTCGAGAACCCGATCATCCAATCTGTGATTAGGAAGGAATATCGTTGACAGGTAGGTGTGTTGCATTTAATAGGGCTGTTCAATTTGATTATATTAGCTACATTTGCCTTCAGCCAATTGGTGTATAGACTATGAGTTGGTCTGTTATTGATATTAAATGGCAAGCTGTAGGCATGGAACAGCACATCCCCGAGCCAGGCTAGCGACGTCGAGCATTTAATAATCTTGAAACAGAAGATTGTGTTTAACTGTACTATTCTTTAAAGAACAAAAACAAGCACAATACCGTTACTGAAACAATACACAAATGGCTCGCTAATAGGAGAGAGAAACTTATGATGACGTTTCAGTCTGCTTTGACTATTTACAAGTCACACTAACACACGAAAGTGAGGTGTATATATATATATATATATATATATATATATATATATATATATATATATATATATATATATATATATATATATAATATATATATATATATTATATATATATATATGCGAGGAGGACTGGGACGGGACAGAGGGAGAAAAAAGGAAGTGGAGAAGTAGAGGTAGGGGTAATGGTGGTAATGGTGGTAGTGGTGGTAGTGGTGGTAGCAGTAGCAGAAAGTAGAGGGAGTAGGTTTTAGTGGCACAAGATAGAAAAGGGAGTGAAAAGAGGCAATAGTAGTAGAAATAGCTAACTGTAGTAATGCAATGGTAGTCGTCACAATCTTCTCTGTCCCATGTGTCGGTTATTTATGTACTGTTCTTTCCTATACAGTAAGAAGCTTCATTTCTAGTGCACGTTGTAGCACTAAGAATTATCCTCCTGGCCTTGTTCTGGATAACTTCAGGTCTATTAAGGGTAGCGGGTGCAAAATTACACTAGTGTTGGGCATGGTAACCAATGAGAGATCTAATAAACGTTATGCAGAAAACTCTTGTATATTTAAAATTGATGCCAGTGATCCTTCGTATAAGTACTTAAAGGCTGGCTATGTTAACAGAGCCGAGGTTGTAGATCGACATGTTTGGTGTCTTTTAACTTCATATGTTAGGCAATTACATCCCCATTACGATCTTTCTGAGTTATTTGTGACTCATAGAAGTATAATATGTATATAATATAATATAATATTTTTTATTTCAGCATGATATATGTTTGTACAAAGGAATATAATTGGATGTACATCCCATAAGCCTCTTTATATGCAGAACATTTCAGGCAAACCTAAAACCAACTTAAGATTAATAAGGCAATAACAGTACATATGGTTATTAGGTGAGGTACAATGAATACAAGAGAACTGAATTTTCTATTAGTTCATGCTATATGCCTTTAATAAGTTAGCAATTGAGGTGATTACAGATGTTGAGAGTAAGTATATACTGATTAAAACGTTTTACCTATGTTTATGATATTGAGCAAATGTTTGTATAGGTTTTACATGCGTATTTATGATTGGCTGGGATAAGTTAAGGAGATAAAATGTTTTTTACCTGTAGTTTTAAAAATGCTAGCTGAGCCAGTGGTTCTGGAGATTTCTGGCAAAGAGTTCCAGATTTTGGGCCCTCGCATGCACATTACATACCGTATTTCGCGGTTTATTAGACGCATTTTTTCCATAAAATGATTCCAAAAACCACACTGCGAGCTATAAACTGAAGGTCAGTGACGGGAGCTATAAGTTTGGGGTGTGGGGTGGGCTGTAGCTCTCCCAGTTACGTCCGATGCCGAGCCATTGAAACTAAAACAAGTCTTATAAGCCGCGAAATACGGTAGGTTGAACGTACCAAATGTTGTGGTAAATTGAAAAAGGTCTGACTTGGATATATATCTGCAAACCAGCCCACTTTTGACATAGATCAGCAACCCTATGCCCTTATTTCCAACACTGGGGAAGGTAACATATCCTGACGAATTTGGAAAAAAATGGTTTTAGGGTTAGGAGTTAATGGTTCTTATAGACTTCACTAAGCATAGAGAAAATCATACATCGTTTCCTATACTCTGATATATTCCTTGAAGGTAGTGATTCAGCCTCGTATTCATTCAAAGAAAGATTCAAAATACGCCTCCAGAGTAGTTTTCAGGCCTGTTTTTGAGGATTACATTGATTTCACTGTTGGTCAGAAAACCACGGAGCACTGTTATAAAGTGTGCACCTGGGACACATGTAGTTTTAGTTCTATTCGTTCTATCAATACCTTAAGAGCAAAAAGGCACAATACCGTGACTGGAACAATACACAAATAACCCGGACCGAAACGTCGTCGTGAGCTTCTCTCTATGTGCGGGTTATTTGTGAATATTAAAAAGGTTTTCTATGAATTGATATGAGTTATGTGGCAGGTGCAAGGTAAGACAGGCGAGATTGGCTTGGACTGAGTTATGGTGTGGGCGCCGTGGTCAGCAGTGCTGGGCGGTGTGGCGGAGTCAGCAAGGCTAAGTGTTGTGGTGGGATCAGCGTAGCTGGGTATATCAATTTGTTATGCTGAAAAAAATACCAAGTTGAAGAGTGAGATTCCACTGCTGACCTTGCTACTGACAAGTCACAGTCGCTCTACCTCAAGAAATATCCCTTCGATCCCCGTCGGGGAGGGGAATTTGTAACCTACACACCATCGCCTTTACTCTTTCACGATACTTTCGTATCGTGTAAAGATCAAGCCAACCAGTGGAGTTATCAATGACTACCAAACTTGTCCTCGCTGTCGCTGTAAAGACCTGCTTGCCGGTAAAATTTACAGCTATCCTCTCTTTGAAACACTCCTTCATTGTCGTCTGTACTGACGATCTTGAAGCTTCTAAACTGATGGACGACACCGCTATGAAGACTCTCAGTTCACCAACATCCCTATCGACTGATGACCTGAAGAACTCAATCGAGGAACAAAACTCTTGGGCTCCGATTGACAACATCACCAAGATTCCAAACCCTCCTTCTATGATCAAAATCACCTTCTCCAATATCGATATGGCTACCAGAGCACTTTCTGATGGCCTAGCCATCTTCTACTACCATATTCATTCACGACAAATAGAACCAGAACGTTTTACTCACGTCTCTCTCTGCTGGAACTTTTATTCTTTCCATCACTTAACGACCGACTGCCCCATCAAAGACAAGAAAGTCTATTCCAACTGCTGGAAAGAAGGTCACGATTTTAAAGTCTGTTCCACTACCAATGCCACTCAAACCTGCCTCAACTGCAAGGGCACTCAAATGCCCACTGAAGAAGGAAGTGCTGACTAAGAAAATCAAAGAAGCTAAGCAAAGCAGTCCCAAATCGCCGACATATGCCGCCATAACACAATTACAGTCTGATACCAAGAAAATTCTCCAAGCTACACAACAGCCATCTATTTCCAGCACCTCCCTCTTTCCACTTCCGGACGCGGCTCCCTTAAAGGTGCTGTATTGCATGGTTTATGCGCACCTTGCGAATGCAGCCAACCCAGGCACATTCAACACCACCATCAATGAAATATTTCGACTCAACAACATGTCTGCCTTCGTTTTCCCTGACTGCACATCTTCAACTGATATCCTCAGAATTCTTCTAACGTCGTTAACTTCACAACTTCTGGTGACCTGTCTCCTACTGCCCAAGCAGCTGTTCCTGCATCTTCCACATCCTCCGACATCACCGCTCATGCTGCCTCGACCACCGCTTCCCAACCTGATGTTACACCACCAGTACACTTCTCCACTGCTCCTGTCAACCCTCAGTCACCTGCTAGCACCATGGTAGACTCGGCTATTGAATACGAAAAAGATATTGACGACTCTAGCACACCATCATGGGAAAACCTTACATTCTATACTGCTCCATCAAACGCTGACACCATGACCTGCACTGAACTCCATAAAGGCCTCGGTGCAGGAACTGCCAGGTTTTCCTGCGAACAACCTCATCACTTTACACTCACCCAAGATCTGGAATTCCTCAAGCCTCTTTGACTCACCATTGGAAACAAGACAAAACTTTACTACCTCTCTAGAAGCAGCTTCAAGAAATTTGAGAATGGCTCTTTTACAAACCTGCCACCCTAATCGCGTCAAATAACACCACCAGTATGCTGCCCTCTGATGTTCTTCCCTGCCAGCCCTGTCCTGCGACGTAACCTGCTGCCAGCTTGTCAAGCCTGTAGACATCCAGCTTCCACAAGACCACAGCAACTGAGCCTGCTATTCCTGATTCTTAAGTCTGTCCCACGATCGCCTAGCTGCTCCTAAGGACACTCCTCTCCAACGCTGTTCTTCGCCTGTCCCGTCTTCCCCACTCACCCCATTGGGGTTTTACCTTTCATTCATTCAGAGTGAGATACATGTGTAACAGATGGGTATCCTTATTGCTGATTGAAACTTTTCGTCTACACAGTAGGTTTCTTCAGTCGAATACAGAGGAAGCAGGCGTGGTACCGCAGTAAAGATGATGTAATCAGTCCATCGACCTTGGATAAATAGTTTTGAGGAGGTCAGTTCTTCAGTTTGATCGCCTCTCTGTAGAGGGCTTGGGCCGCTTTCCACACTTAGTACCAGGTTGTCACACCTACTATGTAATACCTAAGACACTGTTTATTGTCAGGCTTTTGGCTCTTCCTTGTAGAGTAGGTTCCAGGACAATCATCACATTTGACATCTTCCAAGCAATATTTCTTAACACGTCCAGATCTTGAGCAGTTGAGGCCCATGACTGGTGAAGGGGGGATAAATCAGACACATATGCAACATTTGGGTATCTTTATTGAGGAAACGTTTCGCCACACAGTGGCTTCATCAGTCCAACACAAAGTAGAAAGGTGTAAAGAGAGGAGGAGTTTGAGGTAATCAGTCCCTCGACCTGGAGTCGATTTAGTCAGTCCATCAATCTTGAAGAGAATACAGCATCATCTGCGACATCTTGGTATCTTAATACAGGGAATTCTTCACTTGCCTAACCCTTGGGCACGACCTACTTCCACATTGGACAAATGTGACACCACCTACGACTGCTGCACCTCTCCTGCCTACGGTATATAAGCTTCTCCTTCGCACATATGCTGTATTCTTTTCAAGATTGATGGACTGACTACATCGACTCAAGGCCGAGGGACTGATTACCTCAAGCTCCTCCTGATCTTCACGATTCTCCTTTGTATGGACTGATGAAGCCACTGTGTAACGAACCGTTTCCTCAATAAAGATACCCAAGTGTTGCATATGTGTCTAATTTATCAACTTGTCGGTTCTCTGAACAATTCATTTACATGGTGAGGGGGGAGGGGCGGTGCTCAGCCATGCCTTTATGTGACTGAGAGAGCCACAAGGCTCTCTAAGTCATATATATTGAACTGGAGATGGTTTAGCATCTTTCTAAGTGGTGATAATTCGATCAAGTTTTTTTTTCGATTTTGTAAATTCTCCGTGTTGAGTGGACTTAACCAAGAGGCAGGTGTCTAGAACACTACCATTAATAGTGGGGGGGGGGGGAGGGGAGAGAATGAAAAAGTGGTAGAGAAAAGTTTGGATTTTGAATAAAGGTTTTAGAAAATCGTCAAGTTTATAAATGAAACACTTGAGCAACATTTAGAACGTTTCGCCAGACAGTGACTTCTTCAGTCCAATGTACTGGACTGAGGAAGCCACTGACTGGCGAAACGTTTGAGGTACCAAAATGCTGTACAAGTGTTACGATCTTGGCCTGTAGACCACTTTGTTTGTGTTTCTAGTAACAAACGTGTAGTAAGGTAAAGGATATCACAAGTTTTCTTTCCACTTTTAGGTATACACAAGGTGAATAAGTTCTATAGTGCTTTATCCGGATTTTATTCAGTATACTAAGCTGCTAGGTTATAATATTACATGAAAAAGCCGAAATTACACATTAATTAAATGACCAAAAGGGCGTAACACAAGTGTCTCATTAATCAGAAGTGGGGATAAGGGGAGAGAGTACCACAGTGAGCGGTGATTGAGGGTGTTAGTATTGGGGTGAGGGGTGATTGAGGGTGTCAGTACCACAGTGATGGGTGATTGAGGGTTTTAGTACTGGGGTGAGGGGTGACTGAGGGTGTTAGTACCACAGTGAGGGGTGATTGAAGGTGTTAGTACCACAGTGAGGGGTGATTGAGGGTATTAGTACTACAGTGGGGGTGATGCAGTAATGCTGTAGATCATCCACTGGCTAACACTGAACTCTTCCTCTTAAATATTAATTTCATTTTTTCCTGTGATTCCCTGCAACTTTCCTCCAACTTCTTGTTGCAGTTCCATTTCTGCCACTTCCTCAGCTCTCATTCCCTGCAATGTTGAGATAAACTAGTTTTAAAATGAAGGAAATTGGAATGAGAATAAACACTACATCAGGCCTATGAAGGTCCTCAAATAAAACTCCTTTCACTCGTATATTTGTCTGACATCATAACATTTGAGGCATTCACTTGTGGCACAATGGTAACATCGTTGTCTCACAACCGAAGGACTCTGGTTCGATCCTAGAGCGGGGTCGAACATGTTCCATGACCCTAATGAAAGAAAAGGACCACCGTGATGTGCTTATGTAATTCTGGGTTACTAACCCTCCGGGGTAATAATCCAAATAGTCTTTTTCCTTAAACATCTTGTTCCTGTTCGTCTAGCAGTAAATGGGTATCAGGACGTTAGCTGACTATTGCGGGTCGCATCCTCTGGAAGAGGATCGTAGGCGGTTTTCCAAAGGAATCCTTTGATCCTCTAGAGGATCCCATTGGAAAACAGCCTCACTGATTGACTTATCTGGTTTATCTCGAGTTGCTCAAATTACAGAGTTAATTATCCCAGTAATGTCTTCATTAGTTGCTGTATTGTTGCAGAAAAAAAAGGATCTTTTACATTTTCTTTTATAATAATAAACGGGTTTGGGTTTACATAGAAAACGGAGCCACACCTGGACATGGGAGAGTTAGCTTGGTATCCAGAGGCCACAGTTGCAACCCCGAGGTTGTTGAAGGTAGACGTGTGCCGAGTTGTTCTCCCAGTGCTCCTAGCTATCTCTTCAAGCTGCATGTCTCGAACGGTAAGACAAGACGCTCTTTCAGTCTTTCTCGCGCTCTCTGACCGGCAAATACTTGCGTAAAACAGCATCTCTAACAACAGCCACCTAGAGGAACCAATTTAAATTCTTGAATTTTCACATACCTTTGCATTTTCTCTGCCTACACAGACATATAAATGCATTGGATGTCAGAATTGAGGCACGCCTGCATGGGCGCAGGAGATGTGGGCGGGAGTGACACCGCGGGCGGTAGTAAACAGACCTGAGGCGGCAAATGAAATCGATAATCACTATGGAATAAGAAGGAACTGGTTAAAAAAAAAATGAAAAATAAAAATATAGCATGTGCTTTTGAGTGTGGTGGAGCCGGAGGGCCCAGCAGGCTGTGCTTGGGAGGGGGCCCAGCAGGCTGTGCTTGGGAGGGGGCCCAGCAGGCTGTGCTTGGGAGGGGGCCCAGCAGGCTGTGCTTGGGAGGGGGCCCAGCAGGCTGTGCTTGGGAGGGGGCCCAGCAGGCTGTGCTTGGGAGGGGGCCCAGCAGGCCGTGCTTGGGAGGGGGCCCAGCAGGCCGTGCTTGGGAGGGCCCAGCAGGCTGTGCTTGGAGAGGAGCTAGCAGGCCTGCTGGGGAGGAGCCCCGGCCGTGCTTGGGAGGGCCCAGCAGGCCGTGCTTGGGAGGAGCCCAGCAGGCTGTGCTTGGGAGGGCGCAGCTGTCTGAGCACAGGCTGTGCTTGGGAGGGCCCAGCAGGCTGTGCTTGGGAGGAGCTCTAGCAGGCTGTGCTTGGGAGGGCAGCAGGCTGCTGGAGGGCCCAGCAGGCTGTGCTTGGGAGGGGGCCCAGCAGGCTGTGCTTGGGAGGGGGCCCAGCAGGCTGTGCTTGGGAGGGGGCCCAGCAGGCTGTGCTTGGGAGGGGGCCCAGCAGGCAGTGCTTGGGAGGGGGCCCAGCAGGCTGTGCTTGGGAGGGGGCCCAGCAGGCTGTGCTTGGGAGGGGGCCCAGCAGGCTGTGCTTGGGAGGGGGCCCAGCAGGCTGTGCTTGGGAGGGGGCCCAGCAGGCCGTGCTTGGGAGGGGGCCCAGCAGGCCGTGCTTGGGAGGGGGCCCAGCAGGCCGTGCTTGGGAGGGGAGCCTAGCAGGCCGTGCTTGGGAGGGGAGCCTAGCAGGCCGTGCTTGGGAGGGGAGCCTAGCAGGCCGTGCTTGGGAGGGGAGCCTAGCAGGCCGTGCTTGGGAGGGGAGCCTAGCAGGCCGTGCTTGGGAGGGGGTCCAGCAGGCTGTGCTTGAAAGGATGGGGCTAGCAGAGTGTGATTGCAGGGAAGGGGTTAGCAGGCTGTGCTTGCAGGAGCTAGCAGGCAGTGCTTGTGTCAGTAGTGCTACTGTGTACTTGTGTAGTATAGTTAGATAATCACAGCTAGCAATAGAAAGTACACAGTAACACTACTGACACTTGCAGGGAGGGGACTAGCACACTGTGCTTTCAGGAAGGGAGCCATCAGGCTCTACTTGCAGGGAGGGAGCTAGCAGGCTCTACTTGCAGGGAGGGAGCTAGCAGGCTCTACTTGCGGGGGGGGGAGGGGTTAGCAGACTGTGCTTGCAGAGAGGGGATGCTAGCAGACTGTGCTTGCAGGGAGAGGATGCTAGCAGACTGTGCTTGCAAGGAGGGAATGCTAGCAGACTGTGCTTGCAGGGAGGGGATGCTAGCAGACTGTGCTTGCAGGGAGGGGATGCTAGCAGACTGTGCTTGCAGGGAGGGGATGCTAGCAGACTGTGCTTGCAGGGAGGGTATGCTAGCAGACTGTGCTTGCAGGGAGAGTATGCTAGCAGACTGTGCTTGCAGGGAGGGATGCTAGCAGACTGTGCTTGCAGGGAGGGATGCTAGCAGACTGTGCTTGCAGGAGGGGATGCTAGCAGACTGTGATTGCAGGGAGGATGCTACCAGACTGTGATTGCAGGGAGGGATGCTAGCAGACTGTGCTTGCAGGGAGGGATGCTAGCAGACTGTGCTTGCAGGGAGGGGATGCTAGCAGACTGTGATTGCAGGGAGGGGATGCTACCAGACTGTGATTGCAGGGAGGGGATGCTAGCAGACTGTGCTTGCAGGGAGGGGATGCTAGCAGACTGTGATTGCAGGGAGGGGATGCTACCAGACTGTGCTTGCAGGGAGGGGATGCTAGCAGACTGTGCTTACAGGGAGGGGATGCTAGCAGACTGTGCTTGCAGGGAAGGGATGCTTGCAGACTGTGCATGCAGGGAGAGGATGCTAACAGACTGTGCTTGCAGGGAGGGGATGCTAGCAGACTGTGCTTCCAGGGGAGGGTGGGAGGAGGGAGAGCAACAAGCATGTTTTATCGGCTTGAGTTGTCTTCCCTCCGTCTGGGTATCCCCTCCTTCCCTCAGCCTGGGTATCCCCCTCCTTCCCTCAGCCTGGGTATCCCCCTCCTTCCCCCTGTCTGAATATCCCCATCTTGTCTCCGTCTTGGTATCCCCTCCTACCTACCGTCTGGGCAGTTGGTATCCCCCTTCCCGCCGTCTGGACAGTGGGTATCCCCCTCCTTCCCACCGCCTGGGCAGTGGGTATCTCCCTCTTTCCCACCATCTGGGCAGTCGGTATCCCCCTCCATCCTACCTCCTATGCAGTGGTTATGCCCTCTCCACTGTCTGGGCAGTGGGCATCCCCTCCTTCCCACCGTCTGGGCATCCCCTCCTTCCCACCGTCTGGGCATCCCCTTCTTTCTCACCGTCTGGGCATCCCCTTCCTTCCCACCGTCTGGGCAGTGGGTATCCCCTCCTTCCAATCGCCTGGACAGTGGGTATCTCCTCCTTCCCATCGCCTGGGCAGTGGGCATCCCCTTCCCACCGTCTGGACAGTGGGTATCCCCCTCTTTCCTATCTCCTTAGCAGTGGTTATCCCCCCTCTTTCCCATCGCCTGGGCAGTAGGCATCCCCCCTCCTCACCGTCTGGGGATTGGGAATCCCCCCTCCCCACCGTCTGGGCAGTGGGCATCCCTTTCCTTCCCACCGTCTGGGCAGTGGGCATCCCTTTCCTTCCCACCTTCTGGGCAGTGGGTATCCCTCCTTCCCACCGTCTGGGCAGTGGGTATCCCCTCCCCACCGTCTGGGCAGTGGATATCCCCTCCTTCCCACCGTCTGGGCAGTGGGTATCCCCCTTCCCACCGTCTGGGCAGTGGGTATCCCCTCCTTCCCAGCGTCTGGGCAGTGAGCCTTTCCCTTCATTCCTAACGTCTGGGCAGTGGGTATCCCCTCCGTCCTACCGTCTGGCCAGTGGGCATCCCCCTCATTCCCATCGTCTGGGCAGTGGGCATCCCCCTCATTAACATCGTCTGGGCAGTGGGCATCCTCCCTCATTCCCACTGTCTTGGCAGGAGGTATCCCCATCCTTCCCACCGTCTGGGCAGTGGGTATCCCCCTCCTTCCCACCGTCTGGACAGTGGGTATCCCCCTCCTTCCCACCGTCTGGGCTGTGGGTATCCCCTCCTTTCTATCGCCTGGCCAGTGGGTATCCCCTCCTTCCCACCGTCTGGGCTGTGGGTATCCCCTCCTTCCCACCGCCTACCGATACACTGCCCACGGCTTCTTGAGTGTCTTCGACCTTACCTGCGCCCGCAGTTAAGAGCAGTAGTGGTTAGTAGGGGGCAGGGTAGCACCATGAGGGGTAGAGTGTGGGGTCCAGTAGTGGTGGGGTGCGTTGAAGGCAGTGATTAGGTGGGGCAAGTGGCTGAAAGGAGGGGGGGATGTGGATAGTGCTTGCTTAGGTTAGTAGTGAAGGACGAGGATAGTGGTAGTTTTGATTTGTACCAAAGATAGTGGTAGTCTTGATTAGTAACGAAGGGTGAAGATAGTGGTAGTCTTGATTAGTAGTGTAGGGTGAAGATAGTGGTAGCCTTGATTAGTAGCGAAGGTTGAAGATAGTGGTAGTAAAGACAGTAGTTTAGTGTTAAGACCAGTATGTCTGGAAGCAGGATTTACTTTTAGTGAGAGTAGTGTGGTGGTTAGAGACTGCTAGTAATTAATGTTAAGGAAAAGTAGTGTGTGTGGTGTATGTAAAACAAACACACACTCATGCACACACACACACACACACACACACACACACACACACACACACACACACTCACTCACTCACGCACGCATATAAAACAGGCCTAGTGTCTAATCGACATGTGCCTAGGACAGAATGGTAACTAACTAACACACACAAACAAACAAACATAAATACAGAATGTTTCAGAGAGATGGACCCAATTTCAAAGCAGACTGCTTTAAAATCGGGTCCATTTCTTTGAAACACTCTGACTAACTAACGAAGGCAACAAAGCATCATCCAAGGAAGGGAAGGATATCCTTTAATTTCTAGCATCAAGAGCTCATCCTCAATACCAAGGCACTAGGTTCCCTCCCCACCAAGGTACTAGATTCCCTCCCCACCATCTTGAAGGATAAGCTGCCTGGTATCGCGTCCACACCCGCGCTCCAGGCTTCAACTCTCTAAATATCCCTGGCTGTCCTCGGGGGATCACTCTCTGAGAAGCGAGACTTGTTGACAAGTGCGGTAGAAAGCGTGTGCAAACATTTATTTACTACGTTTCTCTTGAAGGGCAAAATGTATAGGTGCCTACCAGGAAATAGCTTATCCATCGGAAAGCGTTTGCTCGTTCCCTTTTTCCTCTCCCTCAAGACTTTCAGTAATACAAGACTTACACGATAACCCCGGAGGCTAGTCACCCAGGATAACCCTAGAAAGTCAGTGCGTCATCGAGGACTGTCTTATTTACATTCTGGTCCTTCAGTCTTGTCTACCAGTCGACCTACTTACTGCTAGGTGAACAGGGATAGCAGCATTTCCACCAGTGTTGGGAATCGAACCACGGACACTCACTGTCTGAGGCGAGAGCGTTGCCAACCAAGCCTTGTAACAGAAGTAGTACAGGCTGTATAAACTGTTTTGTCATTCCCCGTTTTCTTGCTATTGTCTTTGTGTGTCCATATGATCTTGCGCTACCGTCCAGACTTTAGGGGTGCACCATAAATCAGCCACTTCGATGGCTAGTTTATGGCTAGCCACTTCGGTGGCTAGTTCGTGGCTAGCCACTTGGGATGGCAGCCCTCCTTTCCCAGAACTGCTCTCTGGATTCTCAGTAAACACTGATTATAGTAATGGGACGCCTCCAGAGGAAAGAGCGAGTGAACTTCTAGGCAAAGGTCTCTTGATTAAAGGAACTGGAGCTGCGATCCCCCCCATCCCTCCCTCCCCTTGATCAAACCTGATTACTTTCCGTCGGCGCCGTATGACACCGTCAATTCCATATGAATGTAATGACAAAAGACTGAAGAATCGCGTCAGTGGAGAGAGATTTCTATGGTAGAGGCATGCAGTTAAATAAGGTATTTCTATCGGCAGACGATGCAACATCCCCCCAATGAAAAGCAGGGGTACCACTAGCACGTTGAGAGACAACACAATAAGTGTCAGGGGCCCAAGACTGTTCAACTGCCTCCCAGAGTACATAAGGGGGATTACCAATAGACCCCTGGCTGTCTTCAAGCAGGCACTGGACAGGCACCTAAAGTCGGTACCTGACCAGCCGGGCTGTGGTTCGTACGTCGGACTGCGTGCGGCCAGCAGTAACAGCCTGGTTGATCAGGCTTTGATCCACCATGAGGCCTTGTCACAGACCGGGCCGCGGGGGCGTTGACCCCCGAAACTCTCTCCAGGTAAACACTGCATTTGTGTCTCTTTTTACTATCAGGTTATTCCTATTTTGAAACTTTATAATATTAAGGAATTAGACAGTGAATTAGACAGTGTTTATTTCTGAGCAGTCTGAATCTTGAATTATGATTATTCAAATTATTGTAATTATAGTTATTGTCACTATTATTCTAATTATTATTATTATTAAAAGGGGAAACTGGTAAACCCGCACAAGTCATTCAGCGCCTAGAAATCACGTTCGATCCAGGGAAGGAGAGTAGCTTAAATTTCGTAGATCAATAGCCCCTTTACCGACTAAAGGCCTCTCTCCCCCCCATTTAAAGAGAAACGAGACTCGCAATATCGTGAAAGCGACACATTGTGTAGGAAGCAATGGCGATCGCTCCGGCGGCCTCCTGAGAACTCCACTGTCTGATCCTGATAGACGGAATTAATTTCTAAAAGATTAATCTCTACATACATATTTTATTGACTAATGATTGCCAGCGAATACATCGTCAAATTTAAGGAATAAAAAGGCCCTATATAGTAACTGGAACAATGCATAAATCTGTATATACGTAGGAGACGGCAATTTATGACGAATTTTAGACCCGACATGAACCCCCCCCCCCACACACACACACACACTACTCAACATGGGGTAGTGGCAGTAGCTGGAAAGAACACATGATTAAGGTGTCGGTATTGGCTCAACGTGTTATGAGAATTGAGTGAAGGTTTGTGATAAGGATCTGCGTTACTGAGATACTGAGACAAGCCAAGGGGTGAGAGACTGTTAGAAAAAAGGGGTAGTGAATCTAAATGAACACAAAAAGATAATACACATCCATGTTTTCCTCTTTTGTATTTGCTGATAAGGATCTCGGTTGAAGGTCGAATTACACAATAAATTTGGTCTTCTGTCTACCTATGGATTCCTGCCTCTCGTCAGCAAGGTTCACTACAGGGTGACCATAAAGTCTTTTTTCCGTTTTAAATACAACAAAATGATCAAGGTTATAAAATGCAGCAATCTTATGTAATTGATAGACAAATTATAATTTTTTTATACAGCTTCTTGGTTGTGAAACCTATATAGCTTCCACATGTCCACCTCTAGTGACCCGAAATAATAAAATCTGTACTCTAGTTCATTCCACATATTGGCCAACATATCCCGTGTGACACTAATGCCATCATTTATTTTAACAAGGAGCATTTTAATGTCAATTACTTGTATCTGGAGAAAATCTTTCACAAACTAGAAGTCGACTGAGTTGATATCAGGGAATTGGAAGGGTCATTTGAGTAGGCCATCACGCCCAGTTCTTCTGCCTGGGAACTTAATGTAACCATAATTACATTATCGTATGCAGAGATCTGCATTTTCACATTTTTTACTATATTATTATGTTTATTTTTCATTCGGGAAAGGATTTTTATATCCCTATGTTAAAGAACATCAGAAAAAATTAAAGAGTATGGAGAGAAACCAGGCATCTCCCTAAACCTCCAGATGCGAACTAGTATCTTCCATTAAACCCACAACAGGGCAAGCAACAGCAGTCTTGCAAGGCGTGCAAGTCATTAATCCTACTGACAGCCTCTTCTTTGGCACTCCACTTGGCCCCAGTGCCATCAGTGAGATTCTAGGAAAGAAAGTGTTGACTTTAAATGGATGGAGGCTAATATAAGAAGCACTGTTGCCCACGATGCTTTCTACATCCTCACTAATTTTTATCCTTCCAAAACGTAGCACTTTTTAAAGATGTTCCCCATCCTATTAAAGCCCCAAACTGAGCGAGTATGATAACCTCCTAAAATACTGCTCAAAACACTAAATCTTTTACTCGGCTAATCAAAATGGCTGTAAGTTACATTTCCGGTCAGATTAGTCGGGCAGGGCATACCTGGAAGATAACTGGAGAGGGTTTCGGGGGTCAACGCCCCTGCGGCCCTATCCGTGACCAGGCCTCCCGGTGGATCAGGGCCTGATCAACCAGGCTGTTACTGATGGAAGCAAGTAAACCGACATACAAGCCACAGCCTGGCTGGTCAGGAATTGACTTCAGGTGCTTGTCCAGCGCCTTCTTGAAGACAGCCAGGGGTCTATTGGTAATTCTTATGATGCTGGGAGGCAGTTGAACGATCTTGGGCCCCTGACACTTATTGTGCTGTCTCTTAGCATACTCGTGGCGCCCCTGCTTTTCACTGGGGAGGGGGGGGGGAATGTTGCATCTCCTGCCGAGTCTTGCTTTCATAGGGAGTGCATACGTGCATTCTCTCTGGTTGTCTTTTTATTTTCCTTCATTCGATTCAATGAACTGATGAAGCAAATTGTACCAGCACATGTACGTACTTGAACATGGAAAGACGACCCCAGCCACGCTAGAAGCACGAGGATACAATTTCAGTCTTGACAACATGACTAGTTGAAACTATGGCCCAAAAATAATGTAGCTGTGACAGCCCAAATGGAGATAATCCGCCTCTTAGCAGTGAATGCACATCAATGGCGATTTTCTTCTAGCACTTCCTATTCCCGCTACTAACACGTTTCCACCCACGCTCTCCACCTTGCTGCTCCAATTCACACTTGAGTATAAGTGTATTAGTGGCAAACTGATAGAATAATGCGGTCTGAATGGTCTTAGCTGCGTTCCAAAGGATGATTTTGCTAAACACAATGAAGCCTACTAGATCAAGAGAAATACTACAGTTCAGTATCCAGGTAAAAGAGTACCTCGATATTCATTATCCAGCGATCCAAATACGCCTGCTAGCCGCTCCGATGGGCCAACACTATATTCAGAATAGTTATATGACTCTGAATCCGTCAGGAGGCCCTTAGCACCTAAGGAACATAATATAAAAGCATAAGAAGAAGTCCCATCCATTCCATAACTATGAAAGATAAAAAGTGCTCGTGAACTACCAAGTGATTCGTTTGAAAATTAAACAAACAGGTAATGAGTAACGACAAGGATTTACCAAGAAACAAGGATAACTATCGCACAAAAAGGAATATTGTAGAACACAGTGTGATAAAAAGATAAGAATAACAAAGTACCTGAAGGAGATGGAGGATACCGGAAAGATGGGGACTTACGAAATTTCATGAATACTGAATGGGGAGGAGAATTTGGCATCTTGGTGAGTCAGTATCGAAGTTCGTATACACTGTAGTTGGGAAATATAACACAGAGCCGGAAATAGTTAAGGTCGTATCAGTATTCGATAAAGGGGGACAGACGAGAAACCTTACACTGCAAACCAGTAATATCTCCATGAATGCCCTGCAGAGGGAGGAGGAATAATATGAATGATCTACCTGGAGGGCATTCCGGAGACCAACACCCCCGCGGCCCGGTCCATGACCAGGCCTTCCGGTGGATCAAGGCCTGATCAACTAGGCTGTTACTGCTGGTAGAACATCTGCAAAAATGTAGGTTTCAGTAATAACCAAGAGCTTATGTTTAGGGAAGATTAATAATGTTTCACCAACTTTAAAAAAATAGATGAAAGAATGAAAAAAAAACCACAAGAATGGGAAGTGTGAGTGTACTGAAATATGTTTGACTGTCGAGAGGCATCTGATAAGTCAAGTAATGACGAACTTATAAACAGGAAAAGTCTGCTGGGATAACACTGGCAGGAGAGGATATCAGACCTCACCTGATAAAGAAGTACCTGAAAAAATAAGTTAAGATAAGATGAGAAGCACTAAGCGGAAACTACAATGATTATTTCTTTGACCTATAATGTTATATAAATTAATGATTCATGGGTTTTATGAGTACCGTACAATGGGTTTATTGCGCCATGTGAAGGGTAATTGCGCCACCATTTTAAAAGTTCCCATTATACGAGAAGTTTTCATGATATTCACTACTACTTGAGTGGTACATTCCGAATAGGTATGTTTTTACGAGTAGTATGTGTTTTGGGAACTACCCAGATAATGGGCACTTGTAGGTGGTAAAGAAAGTGGATTGCACGAAGCTGCAGAAAAATACAATTTTTCCCAGTTACAAAATAATTAACTTTGAATGCCGATAAAGTAGAGGAATTGTGGAGGGGATTTAAAAAAAATACCTAAATATTAATAAGGATGACATTCATGGAAAGATAAAATGAGAAAGATTTGAATGGTTTACTTGAATGATCCTAGTGAAGTTGTATAATGAAGAAGGGGGAAGATAATGAAGAAGGGGGAAGATAATGAAGAAGGGGAAGATAATGAGGATATAAATGTCAATAGTCCCTCGCCCGTGGCCGGACATATGACCGACTGACATTGCGCCGACAGTCATTTGACCGAACGGATAATTAGGTTAGGTTGGGTTAAGTTTGTTATTTTATGGCATTTTTAACTTTAATTTTATTTATTTTAATGTTTGGGAAACATGCTGTGATGAATGCCACTTCAGCTATATGTCCATTCGGTGAAATGTCCGTCGGTGAAATATCCATTCGGTGAAATGTCTTTCGGTGAAATGTCCGTCGGTGAATTGTCCGTCGGCCAAATATCCGGGAGCGCTCGCGCCACCTGAGAGGGGCGCAGCTGCTGGTCTCTGAGATAGAAAATGACCCATTAGTTGACAAGAAGCCTAACTTTTCACTGGCTAATCACATGAACAAAATAAAATCAACAGCGTTCAGTATACCCTTCAAGACAGGGTACCTTGATACTAAGAAGGGCCTTTAATTCAAGGAATTGGACCTATAATTTGTTCAGGTCAAACCTGATTTCCTCGCATTCTCTAGACACTTTATGACCCTTAAAGTTTAGCGCTTCCAAATGAATACAGTGCCTACAGTATATTACAAGATGAATGGATCTAAGACAAAATATGAATGGGTCTAACTAGGACAAGATATGAATTGGCCTAAGCAGGACAATAAGATACACATGGGAAGAACTAAGATAAGACATTAAACACGAACGATCCAACATTTAGAACCTTACGAATTTAGAGCTTCCTCTTGAAAATTAAAATATTTGGGAAATCACACCTCCATGATGATGTAAATATAAGAAATGTCATGACAGTGCGGCCAGACGGGCGCACTGTCATGACGGGTTGTAGGGGATGACAGGTGTTGTCGACGAGCTTGGTAGGAAGACTCAAGTTGGATGACAGGTGTTGTCGACAAGCTTGGTAGGAAGACTCAAGTTGGATGACAGGTGTTGTCGACAAGCTTGGTAGGAAGACTCAAGTTGGATGACAGGTGTTGTCGACAAGCTTGGTAGGAAGACTCAAGTTGGATGACAGGTGTTGTCGACAAGCTTGGTAGGAAGACTCAAGTTGGATGACAGGTGTTGTCGACAAGCTTGGTAGGAAGACTCAAGTTGCACAGTAAATTTTTAATTTAGACCAAGTGTAGCTGTGAGAAGACTTGAAGTAGGTCTGCCCAGAGTGAAACATAGTCTATAATGAAGGATGTATAACTTATACTTGCTTTGAACAACAATAATAATAATATAAACGTATGTTCTGCACCAAGTGTCGCCCATACGTTCACAGTAGTGACAGTTGCATCGTTGGGCACAAGAAGCAAAACAAGTGGTTATTCGGGACAGAGTTAGAGCTTAAGAAGTAGTATTAGTAAAACTGAAGCAAGAGTAAGTTAATGACCGAGCTTTGTGTGTGTGTGTACTACTCTATTTGTGATGGCAGGGGTCGATTCACAGCTCCTAGCCCTACCTCTTCGCTGGTCGCTAGTAGGTCTACTCTCTCCCTTCTCCATGAGCTTTATCGTACCTCTTAAGACTATGTATGGGTCCTACCTCCACTACATCACTCTGGAAAGTGATGTAGTGACTTTGTAAATGGTCCAAGTCGGACCGAAACGTCGTTATAAGCACATCTCTCCTATGTGGGGGTTATTTGTGTATTTTCCAGTCACGGTAGTCTTCCTCTTTGTTCTCGATGTAGTGGAGTCAGGATCCATACATAGCTTTAAGAAGTGGTACGTACGTGTGGGTGTTAGTGTCAGTGGAGACACGAAGAAATACCAAATGTGAGAAGTTAGCTGTAGGAAAATATACAGGTAAAAAGTAGGAAAATATTATTCTCCTGAAGGTTATATTTACTAATGTAACACAGATAATCTGTGCGGGAATTCCAAGGTCTGAGGGAACATGAATACTGAAAACATCACTTATCAGAAGGACTGAGCTTCAATTTTAAAAAAAATAATAGGAAAATCAGTGTAATGAATAACTGATCGATCATCATGAAGAGGAATTAGACACGTGTGCAGCATTTGGGTATCTTTATTGTAGACGTTTCGCCATCCAGTGGCTTTATCAATACAAATTCAAGGACATAAATGGAAGACACTAGAACTATTGGATACAAAAAAATGAGGTACTCAATCCCTCAGCCTTGGAGTTGGTGAAGAGCACCGTAGTCGTGAAGATTCTTCAGACTCGGGGCCAGGAGCTGTGACTCGACCCTGCAACCACAAACAGATGAGTACATACATATGCATACAAAAATACACACACAAATACTCGTGCTCACACAAATACACACATGCACATTCACAAATACTCGAGCGCATTTCGAAGTGTTTCCTTACACACACACACACACACACACATATACATACAACAGGCCTAGTGTCTAATCGACATGTGCCTAGGACAAAATGGTAACTAACACACACGCCAGGAGCTATGAATCGACCCCTGCAACCACAACTAGGTGAGTACACCAGGTCTGTCCTTATCTCTGGCTTTGAGAATTTCCCAGCTGGAGTGTGGCAAGCCACCAGTAATCCCCATGGGGGTATTATTAGTGATAACAATCACCGCTAGAGGCCCCTGTCTACTTTCCTTTGTTTACGTTTTGTAGAAATTGGTAATTTGTGGTCTTTTCCCGTAACTGGGTCACGTGGATTTAAATATTCAGCATTTTATTCTGTTTAAATGATGAGGATATTATTTTTTTAATTTTCTAAATTTTAGCGCTATTATGACCCCCAGTTGGTTTTATGCTCTTTTATTAAAGAAAATGATAATTTCAATATTACCAACAGTAAGTTCTGGCATCGTGGACGTTATTCAAGACTTTTTTTTTTTGTAAATGCATCGGACGTCTGGCAGCACGGTAGGTCGACTGCAGTTGTCTTGGACACATCTTTTTAATTGTGACCCCTCAGTGGAGGTTCCTTGATGCTTGTGAGAGGCTCCTCAGTGGAGGTTCCTTGATGCTGGTGAAAGGCTCCTCAGTGGAGGTTCCTTGATGCTGGTGAGAGGCTCCTCAGTGGAGAGGTTCCTTGATGCTGGGGAGAGGCTCCTCAGTGGAGGCTCCTTGATGCTGGTGAGAGACTCCTCAGTGGAGGTTCCTTGATGCTGGTGAGAGGCTCCTCATTGGAGGCTCCTTGATGCTGGTGAGTGGCTCCTCATTGGAGGCTCCTTGATGCTGGGGAGAGGCTCCTCAGTGGAGGCTCCTTGATGCTGGGGAGAGGCTTCTCAGTGGAGGCTCCTCGATGCTGGGGAGAGACTCTTCAATAGAGGTTCCTTGATGCTGGTGAGAGGCTCCTCAATAGAGGTTCCTTGATGCTGGTGAGAGGCTCCTCAATAGAAGTTCCTTGATGCTGGTGAGAGGGTCCTCAGCGGAGGTTCCTTGATGCTGGTGAGAGGGTCCTCAATAGAGGTTCCTTGATGCTGGTGAGAGGGTCCTCAGCGGAGGCTCCTTGATGCTGGTGAGAGGCTCCTCATTGGAGGCTCCTTGATGCTGGGGAGAGGCTCCTCAGTGGAGGCTCCTTGATGCTGGGTAGAGGCTTCTCAGTGGAGGCTCCTCGATGCTGGGGAGAGACTCCTCGATGCTGGGGAGAGACTCCTCAATAGAGGTTCCTTGATGCTGGTGAGAGGCTCCTCAATAGAGGTTCCTTGATGCTGGTGAGAGGGTCCTCAGCGGAGGCTCCTTGATGCTGGTGAGAGGCTCCTCATTGGAGGCTCCTTGATGCTGGGAAGAGGCTCCTCAGTGGAGGCTCCTTGATGCTGTGGAGAGGTTTCTCAGTGGAGGCTCCTCGATGCTGGGGAGAGACTCCTCAATAGAGGTTCCTTGATGCTGGTGAGAGGCTCCTTGATGCTGGGGAGAGACTCCTCAATAGAGGTTCCTTGATGCTGGTGAGAGGCTCCTCAATAGAGGTTCCTTGATGCTGGTGAGAGGGTCCTCAGCGGAGGCTCCTTGATGCTGGTGAGAGGCTCCTCATTGGAGGCTCCTTGATGCTGGGGAGAGGCTCCTCAGTGGAGGCTCCTTGATGCTGTGGAGAGGCTTCTCAGTGGAGGCTACTCGATGCTGGGGAGAGGCTCCTCAGTGGAGGCTCCTTGATGCTGTGGAGAGGCTTCTCAGTGGAGGCTCCTCGATGCTGGGGAGAGACTCCTCAATAGAGGTTCCTTGATGCTGGTGAGAGGCTCCTCAATAGAGGTTCCTTGATGCTGGTGAGAGGGTCCTCAGCGGCGGTTCCTTGATGCTGGTGAGAGGTTCTTGATCTAATTTTACCTGTCCTCATACTGGGCCGCAGCTGATTGCCACTTGTTGTCCAGAAGCTGTACTACTCGTACGAGTTTAGCGCTTCCCCTAAATGCAACAACGATTGACTTGTGGCACTGTTTAATTTCAGTGTTGAGTGTTCCACTAACACTAATATTAAACAGTGTGATGTTTACTTTTGTTACCCATAAACATTGCGAATCGTCTCAGACTCTCAGCCACCTGTCTGGGAGATCTGATGTCTGACAACCACCCGTGCCTTGGTGGAACTGGCTGACAGCGGCTCTTTCCTGACGGTGGCGTTGATGACTGACAACCACCCGTGGTTTGGTGGAACTATCTGACAGTGACTCGATCCTGACGGTGGTGTCATTGATGTCTGTCAACCACCCACAACACGGCGAAACTACCACTCCAAGGGTGTTCCCTCCCTAATAGGCGAGACCCATATGTCTGTCGGCAACACACAGCTTGGTGGAACTGACTGACGGTCTGGTTCGCTGCTGATGGTGGAGACATCGATGAAATGCTGTGAGTGGCTTCTGGCTGAGTAAACACAGCGGCAGTTTAGAGGAACCATTCTGCCGTCTGGTCAGGGAGAGGAACAGGTTATAAGGGAGTTAAAGGCTTAGATTCAGTCGAGTAACTTTTAGGATCGGGAGACATCACAGGTATTTAAGACACGTATTTAAGACGTTCAGGTTGGGATGCGAGTATTTTTTAAGTTATTTTCAAGAAGAATGATTTAAATAAGTGAATTTTTCCTTCTTAATTTCGTCTTGGAAGATATTTTGCCCAAGATTTCCTGAGAAATTGGAATGTGTATAAACACGATTAATTAGTGGTATAAAATATTCCCTCTTATGCAGACTTCTCTGAAAGGTAAAGCTGGAAAAACAATATTTTTTTTTTAACGGAGTTTACTTTTCATCACTGATATATATGATCGATATATGTGAAGAAAAATTTATAACACGTACGCAAGCACGCACTCACGAGATCGCGCGCGCGCGCGCACACACCTGAACACGAGAGAGAGAGAGAGAGAGAGAGAGAGAGACAGAGAGAGAGACAGAGAGACAGAGAGACAGAGAGACAGAGAGACAGAGAGACAGAGAGACAGAGAGACAGACAGACGAGAGAAGACAGACGACCAGGTAAACGTGAGATAAACCTAACGATACGGGGTCGATAAGTATTTTTTTCGTCTGAGAGCGATAAGTCAATGAAACACACTGAAGTTTTTCTATCAGGCCTTGCACATAATTTTAAACTCTTACAATGGATTGTATATGGCAAATTATGTAGAAATTAAATTAGGAAAATTCTAAGTCAAAGAAAGTAACTTCCCCGTAGTGATATTGAAAGTGTTTTAACAATGAACATAACATAAAGTTGGAACACTGCAGCAGGTCTGCTGGCCCATACTAGGCACGTCTTTCTCAGACCCAAAACCACTTAACAAAAATATTTGCCCAACCATTTTCAATGCTACCCAAGGAATAAGCTTTTGATAACCCTGTTAACTTGTGGGGCCTGTGGACTGTTAACTTGTGTGGTCTGTGGACTGGGGTAACGAAGAGAGCTACCACTATAAGAACATAAGAAAGGAGGAACACGACTCACGAAACACGAGGAACACTACAGTAGGCCTGTTGGCCCATATTGGGCAGGTCCTTTACAAATCCATCCCACTAACAGAACATTCAAGCAACCCATTTTTAACGCTACCCAAGCAATAAACTTTTATAATTCTATTTACTCGTGTGCAAGTCCCACTATGGCAGTTTTCTAAACACTATACACGCTGCCCAAAGAACAATGCAAGAAACCGTTCTGGGACTCATTTTTTAGACTGTATTCGTAATACGACAGACTCTGACACAGTTAACACGTTGCACAAAGAACAACAAGGACTGGAACAATACTCAAATAATCCGAACATAGGAGATGGGAGGGTACGACAACGTTTCGGTCTGACTAGTGTGACTTTGTAAATGGTCCATGTCGGACCGAAACGTCATCAAATGCTCCTCTCTTTCCTGTGTGGGTTATTTCTGTAACACGTTGCATTACCTCTTCGTTGTGTACCAGGTGTATGAGGCCTGGCCACTTGTGTATCAGGTGTATGAGGCCTGGCCACTTGTGTATTAGGTGTATGAGGCATGGCCACCTGTGTATCAGGTGTATGAGGCCTTGCCACCTGTGTATCAGGTGTATGAGGCCTAGTCACTTGTGTATTAGGTGTATGAGGCCTGGCCTTCTACTGTGTACCAGGTGTATGAGGATTGGCCTTCTGTGTACCAGATATATGAGGATTTGCCTTCTGTGTATCAGGTGTACGAGATCTGGCCTCCTATTGTATATCAGGTGTACGAGGCCTGGCATTCTACTGTGTACCAGGTGTATGAGGTCTGGCCACCTACTGTACACCAGGCATACAAGGCCTGGTCATCTACTGTGTACCAGGTTTTGCCACCTACTGTGTACCAGGTGTATGAGCCCGGCCACCTACCACGTGTACTATATTTTTTTATTCACTTGTAACTACCATACCGCCTTCGATTCCTTATCTTTACAAAGCTTGGAACAAGATGTTCCAGACAATGGTTTTTAGCAGTTTTGTCTTCATTACTGAATTTCATCTGTTTTTCATCCGACTCTTTAAGCATTCTCAATATTGATAATTCCTGGAAATAAATGGTATGAAATACCGACACAATGGAAAACTAATCACATAGGCAGTATAATGTGATCCTTTATTGACAGCGTTTCGCCCACACAGTGGGCTTTATCGTCACAAACAGATCTACCTGGGTGAAAGGTACGTGAGTATTTATTGGATGGAGTCAGGTGGAGAATGCTGGGTAGGTTGGATCTGATAAGGACCTGCACGGGACTGGCGGGTGTGTATGTAGGTATGTGAGATAACGATGAAGAAGTTTCTTGGCAAGGGGTTCAGCTATGTTATAGAAGCCGTTGTTTTGGTTGAAGTTGTTGGATATACAGATAAGTGATTATTCCAGGATTCTGCGGTATTGAGTGTTGTCTTCTCTGACGATAAGTCTTGCGTTTCTGTGGTTGATTAAATGGTTGCGTGAATTTCGGTGTTGAACACAGGCATTCTTTAAATCGTCAGATCTGCCTGCGTACTGGTGTTCTGAAATACGTGTTTAGAGGTCTCTGGATTTTTCGCCCATGTATTATTTGCTGCAGTCATTACAAGGGCTTATGTATACAACTGCAGAGGATTGAAGCTTGTCCTGTCTATTACTGGTAATGTCCTTGATGGTGGTGGATGTGGAGGTAGATACTTGGAATGAGGTATTGGAAACGATGTTGGAAACGTGTTTGGCAATGGAGTTGGTGGGGAGGACTATGTATCTCCTCTCTGAAGTGTCTTCTCTGGGTATGATAAAGATGTTTAATACCCGGCGTCTGCGGTCTCCAATGAAGTGACGAGGATAGTGATGTTTAGAAAATACTTGTTCAATTAGAGAGCATTCTTCCTCAGGAACTCATTGCTGCAGATTCTGAGTGCGCGCAGGAAAAAGCCTATAATTACACCACGTTTAGTTTGTGTCGTGGTGAGAGTAGAAGTGAAGATCGTGTTGGTTGGTAGGTTTTCGATAGACTTTAAAACGAAGTTCTTGGTCAGTTTTGCAGAGAACATCATCAAGGAAAGGAAGAGTGTTGTCGACTTCTTCTAATGTGAACTGGATTGAGGGCTCGACCTGGTTGAGCTTGTGTTGGAGAACTTGAACGTTGAAGCGTCTGGGAATTATGATGAGAATGTCAACATAACGGAGCCAGGTGACAGAAGAGGGAATAATAGAGGATCACATTATATTGCTTATGTGTTTAGTGTTAGTGTTCCATTGATAATACCTTCTGTCGTACACGCTCTCTGAGATCCAGGTCCAGGATGAATATATCCACCTTATTGTGGGTAATTTGTTGTCAGTTTTTCAGTATTTTGTTAGGGGTGAAGGCCATGAAGAACAAAAATAAAGGGACGCGTGAGGTGTTGTATGTTGACCGCGAGGTGTAATCTCGCCCTTATATGCCTTCTGCTGATCTTTTATTTTTATAGTTCCTTGATAATGTGAGAAATTACGAAAGCGCTTGGAAGTTCACTATTTTTTCACAGTGGTTGTTCTGCTGTTCATGACAATATAAGAGCAGGAGTACATAGGTTCGTAGCCACTTAACGATTACAGATCCCCATTGGACTGCCCAATAATTCCCCTTGCTCCCTTTGGCAGACTGTGGAAGTCGTCGTCGTCGTCATCGTCATCATCGTCATCGTCATCATCATCGTCATCATCATCATCATCGCCGCTGGGAACAGAACAGCTGAAAGAAAATCAAAAGGATTTTATCATATTTATCACTAGAAAAACTGCAAATTGTTCAGAGATCGAGTCCTATACCCCCCATTATTTGATTCCCATACCCCAAAGGGGTAGTACGGATACCCCCGGTTAAGAACCCCTGAGCTAGACAGTGTTGCGCACCTCAGTAGGTGGGAACCGCGCTGTCTTAACAGGAACTTTAACCAGTCAAAAACAAAAGGCACAATTCCGTGACCGAAACGTCGTCGTTAGCGTCAACCTGTCGATTCACTGACATGCATAAATCTCCAATATTTTGGTTGATTCCTCATCACACAGTACATTAAAATGATTTAATCTTTTCAGTTTACTTTTTTAAGCATAAAAGTATGATTTCAGATTTTTCCCAAGTGCAAGGACAGTTTGTGTTATCCATTCCCTGCGAGAGACTCTAGATCCAGTGATAGTACTTCAGCTAGTTGAAGAGGTGGCTGAGGCAAACATCGCACCCTGGTGGCCGGGATGTCTAGTGAAGCTGCTTGAAAATAGTTTGTATGCCGAACTCGAAGCAGACTCCTGCAAACACATCTTGGTGAGTGTACACAATACACACACACACACACACACACACACACACACACACACACACACACACACACACACACACACAGCATTTCCCCGAGAATTCCCATGTATCCAAAATAAAATTGAGCAGTTGTCGTGGAAAATAAACATACGCGTCAACCTGCTCGACCTGCAACTCCTGCGCTTGTCCGTGTGCTCTTTTATTTTGCACGAATTTTCGAATATTCTCTCTCTCTCTCTCTCTCTCTCTCTCTCTCTCTCTCTCGTGTTTGTAAGTAGATGATCAGGGATAGTATATTGGACAGACAGGCACAGCATTTATTATAGACATAGAAATGAAAAGGGAGACTGAAGCAACATACCAATTAAAACAAATGTAGGAGGGGGATTTCAATCGATAGGTCATTTGGAAATGGATCTGGAAAGAGGGAGAGAGGAGGGAAGGAGGGAGGCAGTGAGAGGGAGGGATGAGAACTCTGGCGAGGCAACGGTGGGAGTTGAAGTGTAATTTCCTCTTTAGGACAAAGGCATGTCTGAGTGATCTTCGTCAGGACATGCGAGCCGCTACCGGGCCACACTCTAGGACGTAGAAACGGACATCTCCAAATGAGCCACATCATGACTTACAATTGATCCCTGTACGTGAACGTAGACGCCATATACAGCATTGTTGATGTACATTTGGACGTGGTAATCCACGTTAGCACGCGCCTGCGTGAAAGTGACTTTGGTTAGGACATGGGCGTCTTGAAAAAATCTGATGCCCATGATTACATGGATGTCTCAGGGAGATGCAGTAGCGAATACAGTTAACGTAGAAGACTTAGGGGGGGGGGGCGTGCGTCCACGTAGACTCAGCTGTGGAAACACTAGAAACAGGTGAAGGTAATGGAGCAATACTGTTTTCCAGGCTGAGGGACTGACCACCTCAAAACTACGTTTTGAAGGGTGATGGACTGATTGAAGAAGCCTACTGTGTAGGCGAAAAGTTTCGGAATAAAGTTACCTAACTGTTGCACACGTGTCTTACTTATCAAGAGGTGAGGAGGAAAGTACAAGAAATGGAGGATGAAGAGGCGTGGAGGGAAGTACAGCAGATGGAGAGTGAAGAGGCGTGGAGGGAAGTACAGCAGATGGAGAGTGAAGAGGCGTGGAGGGAAGTACAGCAGATGGAGAGGGAAGAGGCGTGGAGGGAAGTACAGCAGATGGAGAGTGAAGAGGCGTGGAGGGAAGTACAGCAGATGGAGAGTGAAGAGGCGTGGAGGGAAGTACAGCAGATGGAGAGTGAAGAGGCGTGGAGGGAAGTACAGCAGATGGAGGGTGAAGAGGCGTGGAGGGAAGTACAGCAGATGGAGGGTGAAGAAGGGCTGTACAGGAAAGTACAACAGATGGACTATGGAGAAAAGGTGTGGATGAACATGCTAGGGATAGTGCAGGAAGAGACATGGAGGGAAGCACCCAGGTGAGATAAGATTTTACTTGGATTTTTAACCCTGGAAGTTTAGCCACCCAGGATAGTCCAAGGAAGTCAGTGCATCATCGAGGGACTGTCTGTCTTATTTCCAGTGTGGTCCTCAATCTTGTCTCCCAGGATGAGACCCACGCCAGTCGACTGACACCCTGGTACCTACTTGCTTGCTAGGTGAACGGGACAACAGGTGTAAGGAAACACGCCCAATGTTTCCATCCTTTCCGGGGATCGAACCAGGGAAAGTCAGCGTGTGAAACGAGAGCGTTGCCTCCCAGGCCACGGGCCACCATATATGGTAGACATTGAAGAAAAGGTGTTGAGGACACTAAATGAATTTTGACACCGAAATTTCTAGTATATTGGGAAATACACATCAACAGCGTGATGTTACATTTGGATTCACAAAGACCTATCAACAAGGCCCAGAAACAAAAACAGCAATCATGAAAATTCAACCTTTGGTATTACACTTTTTCATTTGAGTCTTGGTATATCGTATATGTTCAGGTATTGTATATCACTAAATTCATCCATATATAGACATTTTTATACATAATTTACATGAATCGCTAAATCACTGTGGGTCATTTAGAAAAAGAAGTGTGAGAGTGAATATTCCCCGTCTTCTTATAGATGATATAACTGTATTTCCCTCACCACTTGTAAAGTTGGGAGAAAAGTGCATAGCGTTCAAGAAGGTGGCTATAATATTACGTACTTAACATTTAGTTTATCACTGTGTGTAAATCAAACTCTACAGTTTACTTGTGACAAAGTACATATGGAAACTGTATCTGTTACACTGAAGAAAAGCCTCATTGCATAACAAGTTTTTACTCGTTTAACATAGACACAAAAGCAATTTGGATTAGGGATGGGGCGATAGCAATATTTTTTCCGATACTGATACTTAATTTTAGCACGATATCGATACTCACTTCAGACCGATACCAACAAAATTAGCATGTACCAACAGATACCAGTTCCGATTCCCATACCGATACCACCAAAAATTAGCAGGTACTCACTGATACATATACTTTGGCACATCCCTAATTTGGACATAGTGTCGTTGTTAAAAAAGAATACATATTCTATATACCTCACACGACCAAGCTTTTATTCGGACACAGTTTTACTCGGTTAGTTTTATCAAGTCATGATTTAATAAAGCTTTACCATAGCGAAACGTTGTGCCAGTAAAAGCTTTATCTGCAACATGTGTGTTCAATACTGGCGGCAATACAACAGTCGTATCCTGTTACGGCTGCTACATTTGACATATTATATATATATATATATATATATATATATATATATATATATATATATATATTAATATATATATAGAGAGAGAGAGGTACCACCTCTAGAACTTTACTGGGGACCCTCATTCTCAGTGAAGACAATAAACGTACCTCAGGGAAAACTCAAGGCTCTCCCCGGAGCTGTTTGAATATTTTCTTCTACCACCCCCTATATTTTACATTACATGTGAGCTTTATTAATAGACAGAATACATTGACAGAAAACACAAACATGAATACATTGGTACAATATATCAAAGGTTATGAATCTCCTCCAGCTCCTCCGAAGTCGGACGCGAGCCCAGTATGCAGCATGCATTTTCCCTTTGGATGGCCACGCTGAGGCGCTGGAACATGAAAGTGGCTGCCCTTGGGTCCCAGGTGGTGTCGATGAGTCTGAAACCCAGTTCTTTAAGGAAACGTGTGGGATTTTTTCCCCATGATCCCAAGGTCTCTGATCCCACTGGAACAAATTGATACCGTTGGCTTATGTCCCTGTACTTGCCGATCTTGTACTCCTCCCTGTGATCAGCAGGTCCTCCCTGTCGCCCGACACTGTGATGGATGTAGGTGTCAGCCAGCGTCGACACACAGGTATAGTCCCATGCTAAAAGCTTGCCATTCTTACAAGGATAGATGGTGATCCCGTCCGGGCGGTTGCCTGGGTTGTGGGTATTGTTGGCTGCTAGTGATCGGGGCTCTCTCTTGGCTGGGCATCCAGCTGTAGCAAAGGTTCTCTTTATGATGTCGTTGACCTCATTGTGTCTTGCATGCCAGCCCTTGGTTTTGGAACAGTTAGGATCATGTAGACCATATTGGTCGGCTTGCGCATCATCGCAAATACACGTATATTCCGTGTGAACTGGGGCAGCAAGGCGGAGAGCCACTGCGTGTTCCCATATATATATATATATATATATATATATATATATATATATATATATATATATATATATTAAAGATTATGAGCTCGGTGACCTACGCTGTGAAAGTGCTCCGTAAATGTGACAATAGCAGTAACAGCAGCAATAGCACCAAGAGCAACAACAGCAGCAACCAAGAAGACAAGTAAAAAAAAACAAAAACAAAATCAGCAAAACCAACTAAAAACAAACAAGAAACAAAGCAAACCAAAAACCACCAACCACTATTACCACAAAAACTGATGCTGCTGCCGCTGCTACCACCACCAGCTTACTGAGTCTTGCAATGCGATATGGTAATAAATCATCAACTACCACCGAGTCTGATGCGCAAAACTAATTTTCAGCAGTGTGCACGAGTGAGCTCAATTGTGCCTACTAGTCTCGGATTTTCATAATAATTTAAAAGTTCATCTAATTTAGTTCCATTGGCGTTCGTTACTGCCCCACCAGCATATTTATGTCTGGTATTATAGTCACCAACAACATTGGTACGTTCAGTATTAATGTGATCGGGTAATGACTCACGTTGAAAACAATTAACTCTAGTATAGGTATTGTTAATGGTAAATGAGAAGCTGTCTGCATGTATTTTAACATATGGCATATTTGCTCTGTTTTCCAGAGGTGAGCGAGGCTGGATATTTTATTTTTGAGAGAGACAGATACAGATTCAGGAAAGCATTGAAGAGACGGAGATGTTAAGCTATTTGTTACGAAGTATATTAATATATATCGTGCTTATGTTTTTCAATGTCTTGCTTGATCGATGGCAGACAAATTTTCCTAGTATTTTATGCAAAAACTAAAGAGCAAACAACAGAGTTTTCACATCTTTATTTTGAAAATCATCTCCTGCGGTTTATGCCCAGTAATTCTTCATTATCCTCATAATCCTAGCCGGGCTAGGCTTATGAGGATAATGGCGGCTCGTCCATAGGAGCTGCAGAACTGCAGTCTCCCCAGATGCTCACTGCCAGACGTATGACTTCATAAACCTTACGCTAAAATAATTTGCAACTGACAAATATATGACAGGAAAAATCTGTTGTATGTTGTTTTCAATGTATTTATAAGCGAATTCTTACTTTAATAATGTTTATTATGCTGTTCTATGAGGCTTGCAGTCACGCAGTCTCCCCATTCTATTTTTTGACGAGCCGCCACTGAGCCTAGGCATTGTTTGTAATATGTAAACAGGGCGGAAAGAAGCACAAAGGAAATGTACGAGTAGAAGCTGAAAAGGGGCGAGGAAGATTATAATTAAAAAAAAAACTGAGATCATAATTTTATTTGAAAGCAAGAGACATTGAGTGTTGCTTATATTTGCATATGTAACATAAGGGAATAAGAGATGTCTATCTAATGCCCTTTCTTAGAAGGGAGAACCTCCCTTATCCTCCCACCTGTTCAAGGCCAGTAAACGCCTCTCACGCCGGTCCGGTACCATCAGGTATACCTGGCGAAATAGGATGTTGCTGCACTGGTAGGATAAGGATTAGATTGGGTGCCTGTGACGAGCTGGGTTCCACAGGGGTCAGTCCTAGGGCCGGTGCTGTTTTTGGTATATGTGAATGACATAACGGAAGGGATAGACTCAGAGGTGTTTCTGTTGGCAGACGATGTGAAGCTAATGGGAAAAATTCAAACGAATGAGGATAGGTAGGGATTAGTGATTCCACTCTGGCTGTTCGACGCATAAGGGATAAGAACACTGCAGAAGGCCTACTGGCCCATACAAGGCAGGTCCTTAGCAAAACCACCACTACCTAAGAATTTACTCCCGTACTCACGACACTAATCAAACCCAGCCCCTCCCACTCATATATTTGTCCAATCTCTTTTTAAAGCCACCCAAGGTCCTAGCCTCTATCACCCTACTCGGAAGATTGTTCCACGCATCTACAACTCTGTTCGAGAACCAGTACTTGCCTATGTCCTTTCTAAATCTAAATTTATCCAATTTAAATCCGTTATTTCTGGTTCTTACTTGGTTCGATATCCTCAGTATTTTATTAATATCTCCTTTGTTTATGCCCATCATCCACTTGTACACCTCGATGATATCTCCCCTCATTCTACGTCTCTCCAGAGAGTGGAGATTCAACGCTCTAAGTCTATCTTCATACGGGAGATTTCTTACCCTGCGATTCCTTTGTATCTCAGATGTCATCATGTTTACCCTGTAATGTGGCTATTGGCACCTCCTAGGAATTAAAATTAAGTATGGCAACAAATTATATATAGCACTCTTGCAGCACTCAAGTATCCTTAATAACGAAATGGTTCTCCTGCTCTGCAGGCTTCATCAGTCAATTGCAGAGGTGACTGCAGTGCTGAAGACAGTAGAAATCGAGATGATCAGCCCCTCAACTTCTGAAAAAAGTTGAGGGACTGATCACCTCACATTATCCTTTCCACTTCAGTCATGTCTTGTCTTGAAAAATCTGGGCAGGGTATTTGGCAAAATGCAGTTCATTTGTGCGAATCGGCTGGCATAAATGTGAAAGAAAATACAGTGAGAGAATTTTCAGTCTCGTCATTTTTCAGGAGTTTCTTGCTGATTCTCAACTGTGTGTCGTCAGAAAATGATTACTCATGAATTCTGTCCACATGCTTACTTTCCAGCCATAGACAGGTTAGTCAACGAATTAAACAGGCGATTTTCAAGCAACTCCTGTACAGTAGCATACTAAACGGTTCAATAGCAGTGAATACTCAAAATGTTTCAGCTTTACACACACAACCCGCACATATAAAAAAAAAAGAGAGGAGCTTACGACGACGTTTCGGTCCGACTTGGACCATTTACAAAGTCACACTAACTACCACTACCACCTCTATTATTACCCCTCCACCACTTTCTTGTGCCCTCCCCTGTCTGCCTGCCTATAAATACCCCTTCCACCTGTCCTTTGTGTTAGTGTGACTTTGTAAATGGTCCAAGTCGGAACGAAACGTCGTCGTAAGCTCCTCTCTTATTTTATATGGGCGGGTTGTGTGTGTATTGTTCCAGTCACGGTATTGTGCCTTTTTCTTTGTTGTTTCAGCTTTAGAGAGAAATCTGTTATTCTGAGGATTACATTGAATCACGGCATTAGAGAGAGAAAAAAGTTAAGGGTTGGGCTTCATTAAGTTCGACTGCTTCTTGAGAGAGAAAAACAATAGTGTCACATCATCACTCCTCTTGAATTTGCTTAGACCTGTAAGTGATGCTTTCATAAATCTGTATTAGCTGGTGTGCAACAGTGTGACTTTGTCAGTTAATTCTGGAGAATGTGAAGTAGTTTTTACTGCCTGCGACTGAGAGACACTTAGTTGAGCAATATTAGTAGTGACAGCAGAACATGGGATATTAGTTATATTTATAAATTCGAAAAGAGCCAAGAGCCTGAATTCTGAAGGTATTATTGATACAATACATTGGCTCCAGCCATAACAACAGGAGAATCATACTGCTAAAACGTTTCAGTTTACCTGAGCCTCTCATTTGAGAATAGAATGAATATACGATACTCAAGTTCTATTTCATTACGTCAATAATTCGAAGGTGAATATCATGTTTTTTAAGCTAACATACTGATGTAATCTCACGTAATTATTTTTCTTATTCTTTAATATGGACCATTGTGGTTTTTTTTTATTTCAATTAGTGTGAATGATAGGATTTTTTGAAACGCTGATATTTTCATTGATTAATAATATATACTCTCAACGTAATATTCCTTCTCTGCAAGCACAGTCCCCTAGTGAACCTTTCCATCATATGGCCACTCATAAACCCCATCAAAACAGAAATCCCGGAGCCGTCCCTGTCAGTGGAAATAAGACTCTGGTAGCAGGGAATCCTTGTGATACGAGGTTTCTGCCAAGGCTGGGTTTTATCCATTTACCGACCCTGTCAATATTGTAATCACCTCTGAATTCGACTGATGAAGCTTGATGAAGAGGAGAAGCATTTCGTCAATAAAGATACCTAAGTGTTGCACGAGTGTCTCACACATCAACTTGTAAGTCCATCAGACGCTTGCTTATACCTAATAGGTCTCACAAAGACCCGTGTCAGGAGTCACTGTGTTGTTTCCTGATGATGTGAACGCCGTGAGCATGCAAGGAATTTCGTCCTATAAGACATGCACGCTCACAGACGTACTCGCGCACACCCACATAGACAGTTGATGGATAGACCGTCAAGGCTTAATAGAGCAAAAAATTACCAAAATTTAGAATGCTCCTCTCGTTCCTCGTTCGCGCGAGGTGGAAAAAATAAATATGAAAAGTGAGAGAGCTGGAACGTAAATAATTTAGTGCGAGAGTCGAGACAGGCGTGAGCATGGAAGGTGATGTGTTGATGTTCAGATGATGTGGGGGAAGTGTTGCGTAGGTGTTGTGGAGGTGTTGCGTACGTGTTGAAGTGGTATTTTGGTGTTGTGTAAGTGTTGTGGTGCTGTATAAGTGTTGCGCAGGTGTTGTATAGGTGTGCTGTGTTTTTATAGGTGTTGTGTTGCTCCGGTGTTTGTTTGTGGTGTTCTGGTGTTTGTTGTTGGCGTGTTCTGGTGTTTGTTGGAGAGTTCTGGTGTTTGTTGTGGTGTTCTGATGTTTGTTGTTGTGTTTGGGGATTTGTTGAGGTGTTCGGGGTGTTTCTTGTGGTGCTCGGGGTGTTTCTTATGGTGTTCGGGTGTTTCTTGTGGTGTTCGGGTGTTTCTTGTGGTGTTCGGGTATTTGTCTGGGGTGTTCGGGTGTTGCGCAGATATAGTCCCGTTACTTCCAGCTACCGCATTTTGCACTTCTTCCCAGATTTTCTCATATTTTCACTTGATGAGGGATTCCAAGCGATTCTGAAAAACTTTGCCAGCCATATCATACCATTCCTGAAAGTGTTAATATATAAACTTCTGTTAACAATATTGTAATTATATATTAAACTCTGTACGTGATAGCTAAACCCGCGTCAGGAAACACGTCCTGTTTCCTGACAAATGTTGCCTAACCTAACCTTTACATATTCTAGCACGGAATGGGGGTAATATCAGCTACTGGTAACTGGAGAATACAATCCTTCGCAGACTTTCCCACAAGAGAAAGTCTAAAGCTGTGATATCAGGGGAGTGTGAGTGTGTGTTGGGGGGAAGGTAAGTAGGATGGAGGGCTGTTTGATGGGGCCATCAAGCCCAATCTATCCTCCAGGGAAATTCATGTTAAGATAATTACGCTGTCGTATGCAAAGACATGCAGGTAGTTTCATCTATTTAACCATATTGTTGTAATAAATTTATTATGTGGGAAAAAACTTCGTTGACTATATATATATATATTTTTTTTTTTTTTTCAACAAGTCGGCCGTCTCCCACCGAGGCAGGGTGACCCAAAAAGAAAGAAAATCCCCAAAAAGAAAAAACTTTCATCATCATTCAACACTTTCACCACACTCATACATAATCACTGTCTTTGCAGAGGAGCTCAGATACGACAGCTGAGAAAAGTCCCTCCCAGCTGTCACTATCTCAGACCCCTCCTTTAAAGTGCAGGCATTGTACTTCCCATTTCCAGGACTCAAGTCCAACTAAATCAATTAACTGGTTTCCCTGAATCCCTTCACACAATGTTACCCTGCTCACACTCCAACAGATCGTCATGTCCCAAAACCATTCGTCTCCATTCACTCCTATCTAACACGCTCACACATGCTTGCTGAAAGTCCAAGCCCCCCGCCCACAAAACCTCCTTTACCCCTTCCCTCCAACCTTTTCTAGGACGACCCCTACCCCGCCTTCCTTCCCTACAGATTTATACGCTCTCCAAGTCATTCTACTTTGATCCATTCTCTCTAAATGACCAAACCACCTCAACAACCCCTCTTCAGCCCTCTGACAAATACTTTTAGTAACTCCACACCTTTTCCTAATTTCCACATTCCGAATTTTCTGCATAATATTTACACCACACATTGCCCTTAGACAGGACATCTCCACTGCCTCCAGCCTCCTCCTCGCTGCAGCATTTGCAACCCATGCTTCACACCCATATAAGAGTGTTGGTACCACTATACTTTCGTACATTCCTTCTTTGCCTCCATGGATAACGTTTTTTGTCTCCACAGATACCTCAATGCACCACTCACCTTTTTTCCTTCATCAATTCTATGGTTAACCTCATCCTTCATAAATCCATCCGCTGACACATCAACTCCCAAATATCTGAAAACATTTACTTCTTCCATAATCCTCTCTCCAATGTGATATCCAATTTTCTTTATTTAAATCGTTTGATACCCTCATCACCTTACTCTTATCTATGTTCACTTTCAACTTTCTACCTTTACACACTCTCCCAAACTCGTCCACTAACCTTTGCAACTTTTCTTTAGAATCTCCCATAAGCACAGTATCATCAGCAAAAGTAACTGTGTCAACTCCCATTTTGCATTTAATTCTCCAAAATTTAATCCCACCCCTCTCCCCAACACCCTAGCATTTACTTCTTTACAACCCCATCTATAAATATATTAAACAACCATGGTGACATCACACATCCCTGTCTAAGACCTACTTTTACCGGGAAGTAATCTCCCTCTCTCCTACACACCCTAACCTGATCCTCACTATCCTCATAAAAACTCTTTACAGCCTTCAGTAACTTACTACCTATTCCATACACTTGCAACATTTGCCACATTGCTCCCCTATCCACTCTATCATATGCCTTTTCTAAATCCATAAATGCAATAAAAACTTCTCTACCTTTATCTAAATACTGTTCACATATATGCTTCACTGTAAACACTTGATCTACACATCCCCTACCCATTCTAAAGCCTCCTTGCTCATCTGCAATCCTACTCTCTGTCTTACCTCTAATTCTTTCAATAATAACCCTGCCATACACTTTACCTGGTATACTCAGTAAACTTATTCCCCTATAATTTTTACACTCTCTTTTATCCCCTTCCCTTTATATAAAGGAACTATACATGCTCGCTGCCAATCCCTAGGTACCTTCCCCTCTTTCATACATTTATTAAACAAAAATACCAACCACTCCAGCACTATATCCCCCCCTGCTTTTAACATTTCTGTCATGATTCCGTCAATTCCTGCTGCTTTACCCCCTTTCATTCTACGTAATGCCTCACGCACTTCCCCCACACTCACATCCTGCTCTTCTTCACTCCTAAACGATGTTTTACCTCCCTGGCCAGTACATGAAATTATCGCCTCCCTCTTTTCATCAACATTTAAAAGTTCCTCAAAATATTCCCGCCATCTACCCAATACCTCCAGCTCCCCATCTACTAACTCCCCTACTCTGTTTTTAACTGACAAATCCATTCGTTCCCTAGGCTTTCTTACCTTGTTTATCTCACTCCAAAATTTTTTCTTGTTTTCAGCAAAATTTCTTGACAGAGCCTCTCCCGTTCTTTCATCCGCTCTTCTTTTGCACTCTCTCACCACTCTCTTCACCTTTGTTTTACTCTCCATATACTCTGCTCTTCTACTAACACTTCTGTTTTGTAAAAACCTCTCATAAGCTACCTTTTTCTCTTTTATCACACCCTTTACTTCTTCATTCCACCACTCACTCCTCTTTCCTCCTGCACTCACCCTCCTATAACCACAAACGAATATTAATGGACGATAAATCACTTGATAAAATTAGATGATAAAAGGATGGTTCATGATACCCAGCACTATGATGATAGACCCTTGATAAAGACGGCAGCCTGGGGGAATAGAAACTTCGATAGTAAAGACGATGAAGAGAGTATAATGTGATTACTTGGAAAAGGCAGAGTCTTCAACTCTTCTTCCCCCTCCACTCTCTCTCTCCCTCTCAAGCTCCCAAGGAGGTGCCTTGATGCAAGTGAAGGGCTCTTGATCCAAAGAATTGAAACCATTGTCCCTTTTTATGGATTGAATTTGTTGATTGCCTCTCTTTCTCCTGCCCTGTATGACCCCTTTGGGTTTAGCTCTCCCTAGTGCTTGCAATGCTCTCTAACGCGCGCTCACACATACACGTTAGTACTTACATGTGCGTATGTGTGTAGTTACCTATATGCACTCACTTGTATGAGGTTCCAGGGGACGAGTCACAGCTCCTGGTCCCGCCTCTTCGCTGGTCGCTACTAGGTCCACACACTTCCTGCTCCAAGAGCCTTATCATACTTCTTAAAGCTTCCTGATAACGCTAAGGCTGAAGAAATACTTCCTAACATCCCTATGACTCGTATGAGTTTTCAACTTCCAGTTGTGTCCTCTTGTTCCTGTATCCCGTCTCGTGAACATTTTGCCCCATCTTCATCTTGCCAATTCCTCTCGGTATATTGTACGTCGTTATCATGCCCCCCGAATCCTTCCTGTCCTGCAGTGTCGCCAGGTTGAGTTCACTTAACCTTTCCTCGTAGGACATACCCCTTAGCCCAGGGACTAGTCATGTTACAAACCTTTGTACTTTCTCTAATTTCTTGACGTGTTTGACTAGATGTGGGTTCCATACTGGTGCTGCATACTTCAATATGAGCCTGACGTATAGAGGGTAGTATCGTGAATGACTCCTTAATTGGATGTCGACAACGCTGTATGACCATTGTAGGTTTAGCGCTTGGTTTTAATTATAATAGTAATTAGATCTCGAAACTCTTGTTCTTAGGTTTACCAGGCGCCCATAATCTACATCAGTTGTTCAGTTGATAAGCGCCTCAGGAGATGTGCTCGGTATGATACTCCAGGATCCTTCTCCATGAGTGAGGTTTGGAGCCTTTGACCCCCGAGTGTATACTCCATCTGTGTTCTCCTTAGTCCTTTCCCAAGCTTCATAACTTTGAACTTGGGGTTAAACTCCAAAAGCCATTTGTCGGACCAGGCTTGCAGCCTGTCCAGATCCCTTTGTAATCTTCCTGATCCTCGTCCGGTTTCATTCTCCTCATTAATTTCACACGTTGTCTGCAAACAGGAACACTTCTGACATTATCCCCTCTGTTAAGCCATTCACATATTCAAGAAACAGTACCGACCCTAGGACTCACCACTGTGGAACCTCACTTGTCACTTTCCCTTATTCCGATACCTCGTCAAGTACCATCACTCGTTGTTTCCTTTCTGTCAGGTATTCCCTGATTCATTGTAGTGTTTTCTATGTTATTCCTGCCTTCCTGTGTGTGTGTGTGTGTGTGTGTGTGTGTGTGTGTGTGTGTGTGTGTGTGTGTGTGTGTAAGTCGTAATGAGCGACTGTCAATGAATAATCAAAAGAATGGACAGATCTTCCTAGATCTGCTCTGTTACCCGTATGGACCACGGTTCGAGTCCTCTATATATATATATATATATATATATATATATATATATATATATATATATATATATATATATATATACTGTTGAGGAGGAGTAAGCAATCCAAGAGAGTGGTACATACTTAAGGTAAGAGCGAACTTGTGCCTGTTACAGATATTTGCAACGTGTGCAATCGATCTTGCTCAAGATGAACATTAGCGTTGTAGGTTTCTAGGTCGCCTTGTTTGAAGAAGATACCAGTTGAAGAACAAGCTTTTACTGCAAAACTTTTTTCTGTAAAGCTTTTTCAAGTCTTGATTTCTTTCATGACTTGATTAAGTTCTACATGGAGCGAAACGTTGTTTTTCATCTTGTCAGTAATACGCCATTTCATCCAGTTTAGTTGTCTTGTTTTAAGATTAGCCACACGCCTCTTCATAGTCTTTGCAGCGTCTGATTTCATTGTTGTATACCTGCAGTATACCTGGAGTATACCTGGAGTATACCTGGAGAGTTTTGGTGGTCAACGCCCCCGCGGCCCGGTCTGAGACCAGGCCTCGTGGTTGATCAGGGTCTGATCAACCACCAGCTGTGGTCTCAGACCCTTCCATTCATTCCTACATCACCTCCTGTTGTAACATCATACTCTTCAAGAGACTATCATCATTTTTTTTGCGTCAGCTTCAAATGTTGATATACCGTGCACCTGAGTGGCATCGAAGAGTCTGTAACAAAAAGAAAAAAGAAAAAAAAGGAATTTCGGGACGGAGCATTAGCCTATCACAACCAACCGAGTCGTCAAGTCCTCGTTGGGATATTTTTTGTATGCTTAGCGCTTCACCCACGCCAAGCCTGGTTGATTATGCATGACTTCTTATCCATAGTTAAGAATAATTTCTCTCGGGTTCCGTCATGTGAATTCCAGAAGCCTGTTGAACACTATGCTTTGTGAGTGAATTGGAAGTCTTTCTGACACTTCAAGGAGGGTTGAAGGGCTACTTCATCCTGAGGTCCAGCCTAGTTTGGTTCCCTTCTTCTGATTTTGTTTTATATATATCGTTTAGCGCTTCTTGTATAATAATAATTTTTGTCAACATACCGGCCGAGGCAGGTGACTCGAAAAAGGAGAAAACTATAAAGATTTTCTTTTTACATTTAATAATAATAATAATAATAATATTAATGCGCTTCTGACTCTCACCAATTGGAAGCCGGATCAATTATGCAAAATTTATTCTCAATCTTTTTTATATTTCACGAAACCCTGTCAGAGGGTTGCCTTGATTGTCGGCCCTAACCTGATTGCCTTACATTCCCCGGACGTTACATAACCCATACTGATTTACAGCTTCCCTATGACAACAGTATCATCAAATTCTGTCATAGGTGATGAACGGAAGTCTGTTAAACAGGTTATACTCCGACTGTAGGGAAAATACTACTTTTGTTAGGTAAATAAACAGATGCAACTAATGTGACGTCTTATTGTGGCAACATTTCGCTCTCCAGGAGTTTTATCAAGCTCTTGAAAAGCGAAACGTTGCCACAGTAAAACGTCACATTAGTTGCATCTATGTCCATTTACCTAACATTTTGTCGGTAATTCTACCATTATTACCACTTCTGTTCCCTTTCATGGAGGTGGTGCCTTGAATCTGGTGGCTGGTTTTCCAGTAAGGTGTAGCAGATTCCTTTTCTTTCCTGCTGCCAAACCTGATTACCTCCCATTTCCTCCCGGTGCTTCCTTATACATGTGTTTCCAATCCTCCTGCTGTAAGTGGGTTAGATTCTTTTCCCCGTAGTAGTATCGTATTGAAGGAAATTTCCTGGACGAAAGAACGTATTTCGTCTTTTCCTGCATGTGTGAAATGTGGTTGTTTGGATGTGGTGTGGATGTTAATAAAGCACTTTTTTTTATTAATGTTAAGAATGGCCTGTTTTTAATGTTATTGAATAACGGAAGCTGCATCTCCTAGTAAAGAGTGAAACGGTAAACACGAAATGTGTAGAGAATTAAGACTAGGATTATTGTTATTGTAATTATTATTATGAAAAGCATTAAACTAGACTTTGGGACGTATTAAAATTTCAGAGAGGCTGACCTAGCAAGTGGTCCGCTGACAGCGACATAAGCAAAATGTGACTGAGCAAAAGAATAAAAGTCAGCACATGTAAGAACATAAGGAGGAGGAACACTGCAGAAGGCCTACCGGCCCATACTTGGCAGGTCCTTGTCAAACCCAAACCAACTTAAAAAAAATATTTGCTCAACCCATTATCAATGTTACCCAAGGAATAAGCTTTGACAACACTATTAACTTTAGTGCAAGTCCCAGGATATTTACTAGCAAAGAAAAATCGCCCCGAAGATATGTCCCTACAGCACCAGCATTGAGAAAGGTACCCACGTATGGTACCTTGTTACCCTGGAAATCCTACTGTGAACATCCTCATCCTTGAAACTCTATTTCTCAGATATTTACACAACGATTTTGTTCCCGTTTCGGTCTGCCGGAGGGTTGCAATAATTTCCTTCAGCATTTACGAGATCGTTAATGAAGTTTCTGAAACTAGAAACCTTCCAATCCAAAGTTACATGTTTCATCAGCAACTCTATGAATAACCTATCCTAAAATGCATTTAATCAAGTCACTGCTTGATGCAGCAAAGTTTGGAGAGTATAAAGACCCTTCGTTAGAGGACGTCCGACGAGGGAGGCCATCTCGCTCAATTCCTCTTCTGCACAGAGGTTAGGGAAATCGCTGGCAGCCGCCCAAGAGTTCCTATTAGCTGAACCCCAACTGGTGACGTCTCAGGAAGAAGCTCTGGAAATCATTCTTAATCCTATCAAATGAGAAATCTCATCCAGCGAGCCAGCCATTCAGTGCAGCGAGATGCATCATTTCAAAACCATCAACAATTTCTATTGATTGCATTCTGCCTGAAAAAGAAATATTGGGACCAAATGCCAAAGCTACAGCCCGCGAGGAGAGAATGATCCGTTGACGAAGGCACATAAATTACGTTATTTGAAAGTTAATGAAACTTTGCACTTTTAAAGTGCCTGACTTTTGCATGCTAACCTGTTTCCTGAAGTGTGAAACATCCATTAGCATCCCGAGACCAAATGGCTACAACGCGATCTTCTGAAGTCGATGTTCATGAGCGTTCTTAGTTTTGTTGAAGAGTGACATAGTCGACAAGGAAAAATACAGATAAAGTCAAAGGAGACCTTTATTAGCATTAATTGGTATTAATGAAAATTTCCCTTTCCTTTATATGTTCTCAATGTTATTTTAGAATAAGATAAGTTAATCTTGGGAGACTACAGTTCATAAGACATTTTATATAATTATTCATATTTTCCTTGTATTTGTCTATGTCTAAGTTCGTTTATCTAATTACTAAGGATCAAAACAGTCTTGCCATAGACCACAACACAAAGGATACCCCATTATTTAAGCTCAACGATGAAAAAAACAAACAGATATCAACACCACTCTACGCTGGTTAAATGGTAAGAAGAGCATGTGAGTGAGTGTGTATTTGCACCTACGAAAGTCGACACCTATCAACAATGCAAGAGATCAAAAGAACGTAGTGCTACCAGCTTCATGAAGTCTCAAAAACAATCAGACAATACAGAAGCTTGCAACAGCTTTGTCCCATTGTGTTTGGACGCCCCAGACTAGTGGAAAAATGTAGACAGATGTTCCTGAAAGAGCAGGATAATAAACTCTTTAGAGAAACTAATGATACGAGAACAGCCATTGTTCCCTTGCAGCTAGGGTATACCTGTTGCATCCTATGCACTCGTCCTACCTCAGAGAGCTGGTTAAAACATATGAAAGTGTAAAGGTTGAAAAACATATACTTTTTTAAGTGTAATTCATCTTTGAACATTATCGTTACTCAAAAAATAAAAAAAAGGTTTGCTTCAAAAATAGGGAGGAAGAAAATAATAATAGAATCATCTCGAGAAGAAAATGCAAGATATTTCCTGAAGTTCTTTCATCCTCTTTCCTGAGAGTATGTCACAAAATTTTCAAGACTTAAAACTTGTTAGACTTGTTTTTGACTTAGGGATTCTACAGGATTAAGGATGAGGGTTCCTACAAGTATTTTATAATCTCATTTCAAAGCTGAAATTTAAAAGCTCTTTATTATAATGTTATTGGAATGGATATTATTTTGCATTAAAACTCCTTGACGAAGACGACGGTGTAGTTAGTAGTAATTGTCAGCCAGAGTTTTTATTTATTTTGATGTGGCATGGGAAAAAAATCCATATGTTAATGCTTTTCTGGTGGAAGGAGAGATAATTAATTATCCAGAAGATAGCTCCGAGATACCTCGTGAAAGTGTGAAGATCAAAGAAGTGAGGGAACACATAGCAGTTTGTTCCACAATGGCTGGAAGGAATACACGAACGACGTAGCGAAACATTCTACTCTAGGATCAGCAACAAGCATTCTTGATAAGTGATTGAGGTCTACCTTGAGATTGTTCCGGGGGGGTCAACGCTCCCGCGGCCCGGTCGTCGAGCAGACCTCCCGGTGGATCAGGGCCTGATCAAACAGGTCGTTATTGCTAGCCGTACGCAGTCCGGCGAACTAACCACAGCCAAGCTGATCGGCCACTGGACCCAGGACACTTATTGTCTTTTCTCTTAGTGTACACATGATACTCCGGCTTTTCATTTGGGGTATGTTACATCGTCTGCCGAGTCTTTTGCTTTCACAAGGAGTGATTTCTGGATGCAGATTTGGGACCAGTTCCTCTAGGATCTTCCGGATGTAGATTATGATACATCTTTCTCGTTTGCATTCCAGGGAGTACAGAGCAAATTACTTTAAACATTCAGAGTAATTAAGGTGTTTGCTTGAACTAATACGTGCAGTGAAAGTTCTCTGTACATTCTCTAGATCTGCACTTGTGCCTGCCTGGAATGGGGCTGTTAGTGTACAGCAGTATTCCTGCCTAGAGAGAATAAGTGTCTTGAAGAGGATCATCATTGCATGGCATCCCTTGTTTTGAAGGTTCTCATTATCCATCTTGTCATTTTCCTCGCAATGTGATAGTGACACTTTTGTGATCCTTGAAGGTGAGATCGTCTGACATTATCACTCCCAAATCCTTCACATTGTTTTTTTTTTGCTTTATAGTGTGGTTAGAATTTGTTTTATACTCCTATCTATCTATTATTTCTTCAAGTTTTTCACAACGAGGTAACTAAAATTTGTCCTCATTGACCATCATACTGTTTTCCGCGGCCCATTGGAAAACTTTGTTTATATCCACTTGGAGAGTTGCCGTGTACTCAGTGGATGACACTCATGCATATTCAAGTATGGTCTGCAAGGGAACACACGGTGGTATGGTTTACATCTCTGTCTGATATGAGAAAAAGGATGTGGGGCGAGTACTGTACCTTGTAGAACAAAGCTTTTCATTGTGAAAGCCTCGGAACTAACTCTGTTTACTACAACTTTCTCTGTTCTGTTAGTTAGAAAGTTAAAAATTCTTCTGCCCACTTTTTCAGTTATTCCTTTAGCACGCATTTTGTGTGCTAAAGCACTTGTCGAAGGCTTTTAAAAAGTGTGTGTGTGTGTACTCACCTAGTTGTGGTTGCCGGTGTCGAGTCATAGCTCCTGGCCCCGAAAGATTTATGCCAACAGCATTTGGTGTTCCCAGGCGGTCACCCATCCAAGTAGTATTAACCAAACCCAACGTTGCTTAACTTCGCTGATCGGACGAGAAGCGGTGCGTTCAACGTGGTATCGCCGTGTGTGTGTGTGTGTGTGAACATTGCTTGTTAGTGATTTTTCTCCCTTTTCTCTCTCTTCTTTCTTATTTTTCCCACTCCACTCTCACTTTCTCTCACATCCATTCCCATAGTCTCTTCTCTCCCTTTCCTACACACATTTCCTTTCATTCTTTTCATCTACCCTCTCCCCACTCTCTTCTTTCTACCTTGATCTTTCCAAGCCTCCCTCTCTCTAGCTGTTCATCTCTAGCCCTCTCCCCAGCTCTCTTCTACTCCTCTCTTGCTCTCTCTCTCTCTCTCTCTCTCTCTCTCTCTCTCTCTCTCTCTCTCTCTCTCTCTCTCTCTCTCTCTCTCTCTCTCTCTCTCTCTCTCTCTCTCTCTCTCTCTCTCTCTCTCTCTCTCTCTCTCTCTCTCTCTCTCTCTCCCTCTCGCATACTCTCTTAACTCCACTATCTCCTTCCTCTTCTCTCCCTACCTCACCGCCTCCCTTCCCCTCCCTGCTCAGTGCGGGATAAGGGAGGGTAGACAAGCGAGGTTGTCAGGTAACTTGAAGTAGCGGACTGCATAAAGATAAAAAATAAAGGCAAAGGATAATGAACAGTAAGTGGAGAGAACGCACGACTGTGTGGAATAAGGTCAAAGGTAAATTGAAGAATGAAGTGACGAAAAACTGAGAAATAGCCTGTCCTGGTGACTGTCTTTTCTGAATTATCAAGAGATTGTGCTTGTATTAAAGTGTATCCTGAGCGTCCAGGCATCTTGTGAGTGTATCCCGAGCTTCTAGGCAATTTTTCAAGTGTATTCTGAGCTTCCAGGCATCTTGTGAGTGTATCCCGAGTCTCCAAGCATCTTTTGTTTCCTGAGTACTGAGGTGATGATTCCTGATTTTATGACTATGTTAATAACTTGCCTTGGAGGTGTGTGTGTGTGTGTGTGTGTATGAGAGAGAATGAGAGAATGAGAGAGAATGAGAGAGAATGAGAGAGAATGAGAGAGAATGAGAGAGAATGAGAGAGAATGAGAGAGAGAGAGAGAGAGAAGAGAGAGAGAGAGAGAGAGAGAGAGAGAGAGAGAGAGAAAGATATAAGGCATAGTGAGAGACAAGTGAACCCGTTCCAGGCTGCAGTTAACAACTGTGTGAGACAACCGTTTGATCCAGGTGGAAGCTGAGTACTTGTACTCGCTCTTTGAATGCCTTGTGTACACCCTGTTAGGGTCTCAGGAACGCAGGTGGAGTGTATTTAATTGTGCCTTTTCGAGTACGGAGGTACATTGAATATGTAACAAAAATGTACTTTTGAATTCATGTTGACTGTAAAGATGTGTTATGCCAACCTTTTGAGCACCCAGGTGCCTTTTAAAGGTCCCAGTAAGTCTCCAGACGTCTTGTACCTACCACACTTGAGTTTGTTGCTGGTGTGTGTACCTAACCTTTTAATGAAAGGACGTGAGTGCATACACTTAGGACACCTTTATTGGATACGTATAGCTCCTGGGGCCATGGAAATATAGACATAAATGCAGTATAATGTGATCGCCACAGTGGGCTTTATCAAGTCACAAACAGATATGTTTGTGACTTGGTGAATCCCACTGTGTGGGCGAAACGTAGTCAATAAAGTATCACATTATACTGAATTTGTGATTGTTTTTCCATCGTGTCGGTACTTTATGCCATTTATCTCCATCCTGGGACAATGCTTACCCCAAACGATACACAAGAACGAGAGAAAACAGTGGCTAGATCATACCACTGGAAACCAAAGCCGAACTGATCTACACGGAATCCATCAGTGATCGGTACCAGTCCATCGAAGCCTCCTTACTTGCTACTTCCAACACCTCGGAGCTGAAAGCCGACACGTACACCATCTCATCTACACGTGACACTACTCCACGCTAATTCCTTGTCATCACACGTGACACGGTAGTTAGATGACCTCACGCCTTCAAATGATCTTCATGAGTCATATGTTTTATTCCACTATATAAACTGTATATCATTTAGTGACCAAGGTCCAAGGACCGAGATGTACTTTTAAAAAGATTTCCCCAAGTATATTCACTAGTAATGGGACGATACCAAAATTCTTGCAATTTCTAGTACTTTATTTTAAACAGCTACCGATACCCTCATAGTCATGAACCTGTGTCCTTTTTTTTTTTTGGTGGGTATCAAGAACTAAAAGGCACAATACCGTGACTGGAAAAAAACACAGATAGAAGAGAGAAGCTTATAACGATGTTTCGGTCCAACTTAGGCCATTTACAAGTCCAAGTCGGACCGAAACGTCGTCAAAAGTCACTCTCTCCATGTAGTTTTTTTTTTGTGTATTGTCGGTATGGGTATATCAACTACCCGTCTAAGAGTTCAGGCGCCTCGTGAGCGCCCAAGCATCTGATAAGTGCTTTTTGAGTGAGTCTAAATAACCTTCGTAACTGCCTTTAGTTCCGTGTATATTATGAGTTGCTGGGGTTCAGTTTGCTGCCTCGGCATTTCCCAGCTCGTTATACAGAACATTACCTAACCTCGTTAACCTCTTTACATTTATCCTATGCTAATGTTACGTTTTGTTTCGCTTATTAGTGCTTCTTTATTAATATTACTATTTTTTATATTTTTATTAATGACAACGATAGGAATAAATGTATATAAATAAAGGTTTATAATATCGACAAGAGGAGGAATTGTACACGTCCAACACCTGGGTGTCTTTATTGGAAAACGTTTTTGTCAATAGATACTCTTTGTGAATATTTTGTTTGGTCTTGTTGCCGAAAATAAAAGTGTGCTGTGATGCCTTATTACCCCTGATGTTTTTATTGCAATACCCTTTATAACTTTTATCGCCATAACGTATTCATCTGACATTGCTACTGCATTATACTTTATTAGTGTGATGTCTTATTTTTCTACAGTTGTTACCGCAATATACTGTATCTTCTATCGTGGGAGGTACGAGAGAGAGAGAGAGAGAGAGAGAGAGAGAGAGAGAGAGAGAGAGAGAGAGAGAAGGCTAGCATAAGACGGAAAGGGACTCTCCTTTATCTTCAAAATTATCCTGGCTTTATCCTTCCCTTCCAGGAAATCCAGATGTACGTATGTCTCTCTCTCTTTTAAACCAGGGTTTTACAAGGTTTAAGGTTCTTAACTTTCTTTCCCGTCGATATGAAGCTTAGATTAAATTATAATACTAAATATAATAATAGTAATAGTAATAATTATTATAATAATAATAACAAACATTGCCTAATATTTTCATTGGAAAATGCTGTTACTTTAAGACGCTGCATAATAATTTAGCAACAGTATATTGCAATGTGAAGAACAGCAGCGGGTATCCTGTCTCCTGAGGGATGTGGGGGGGAAGACTCGAGTATGGAAAATAGACTAAGAAATCTGACAGTTTCTCTAAGTGGAGCTGCGTAGATGAATGGTTCAAAGAACCGACAAGTTGACAAATTAAACACTTGTGCAGCACTCGGGTATCTTTGAGGCGAAACGTTCCCACAATAAAGATACCCAAGTGTTGCAGAAGGGTCTAATTTATCAAGTAGAGCTGTATTTGGATATGATTTTGCTCTGAGCAGAGCTACTTTGAGCGAAATGTTGACCGAAATACCTGTCAACATTGTGGTCTTCAACATAAGCTTATTGTATTGTTACTGTGTCACTTCTGCGACTCCCAGCTTCACCTTGATGCTGGTGATAAGCTCTAGATTAAAGGAATTGGAACTACCCCTCACTTGAATCAAAATCTAATTGGCTCCCATTCCCCAGAAGTCGTATGATGCCTACCGCTTTACCTCGTCCCAGTAAATATTAAATTAGTCACCTGCAGTAGGTCCACCCTCTTGAGATGACGTGTTAGAGGTGGAGTAGGTGGGTGGAGAGGGCAGGTGGGCGGAAGAGGTAGGTACTCACCTATTTGTGGTTGCAAGGGTCGAGTCACAGCTCCCGGCTCCGCCTCTTCGATAGTTGCTACTAGATCTACTCTCTCAGTGTTCCATGAGCTTAATCGTATCTCTTTTTTTTTAAAATTCTTAAAGCTATGTATGGATCCTGCCTCCACTACATCACCCTCCAGATTGTTCCACTTCCTGACAACTCTATGACTGAAGAAATACTTCCTAACATCTCTGTGACTCATCTGTGCATGTGTGCGTGCGCTGGCGGGGAGGTGCCGGGAGGAAGGGGGGAATCTAGCAGAAGGCTCGTCAATATTCCCCCGGCAGGCACAGTAGGTGGTGATGAGGAGGCTTCTCCCGGCTCTTTGCATGTGTGAGTGTGTATGTAATTACATGAGTTTGTGCGGGAAAGGGAAAGGGCGAATCGATCTCTAGTTCTTGGTCTCTCTCTTAATTTTCCACCGACTGGGGTGACACAGCCCAGTCGGAGCTTCAAGTGTGCCACTGCTTTTCATAACTCTATGTTGTGAAGAATATCTCGAGGGATACCACGATAAATGCCTCCCCTATCAACTTTCATGGAATGGTGCTGTCAAAACCCCAGTCTCCTTCCATCAAAGAAACACAAGACCTTAAAAGCTGGAGACAAAGCCGAAATAAGCTTACAACATCACAGTGTTGAAGTACACAAATACCCCGCACATAGAATTATGATAATGCTTAGGTCCGATTTGAAGCATTAACAAGCCACACAAGCGCGAAGGGAAGGGAACCAGTATATGTACGAGGGAGGGTGGGGCCGGGAGTAGTAGAATGAAAAGTGTTGTCACTAGTTAATGACCCAGGTACGACCGAAACGTCGTCATAAGTTTCGTTCTCTTATATGTGGGTTATCTGTGCATTGTGCCTTTTTATTCTTAATGTTGTGCTTTCATAGCCACGTAACTGGTGTAACTTCCAACCATACTCTCTGTCTCATGTTACTTCCTTGATAAACACCCTATCATTTGTTACCTTCTCTGCCCCGGATTACTTTGTCTTGATCACATCTTTTCTTCGAGTGGCGGACAACTTAGCTCTCTCATTCCCCCTCAAATGCACATTTCCCTCAGCTCAAGCATCGGTTTGCGTATATATTTTGATGATTTTGAGATTTACTTTGTTGTACTAGGTGAGGGTTACACACAGGCGCTGCATAATCAATAATGTGTCGAATATACGAAGCCTGGTCTCAGACCGAGCCGCGGGGGCGTTGACCCCCGAAATCCTCTCCAGGTAAACTCCAGGTAAGTCTTTGTCAATGTTCCCGAGTTTCGTTATGAAGTGTTGCTGATGTTAGTGTCTACACATTCTTCAAGGGACATGGTTAAAATAATTATTATTCCTAAAGCTTTCTTTTAAACTCTTTCAATGAGCTGTTTTACCCGAGAGATACTCTGTCTACTGTCTTCTGCCCAGTCTTCAACATTCGTGTTTTGTTTTTGCTCAGGTTAAACGCCAGTAACCATCCATTTGCTCCTTCGAAGTTTTAATGTAAAAGTTCTTTTATACTCACCAACTTGTATTCGCCTCATTATTTTGGAATTATCGGCAAACACGGAGAAGTAAGTTTTAATTTCTGTAATCGTTAGTAAGTACACGGAATAAAATCTATTTCTCGTGGAACTCGGTACTTACCCTCTCCCATACTGCTGCTAATGTCATTATCCGTGCTAATACCTTCCCATACATCATGACTTGCTCCTCCAGTCTGCCAAACATCCAGCATCGTATCAAGAACTTTCAGTACAAGGATATGCAGTTCGCTCATCCCTGTCTTTCCTCTCAGATATCTATAAATATTTTATGTGTAGTGTTTCCACAAGTCTGAGCTGTGGTGTTTAGCTTCGTTGTAGCATTATATATAATAAATTACATATTATAAATTGATATTCATTAATACAGGGTGTTTTAAAAGGATGGACCCGATTTGAATTATATACTGCTTTGGAATTGGGTCCATCATCTTGAAACACCCTGTATTTTTCTTCAGTCAAGTTTTTTTTTTTTTTTTTTTTTTTGCAGTTTGTTGATCAACCTTTGAGTTTAAATTTGCCATATGGAACACTGCCCATCTCTAACATGCTGTTTGTGTTTCCTGGTGAGGGGGGGGAATTGAGTGACAGGTACCTGCTCACTCTATATACTGAACTGACGAGAGAGGGAGGGAAGGAAGAAGGGAGGGAGGGAAAGAAGGAGGGAGGCGGTAGGGGAAGGCAGGAGTGTCATCATAATAATGAATTTCACGACGGCCGTCGCCATGAATAATGATGAGTTAATTATATTTAAAAAAAAGTTTCCCAAGGCAGTTGTTTATTACTCACTTGTGTACTTACTATCGACCAACCGTGACTTTTGTCTTCTCTGTGACTAAACGGCTTTTGTTTTCATGTCAATGACTAGCCCATGACTCCCATGTTCAATGATGTGTGTACAGTTCATGTTTACACACACACACACACACACACACACACACACACAACACATACAATCACATATACAACTACACATACGCACACAATTGCACCCAATCACACACACACACACACACAATCTCACACATAAACCACAAACACTAAATTCCACCTGCTCAAACAAGATGAAGCAGAGCACTTAGTGTTGCAACAACCTTGTTGTAACGACCTCAAGAAACTAACCTCGCAACCCAGTCACCATTACTGTCTCTCTCTCTCTCTCTCTCTCTCTCTCTCTCTCTCTCTCTCTCTCTCTCAGGTCAGAGGATGGTGTGTCCTTACCTACATGCATTTACCCGTATGCGGTTGCTGGGGGTCGATTCTCAGCTCCTGGTCTAGTCTCTCCACTGGCTCTCACTGGGTTACCTCTCGGCTGTGTGAACCCTATCATACCTCTTCTCAAAGCTATATATGAATCCAGCCTCAACCACTTCGCTATCTAGGTCGTTCCACTTCCCGACCACTCTTCATGCTAAAAAAAGTATTTCCTAGCATCCCCGTGATTCATTTGTGATTTTAACTTCGAGCTGTATGTGTGTGCTGACTGTGACAAGTCAGAATTTATATACCTCACGTGTCCAGTGATTGCCACATGTCCCAGTTTAACAACCCATCGCTTTCCAGTTGGGTGCTTCCTACACACAATGTGCCAATTTAATCTCCCTAGTTCCTCTCGTGTCAACTGCCTCGCACACACTTGTCCCAATTTAATAAACAAGTTCCTCTCGTGTGAGATGCCATCTGTGTGACCTGGTTGAGTCTCCTTCAGCACATACTTGTGTTAAGTGAATGCTTCATGGTCCACTTTAACTAACAACGTCTAGCATGAATGCTACATGTTTAGTACATACAGCACATAGTAATTTTGACTGCTAGTATATCAGTAAGTCCGTCATCTTAACCATAGACAACATGGCACTGTTGTAAAACCAGTCAAATGGGTGACTGTTGACGGAGTCTTGAACAGTTGAAATGTGACATAGTTATATGAGCAGCTCCCAGTGGCTGTCCGTTTTCTGTTCGCCCGGCAGACTATTGATATTATCACTACGGATATTATTATTGTTATTACTATTAATACTACTGCAACCACTAGTGTGTGTGTGTGTGTGTGTGTGTGTATTCATTAATTTGTACTCGTCGATTTGTATTTGCGGGGGTTAAGTCCTTGCTCCCTCCTGCCTGTCCCAACTACTGGACCACTATGACAAGGTCCTGGATGCTCTAGAAGACAAAATGCAGATGTTATATACACAGACTTTGCAAAAGCCTTTGATAAGTGTGACCATGATGTGATAGCACACAAAATGCGTGATAAAGAAATAACAGGAAAAGTTGGTAGATGGATCTATAATTTCCTAACAAATAGAACACAAAGAGTAGTAGCAGAGTAAAGTCTGAGGCAGCTACGGTGAAAAGCTCTGTTCCACAAGGCACAGTACTCGCTCCCATTCTATCCTTATCCTTATATCTGACATAGACAGGGATGTAAGCCACAGTGCCGTGTCTTCCTTTGCAGATGACACCCGAATTTGCATGACAGTGTCCTCCATTGAAGACACTGCAAGACTCCAAGCGGACATCAACCAAATCTTTAAATGGGCTGCAGAAAACAATATGAAGTTCAATGATGAGAAATTTCAATTACTCCGATATGGAAAACGGAAATTAAAACTGTATCGGAGTATAAAACAAATTCCAACTACGCAATAGAGCGAAAGACTAATGTAAAAGTCCTGGGAGTGATCATGTCAGATGATCTCACCTTCAAAGACCACAACATAGTATCAATCGCATCTGCTAGAAAAATGACAGGATGGATAATGAGAACCTTCAAAACTAGGGATGTCAAGCCCATGATGACACTCTTCAGGTTGCTTGTTCTAACTAGGCTGGAATATTGCTGCACATTAACAGCACCTTTCAAGGCAGGTGAAATTGCTGACCTTGAAAATGTACAGATAACCTTCACGGCACATATAAATGCGATAAAACACCTCAATTATTGGGAATGCTTTAAGTTCCTCAACCTGTAATCCCTAGAACGCAGGCGGGAGAGATACATGATTATATATACTTGGATAATCCTAAAGGGATTAGTACTAAACTTGCACACAAAAATCATTCCCTATGAAAGCAAAAGACTCGGCAGACGATGCAACATCCCTCCAATGAAAAGCAGGGGCGCCACTAGCACGATAAGAAACAACACTGCCTCCCAGCATACATAAGGGGGATTACCAATAGACCCCTGGCTGTCTTCAAGAAGGCACTGGACAGGCACCTAAAGTCAGTATCTGACCAGCCGTTCTGTGGTTCGTACGTCCGGTTGCGTGCGGCCAACAATAACAGCCTGGTTGATCAAGCCCTGATCCAACATGAGGCCTGATCACAGACCGAGCCGCTAGGGCGTTGACCCCCGAAACCCTCTCCAGATATACTCCAGGTGCTGCAGATGACTCGGTGGCAGCAGCATCCCGGTAGACAGGTAGTGCAGATGACCAGGTTGCTGCACTTTCACAAAACTATTGACTTTTAGTGCTGGCTAGAAGACAAAGTAGGAAAAATATGAGAACTTAAACTCGCAGGATCAAGGAAAACTGCTGAAGATATATTTGAAACTGTTGGACATCCATTAACTGCTGCATATCCCTTAACTGCTGCATATCCATTAACTGCTGCATATCCCTTAATCCCTTAAGTGCTGCATATCCATTAAGTGCTGCATATCCATTAAGTGCTGCATATCCATTAAGTGCTGCATATCCATTAATTGCTGAAGATTCATTTAAGACTGCTTAAGATCTATTTAAAACTGCTAAACATCCATTTAAAACTGTTGAACGTACATTTAAAGAAGCTTTTAAGCTGACTGAATTATTTTTGGAAGAGTTCATGAAAATGTTAGAGATATTGCATTAGTGTGTTTACACTAATGCAATATCTCGAATCTTCATTAATTCTGTTTGCTGTAGTGTATTTAAGGAAACACGTCCTAATGTTTCCTCCCGTACCGGGGATCGAACCACGGACGTCACTGTGTGATCTGCGGGACTCCCAGGAGGAACCGAAACGTCTTTATACGTTTCCTCAATTAAGTGCCAGTTATTTGTGGATATTAAGTGAAGGTTAAAAGAAAAACCAAGTGAGTCTTGATCTCTGGTAAGATATTCTCTTGGCAAGTCTTCGAGGGAGGGTCCTTGATGTTGAGGGGAAGGGGGGAGGGGTTGATCTGAGGAATTGAATCGAACCTCATTGTCTCATTCTCCAGGCTGCGTGACCTCTACGGGTTTAGCGATTCCCCATGATGGTCATAGTTACTTCGCTAATGGATTATTTTTGCTCTAAGGCTTGTTCATCCATTTAACTGATATTCTTGGGAGGAGAAAATAACTTTCCTTCCCTTCCTCGGATCGAAGGTAGTTGCTTAACCATTTCCCTGGCCCTTTCCACTGAGGATTTAGCGCTTTCCCGTGAATGTAATTGCATTATTCCTTCTGGGTTTTCCTCAAAATTTTGACATCGTCTTTTAAATTTGATTAGGCTTTCTTATAAAGCCTAATCAAATTTAGGCTTTAAATTGAAAAAAAGTGCATTCAGAATTAGTGTTTCGAAGGCTTTTTCACTTGCTGTTCAATTTTAAATACACATCTTTCAATTGCATTTGCAAAAAAAAAAAAAAAAAAAAGAAATGGTCCTATGTAAAGAAGCTTTTTCAAGGATTTATTGTGTAATCTAGAATATCTGGGAATTCATTGACATGTATCAGAGATTAATCAAAATGGCCGACCGCCGACAGTGGTGATGGAGAGACAAGGTTATGAGACGTAAGGCAAAAGGTCTTCATTAGTGCTGCATTTCACCTCGTTAGTACGACGTGTCACTGACAGGAGGCGATATCAAATAAAAGACACAAATTGCAGAACAAACGTTTATTGGAACAACGTTTCTCTCTGTTGCTTGATGAAACGTCTCAGAGAGATAAACGTAGTCACAGTGAAAGCTTCTGCAATGTATCAGGGATAGTGTGGGCCCCAAGACTGACCTTCGTACCCTGCTAATGACAACCCTTTATTCTGACAAATACCCCGTCACCATGACTTTATTTTCTGCTACGTGTTACATTATATATATATATATATATATATATATATATATATATATATATATATAGTTCCTTGATAATGTGGGAAGTTACGAATGCGATTGGAATTAAACTATTTTTTCCACAGTGGTTGTTCTGCACACACACACACACACAGGGGAATGCCATATGAAGAAAGGTTGAGGGAAATAGGACTAACAACACTGGAGGACAGAAGGGTTAGAGGAGACATGATAACGACATACAAAATTCTGTAGGGAATCGACAAGGTAGATAGTGACAGGATGTTCCAGAGAGGGAACACAGAAACAAGGGGATACAACTGGAAGCTGAAGACTCAGATGAGTCAAAGGGATGTTAGGAAGCACTTCTTCAGCCATAGAGTAGTTAGGAAGTGGAATAGTCTAGCGAACGATATAGTGGAGGCGGGAACCATACATAGTTTTAAGACAAGGTATGATAAAGCTCATGGAGCAGGGAAAGCAGAGACCCAGTAGCGGACAGCAAGAGGCGGGGCCAGGAGCTGAGTCTCGACCCTGCATCCACAATTAGGTGAGTACAATTAGGTGAGTACACACACACACACACACACACACACACACACACACACACACATATATATATATATACATATATATATATACATATATATATATATATATACATATATATATATCATATACATATAATATATATATAATATATATATATATATATATATATATATATATATATATATATATATATATATATATATATATATATACATAAAGAAAAAGAGAAAGGGTAGAAAAAAAGAAATGGTCAAGTGAGAGACGGAGGAGCAAGAGGGAAAAAATAGAAAGGCGAGAAAAGGAGAAGAAAAATACGAGGCGTGCAGCCACAAAGAGGTGCACCTTAGTAAAGTATGGTGGCGGCACTTGGGGCGTGCATTAGTGAAGGCACCCACAAAAATGCTGGGCCCAAGACACAGGGCGGAACAAGAGCTGTGGAGGAATATAAACGAAGGAGAATGAAGAGGAAAAATAGAAGGAAAACGTTAATGAGGCTGAAGAGGTTGTCTAGAGCTCTTAATAAAGAATGATGTGAAGAAAGTTAGATATTAATTTTTATTTTCTTGATTAAAGATGGCAGTGAAATAAAAGTATTAATAATGAAAATAATAGATTAACAATAATAAATTACAAAGTAACGATAAAGCAGTAGTAGTAATGTTGACAGAAATGTTGACTGAAGATAAGGCGTTTTGCAGAAAAAAACATTTATTGGAAAAACCTTTCGACCGTGAAAATCTTTACCAATTATTGTGGGCAGCACGTCCATTATTTGCAGAGTTGTGTGTAGTAGCCGCCGCATGAGTAGCAGCAGCAGCAGCAGCAGCAGAAGCAGATGCAGTAATCTCACCATTATCGTTTTCACTTGCTTGACCATTCCTGTAACCTGTCCAAGTCTTCCTGCAGTGAGCTTCCTTTTTTTTTGTATTCTCCACAACATCACCCGTGACGAACGACGTGTGTGATACACTTGCCTCCTCTTAAATCATTACGCACATCAGAAACGGTCTAAAGACTGATCCTAGGAGAACTCCACCTTGCTGCTTCACCCCTTTGTAAGCTCTCTCTATCATGTATATTTTTATCTATGTTAGTTCTTAACTCCGGCTGCATCTCCAGTTTCTCTCCTGAGAGGCAATGTTAAATGTCGACTTGCCGTCTAGGAATGTGCCTGATCTGTCAGTCTAACAAAGATCTCTCTTGTTTGTGAAATACGCTTTGCTATTTCTGGAACAGTGGTGGTATTCAGTAGTATTACGTATCCAGGTGATCCACAAGTCATTTGTGTATATTTATCATTCGATGTTGGTCTGCAGATTGGGCCTCTTCTCCATCTTCCCTTTACCCTGACTAATGTTTTCTTGATAGGCTAGTAAGAAGGCATGGTCTGGGATCGGGCTGCGGGGGCGTTGACCCCCGAAACCATCCTTCAGGTAACCTCATAGTGGTTTTTTAAGGCTTCTGGTTCACTCAGTACTGCGAAATTCTGGTGATTTATACTCGCATGATGTGGATAAGATTCGTGAACAAAAAGGACTTATTATATGTTCGGTCCTGCGACCGTGTTCACTTTTGTTCACCCATATTTCGAGTGAACTAGGTCATAGGTCGACAGGTGTCCATAGCAAAATGTTCTAAGTGTTTTACTCATATTAGTTATATTTATCAGACCTCAGTTTTGAATATATACAACGCGTCTTATTTCTCAGTTATTTCAGCCAACTATCAGTGGTTCCTTCATATTTGTGGTCCATCTTTTACGTGGAAAGACCCATATTTATACACGGCATTTATGTTGCTTAGAATTATGGCCACTTGTTTTTCCTGTGACGTAATGGGATATTGATACTGGGAATTGCTTGCTTAAGCTACACGTATAATCTACTTATACTAGTGAATGTGTCCAGTAGTGACTCCGCCTCCTACTCACGTGACTATAGTATGTAAGGCACTTCTTCGAGCATATGCTGTACTCTTCTCAAGATTGATGCACTGAACACATTGACTCCAGGCTGAGGGACTGATTACGCCATTCTTCTTCCCGTCTTTAACCGTTCTTCTCTGTACTGGACTGAAGAAGCCACTGGCTGGCGAAACGTTTCCAAATGTTGCACGAGTGTCTCATTCTTCCAATGTTGCTGACATCAGGAAATCATCCTTCCTTACTTTTCCTCATTCTTTGATGAATTTATGTAATTATCATATCTCACCTTCTATTTTGAGACGAAGTATTTGCCTCAAGTAATTCTCAATAGCTTACTTTTTTTTTCATTCTCGAATCCATTTTGTTGAGTATCTTTGAAGTTTATATACATTTAATCCTCTCATGGAAGGTGCCTTGATGCCGATGAGGGGCTCTTGATCAAAGGAAGTGGATCAGTCTTCGCCTTTCTTGGAGTGATCCTGATTGTCTGACACGCCTCATGCTCTGTATGACCACCATGGGTTCAACGTCCCACCCTGATAATAATAATAATAATAATAATAAAAATAATAATAATAATAATAAATAATTTAATAATAATCTGAAAGCCTCATTGTTCAAATTCCTGGATGCTATTTTTATATTTGCTTGATTTGTATACAACGTGTATTCACCTAATTGTGGTTGCAGGGGTCGATTCACAGCTCGTGGCCCCGCCTCTCCACTGGTCGCTATTTGGTCCACACACTCGCTGCTCCATTAGCTTTATCATACCTCTTCTTAAAGCTGTGTATGGTTCCTGCCTCCACTATATCTTTCTCTAGACTATTCCACTTCCTAACAACTCTATGACTGAAGAAATACTTCCTAACATCCCTGTGACACTGTGTGTGTGTGTGTGTGTGTGTGTGTGTGTGTGTGTGTGTGTGTGTGTGTGTGTGTGATCTCACCGAGTTGTGACTGTGGAGAAAAAATCTATACTTCTCTTCCCGCTTCTCGCTTGTTCACGAAAGGTCTCGCTAAATTCCGGTTTTATGGGTCTTATCAATTCTACTCTTTAAACTGTGGATGGTTTTGCTTCCATTATGTTCGCATCCAGATCATTACGCATATAATTTCTGTGACCACCCTAAGACATAAAATGAAATACTTCCCGACGTCCCTGTGACTCGCATACGTCCTTAGTTTCCATATATACCTTCTGCTCCCCTCCCATCAGTCTGCCTCTCATCAATTATTTCGCTCACTCTGAAGATTTTGCATCACGATCATGTACCTCATCCCTTGATTTTCTACTTAGGTTTTGAAAGTTCAATCTCCATATTCTTCTTGTGTTAATCTTATGTCATGGAGTAGTCCTGTTGCAAATGTCTGAGCTTTATTCTAGTTTCTTCTCTTGTTCGTTCAGGTGAGTTTTTCACACGGGCATGCGGACCTGATATTGATCTAACATACATCATATTGAGTAATGAAAGACATTTTTTGAGGTATCAGAATTACATTGTTAAGCCTACGAGGCTTCCACAAGCTGCCCTGTTTATACAGCTGTGCATTTGGGGGAAGTCTTACCAGTAAGTCTTTTAATCCATCTGGTGTTTGTAGCTTCTGTACCTTCCACCTTTCCCCCTAGATTACATTCCATGTCGGCGATGAGGTGGTGACATCACCAGCCAGGTGGTGACATCACCAGCCAGGTGGTGGCACTAGCAACTCTCGTCTGGGAGGTCAGAGGGTCAGGCCACTCATGGAAGATTGAACCTCTAGCTTTACACAATTACACTTTAAAAAAAAATTCTGCTCCGAATTTAAACACTTTAAATAAATTTTACTTATAAAATTTATTATACCGCATCCGATCTTGTGTGTTTCTCGATTTTCACAACTTTCACTGTCCGACTAGTTCTACCGACTAACCTAGTCATCATCTTGCCTTTTCACGTCTTCTCCAATAGTGTAACATCGTCTGCAAACAGGGATGCGTCATTCTCTCATTAGACATTCTTTTTTTTAACATCAGGCATGACACTGGTCCCAGGAGGGATTCCTGTGGGACGCCAGTCGTAAGCTATATCTTGAGCTATCGTCCTCTCCTTTACACTTAGGTGGCACTCGATCCAGTAAGATGCCTCTCTCGTTAACCCTGCATACTCTTTCGATTTGTGCATGTGTGTCTTGTTGAGAAAGTGTGTAATGCTCTCCTACGGTCCAAGAATATGCTGTCTGCTGGTCACTTTCTCTTCGGTTTCTTCTCTCTTTCCTGTTTCCTTTTCTCTCTCCTGTTTCTTCTCTTTTTCCTGTTTCTTTTCTCTCTCCCTATCGTAGAAGTTTAGTAAGTTCGCGAGAAAAGGTTTACCTTTGCTTGTGTGTGTGCCAAAGTATTAGTATCGTGGGTATCGGTCGAAAACTGAGAACGGGTATCGGTGAGTATCGGCAAATGTAGGTGGCATCGATACCAGTATCGGTGAACATTGGTTAATTTTGATAACATTAGTATCGTCAAAACATTTGGCATCGTCCTATTCCCACTGAGGCCATGTGGGGCGTCGTTAACGAGGCCATGTTTCTTCCTGTGATACAACGATCTGCTTTATAACATTCTCTTCATTAGTTTAGATAACATGCACGTTAGGGAGACTGGCCTGCATGTTAATGAGGCCTGTCAACCCTCATACTTAAATATTGCTCTCTGTGTGTAATTACCCATTTGTAATTACCAATGTGTAATTACCTAATTAGGTATTGCCGAAATGGAGATTTTGAGAGGCTGCCAGAATTTTTTTCTTAATCTAAATTTTCGATTTGATTTCTCTCATAACTAGAGAACGCCTTAATCTATCAGCTTCAGATTTTCAGTACTTGTGTAAGGTAACGAGAAGCATATTCATGGAACCACTGACGTGATCACGTGTCCTACGGGCAAAGTTGTTGAACCCCATTCCCAGCATCCTGGAATGGCTGGGATAACATTCCCAGCATCCTGGAATGGCTGGAATAACATTCCCAGCATCCTGGAATGGCTGGAGTAACATTCCCAGCATCCTGGAATAGCTGGGATAACATTCCCAGCATCCTGGAATGGCTGGAATAACATTCCCAGCATCCTGGAATGGCTGGGATAACATTCCCAGCATCCTGGAATGGCTGGGATAACTTCCAAAAACCTCCATGGCGGAGCTTCAAACATTCACAAAAGGTGCCTTAAAAAATTGACGATGTCGGAGAGTAAGCTTCTAGTGTATTGGTGCAGATTTGACCATTTTATGTGTAAAATGTGAAATTTTTATTCCTTTTAAATAACGTTAAATAAACTATAGGTTACCTCTTCTGAACGACTTTAATATTATTTAATGGCTGATGCATCTTAGGGTCAGGATTGTACCCATCAAGTCTTGCTTTCCCGAAGGCAAATTTGTTTATGTAGGAAAATAGTTAAAAAATCTTGGAATTGTTGGAATCCGTATCATAACTGGGGAATAACTCATCAGATTGGCTTCAAATTTTCACCTTTGGCATTGTTTCCTGAACACCAAGCTCACGCTGCTGTTACGGGGCACTAGATTCCAATTTTGCCAATTTTGCTGAATAATGATAGTCACTTTTTAGTCAATAAATATAAAGAATGTTTCTTCTTCTTGGCTTCAAAATATTATAGACGATACGGTCTATAAGAAGAAAGTTAACAAGTAACTTTATAGTCCGAGTAGGTGCAAATTTAAAATTTTACTGTCATTATTTAAAACCTATGAATCGTTGGAAGTGATATCAATTACTGGAGAATGCCTTTTATAATCGGCATCAAACTTTTATTATTGGTGGACTTTATTATAATCAAGCTTGTCACTTTAAGCTGTGTAAATTTCAGATGGCTAATTTTAATAAATATTTTTTTTCCGTGGAATAACTAGAAAATACCGCTTCTGATCGACTTCAAACCCTAAATGCTGGAGTCCTACTCTTGGGTGTTATGTACACTGGGATTACATTAAACTTATTAATTTACTTTCTTGTAAGTTGGTCAGTTTAACTTAGAGAAAAGTTTTGATTGATCTTGGCCTATTTAGGTCCCAATTTCCTTTTTGTAAGAAATTAGAAAAAAATATTGAAATACCTCTTTCCATACGATAATTTTTGAGCGTTGCACCTGATTAGCTTTAAGTCATAACGTCATGATGCAACTTCTGAGCGGCTCCAAGCTTGTGTAAATTAGAATATTGGTCCCTTTGAAAGGTTTCAATCAGACTTCAGCTATGTATGTCCTTACCGTTTCTCCTGAAGATATTTGGACATTAGTTTCGATATGATGACCTGTTAATGTCTCTTCTAATTCCATTCAAACCTTCAACTAATGCTGCACTATTCCAGTCACGTGAATTGAAAGACAGGGGATTGAGGTTTAGAATACGGGGATACCTTTCTCAGATCACGCACCGACCAACAAACATCTAGCTGGGTTTTGGAAGGGGGGCAGGGGGAGACAAATGGTATAAAATACAGACACAGTGGAAAAATACACAAATGTAGTATAATGCAAATCTTAATTGACTACGTTTCGCCCACACAGTAGGCTTTATCAAGTCACAAACAGATCTACCTGAGCAGAGAGCACATGAGTATATATGTATATGGAGCACAGTGACCTTATTACGATTCCTATATATATATATATATAAGTAGTAGACTTTTCTTCTGTACGGTGCAAAATGGCGGCAGTCACACCTAGGTGTGAAAGTTTTTGCACCTAGGTGTTATTGACCCTTCACACCTAGGTGCTAATGACCATCCCGCCCCACGCCTATGACCCCCACCCGCCCCCACTTCCGATCGCACCCCCCCCCCCGAATTTTCAATTTTTTTTAGAATTTCATTTTTCTCGAATATCATTATTCTCGATATCGGTAATACATAAAAAAGATTGAAGGTCACCCCCTATGAGGGGTAAACATTAAAAAGTTTTGATTTTTTTTAGTTTTACCTACTTTTTACAAAATTTCGAATTTTCCCTTTACCTCTCCATCTCCTTGGATCAAGTTTCACAGAGTTGCCAGATTTATCCTTTTCGATATATGGGAAGATTTGAGTCATCCATCTCCTCGATTTTCATGAATAATACAAAATTTCCTCGGATCAAGATTTACAAGGTTGCCAGATTTCCATTTATTCTTTGAATTTTACCAAATTTTACGAATTTTAGAGGGATTTCTTTGGATCGAGATTTAATCCATAGTAGATATACCACCAATTGGTGGACATACTTGACGAAGATCCTTTAGGGAATGTGATCATACCTAACTAGGTTGGGGCATTGACTTGGACCTGCCTCGCATGGGCCAGTAAGTCTCCCCTACAGGAGTACAAGAGAGGTGTGTTCATTATTCCTCTTGATAATTTAAAAGAAATAGTGTGTGACGTCACTTGGTCGCCAACAAGCTCAATCAAGCTAGCCAGGTAGGGTATGACGTCACTGGTGATAACATACGTGTCAATTGATAAAGTGTACATCCACCCTATGTGTAATATTATTTTCTTTTTTTAAGTTAAATGAAGTAAACACAGGATAACACTAATACACATTATTTTTTTCTTCATTTATTTTCCACTCTTTTGTTAACAACAAATTTCTGGTAATACACTAAAAAGTCCCCATACTGGCAATACAATAAAATTTTCATATACATTTTCCTTGTTTTTGGGAAACACAAGTCACTGACAAAAATCAACATAGGGGAAACATTTCAATACAATAAAAAAATCAAATACATTTTCCTTGTTTTCGGGTAACAGGCTAAAAAGTTCCACTCTTTCCATCAATTTTTTCTCAAGTCACAATATTTTTTTACTAATTCATCAGAAAAGGCTCTAATACAACAAATTTTCAAACGTTTTAATATCCACAACATTTCAAAGTTTTTTACATACCACGATTTAAGACCTTAATTTCATTAATGCGACAAATTTTCAGATGTTATAATAACCACAACATTCTATAATGTCCACTCTCTACATCACCCCACACTCAAGTCTAGACATCTACTGCTAACTGACGCCGACCAGAACACCTGTATCTCCAGACGGGGGAAAACGAGGTGTGAGGTCACTAAGTGACCTCACTACCACCTACATACCTCATCTCACTCATAAGCCACACATGCATACACACACACAAGATTACACATTTTATACACATTCCCTGAAAACACTCTAACCGAAAACACTATTACTGAGATCACTCATCTCAAAACCACTATGATCACTAAAACATCACACATTTTTACACATTCCCCCAAAACACCATTGAACACCACTGAATACTCCCAAAACACCACTGAATACTACCAAAAACACCATTTTGTATTTTCATTAAAATTTACGCAAAATCCACATTATTTCATTAAAATTCACACAAAAAACCCCACATTCTCGATACTTAATGAACTTACCTCATCCCAAGCCCCCAACATCAACCACAAGCTCCCACAACACTTACAACTTATAATCTCTTATTTACCCTTAATTTCACTTGTCCAATAATACCCTCATCACCCAGAATTTTTTCCCCGTTTTTACTAATTCATCAAAAAAATCACGTACACTAATGAACCATGCTATACAAATCCCCCCAAAACAAGAACAACAACAACACAAACACACACACATATACACACACAGCCCCGTTGGCCTGGGGGCTAAAGCTCTAGCTTCATGCACGGAGGGCCCAGGTTCAATTCCTGGCATGGCGGAAACATTTCGAAGAGTTTCCTTACACACACACACACATACATACAGGCCTAGTGTCTAATCGACATGTGCCTAGGACAAAATGGTATCTATCTATCTAACACCTGCATCTCGAGACAACAACACATACACACACACACACCTGCATCTCGAGACAGCTGCTAGCGAGGAGGTGAGTTCACTCTGTGATCTTACTACCATAAACCTTCCTCATCTCAATAATATAGACAAAAACAGGACACACACATATCAAACACCTTTGAATACTCCCAGAATTACTTTGAACACCACCAGAACACCACTCTAATACATCATTTGATCACCTTCAAAACACTCTCATACAACATTTGAACACCTTCAAAATCACTATCAAACACTTTTGAATACTCCCAAATCATCGTTTGAACACCATCACACACACACACACACACTTTTGTCAATAACTGTTAAGAAATATTCTCACACCAACACCCCTCAACATCTCACTACATAACACATTCAAAACCACTCATACATCATTTGAATACCCTCATTGAATACCATCATTTGAATACTACCAAAACAATATCGATTACTCCCAAATAACATTTAACCTAAACTAACCCAACCTTACAACACCTAATATAACCCAAATAACATTTAACCTAACCTAACTAACCTATCCTAACCTAACCCAACCTAACCTAACCTAACTAACCTAACCTAAACTAACATATCCTTCAAAACCCAAATAACATTTAACCCAACCTAACCAAACCCAACCTAACAACACTTAATCTAACCCAAATAACATTTAACCCAACATAACTAACCTATCCTAACCTAACCCAAATAACATTTTAACCTAACCTAACTTAACCTTCAAAACACTCTCATACATCATTTGAACACCTTCAAAAACACCCTAAAATCACACCATTGAATACTCCCAAATATCATTTAACCTAACCTAACAACACCTAACCTAACCCAACCTAACACCTAACCTAACCCAAATAACATTTAACCTAACCTAATTAACCTATCCTAACCTAACCCAACCTAACCTAACAACACCTAACCTAACTTAACCTAACCTAAACTATCCTAACCTAACCTAAACTAACCTAACCTAACCTTCAAAATACTCTCATACATCATTTGAATACCCCCAAAATACCATTGAATACTATCAAATCACCATTGATTACTCCCAAATAACATTTAACCCAACCTAACCTAACCCAACCTAACAACATCTAATCTAACCTAAATAACATTTAACCCAACCTAACTAACCTATCCTAACCTAACCCAAATAACATTTTAACCTAACCTAACTTAACCTTCAAAACACTCTCATACATCATTTGAACACCTTCAAAAACACCCAAAAATCACACCATTGAATACTCCCAAATATCATTTAACCTAACCTAACCTAACAACACTTAATCTAACCCAAATAACATTTAACCCAACATAACTAACCTATCCTAACCTAACCCAAATAACATTTTAACCTAACCTAACCTTCAAAACACACTCATACATCATTTGAACACCTTCAAAAACACCCCAAAATCACACCATTGAATACTCCCAAGTATCATTTAACCTAACCTAACAACACCTAACCTAACCCAACCTAACACCTAACCTAACCCAAATAACATTTAACCTAACCTAACTAACCTATCCTAACCTAACCCAACCTAACCTAACAACATCTAACCTAACTTAACCTAACCTAAACTATCCTAACCTAACCTAAACTAACCTAACCTTACCTTCAAAATACTCTCATACATCATTTGAATACCCCCAAAATACCATTGAATACTACCAAATCACCATTGATTACTCCCAAATAACCTTTAACCCAACCTAACCTAACCCAACCTAACAACATCTAATCTAACCCAAATAACATTTAACCCAACCTACCTAACCTATCCTAAACTAACCCAAATAACATTTTAACCTAACCTAACGTAACCTTCAAAACACTCATACATCATTTGAACACCTTCAAAAACACCCAAAAATCACACCATTGAATACTCCCAAATATCATTTAACCTAACCTATCTCAACCTAACAACACCTAACCTAACCCAAATAACATTTAACCTAACTTAACCTTCAAAACACTCATACACATCATTTGAACACCTTCAAAAACACTAACAAAGCACCACTGAATACTGCCAAAACACCATTGAATACTGCGAAAATACCATTGAATACTGCCAAACACCATTGAATACTGCCAAACACCATTGAATACCCCCAAAAACACCACTGAATACTACCAAGAAAACACCATTGAATACTGCTAAACACCACTGAATACTACCAAAACACCACTGATTATTATCAAATCACCACTGAATACTCCCCAAACACCATCGAATACTCCTAAATACACCATTGAATACTCCCAAATAACATTTAACATCTCTAACACAAACACCAAATTATATTATCAATCACACATTTCATTAACTGAAATTACATCTCATCCACCTAACTACACACTCATAATAAAAGTTTACTCGCCCCCATTCACCAGACTTTTCATCATATACACAAAAAACTAAGACACACTTATGACATGAGCCCACACAAAAACATTACTACCAAAACACCTCTGAATACTACCAAAACACCTCTGAATACTACCAAAACACCTCTGAATACTACCAAAACACCTCTGAATACTACCAAAATACCATTGAATACTACCAAAACACCTCTGAATACTACCAAAACACCATCGATTACTCCCAAATAACATTTAACCTAACCTAACCCAACACAACAACACCTAACCTAACCCAAAGAACATAACCCAACCTATCAACATCTAACCTAACCCAAATAACATTTAACCTAACCTAACCTTCAAAACACTCTCATACATCATTTGAACACCCCCAAAATCACCATTGAATACCCCCAAATCACCATCGAATACCCCCAAATAACATTTATCCTATCCTTCAAAACACTCTCTCACATTATTTTGAACACCTTCAAAACACTTGCAAAATACCATTGAATACCCCCAAATCACCATTGATTACTCCCAAATAACATTTAACCTAACATATCCTTTTTCATTCATAACCACAACACCCACATCAGCCCACACCACTGATTACCCCAAAACACCCTTGAATACCCCCAAAACACCACTGAATACTACCAAAACACCATTGATTACTACCAAATCACCATTGATTACTACCAAATCACCATTGAATACTACCAAAACACCACTGAATATCTCCAACTCACAACACTGAATACCCCAAATCTCCACTGAATATCCTAAATCAATATTGAATACCCCCAAATCACCATCGAATACTCCCAAATAACTTTTAACCTAACCTTCAAAATACTCTCATACATCATTTGAACATCTCCAAAAACACTCCCAATTCACCATTCAATACTCCCAAAACACCATCGAATACTTCCAAAATACCATTGATTACTACCAAATAACATTTAACATTTCTAACTCCTCCACTAAATTGCATTCTCAATCACACATCTCATCAACTGAAATTGCATCTCATCCAGCAAACTACACACTTTTAATAAAAGTTTACTCACCCATTCTCCAGACTTTACAGCATAAACACAAAAACTAAGACATAACATGATCACACCCAACTAAGACATGACATAATCACAACAAATTTATGATATGAGACATTACCAAAAACTAACAGACACCACCAACTAAAACATACACTTCCAACTAAGACATAAGACATACACCTCCAACTAAGACATGAGGCATAACCAAAACTAAGACATATTAAAAAATCTAAGACATACACCAACTAAGTCATGAAACATTTACAAAACTAAGACATAACCAAAACTAAGACATATTCAAAATCTATGTCTTACACCTCCAACTAAGACATGAGACATAACCAAAACTAAGTCATATTCAAAATCTAACACATGATCACAAATCTAACAATTGATCACAAAAACTAGAATTACACTCTAGTCACATATACCATAAAACACAAAACTAATACTCACAATCACATAAGTCATATGAACACACACAAAAAATATGCCTAAACACCGAAGATATGGCAACTAATCACTATTTCACAAAAAAATTGTCATAAATACTTAGACAAAATGAAGTTATAAACTTTCACACAAACATATTGACTAAAAAAAAAACTTAAGTACACTATCAACCAAAAATCACAAAACACAAATTGACATAAAATCACTTAAGACATATTAAAACAAACAATGTTAAACATAAGACATATGAATACAAAAAAATTACACAAATTGCATGAGCATTATACCAAGACCACTCAATCATGTACACTTATACTATGACACCAGCATGTACACTAAATCTGTTCATGAACACTTAAGACATACGTTATCCAAAAAAATAATACAACTTACCCATCAAAATTTAAGAATGAGTATAGGCGAAATAGGAAGGATGTTTTAGGGGTGATGTGGGTGATTATGTCATGTCTTAGTTGGGTGTGATCATGTTATGTTTTGGTGAATATAACTTAAATTTTGAAGGTTAAGTTAGGTTAGGTTAAAATGTTATTTGGGTTAGGTTAGAATAGGTTAGTTAGGTTGGGTTAAATGTTATTTGGGTTAGATTAGGTGTTGTTAGGGTGGGTTAGGTTAGGTTGGGTTAAATGTTATTTGGGAGTAATCAATAGTGATTTGATAGTATTCAATGGTATTTTGGGGGTATTCAAATGATGTATGAGAGTATTTTGAAGGTTAGGTTAGGCTAGTTTAGGTTAGGTTAGTTAGGTTAGGTTAGGTGAGGATAGTTTAGGTTAGGGTAGGTTTAGTTAGGTTAGGTGTTGTTGGGTTGGGTTAGGTTAGGATAAGTTAGTTAGGTTAGGTTAAATGTTATTTGGGTTAGGTTAGGTGTTGTTAGGTTGGGTTAGGTTAGGTTAGGTGTTGTTGGGTTAGGTTAGGTTAGGTGTTGTTAGGTTAGATTCGGTTAGGTTAAATGATAATTGGGAGTATTCAATGGTGTGATTTTGGGGTGTTTTTGAAGGTGTTCAAATGATGAATGAGAGTGTTTAGAAGGTTAAGTTAGGTTAGGTTAAAATGTGTTTTGGGTTAGGTTAGAATAGGTTAGTTAGGTTGGGTTAAATGTTATTTGGGTTAGATTAGGTGTTGTTAGGTTGGGTTAGGTTAGGTTGGGTTAAATGTTATTTGGGTTTTGAAGGTTAGGTTAGGTTAGGTTAGGATAGTTTAGGTTAGGTTAGGTTGGGTTAGGTTAGGGTAGGTTAGTTAGGTTAGGTTAAATGTTATTTGGGTTATATTAGGTGTTGTTAGGTTGGGTTAGGTTAGGTTAAATGTTATTTGGGAGTAATCGATGGTGTTTTGGTAGTATTCAATGATGTTTTGAGGGTATTTAAATGATGTATGAGAGGTTTTGAATGTGTTCTGTAGTGAGATGTTGAGGTGTTGGTGTGAGAATATTTCTTAACAGTTATTGAGAAAAGTATGTGTGTGTGTGTAATGGGGGTGATGGTGTTCAAACGATGATTTGGGAGTATTCAAAAAGTGTTTGATAGTGATTTTGAAGGTGTTCAAATGTTGTATGAGAGTGTATTGAAGGTGATCAAATGATGTATTAGAGTGTTTTGGTGGTCAAAGTAATTCTGGGAGTATTCAAAGGTGTTTGAAATGTGTGTCCAGTTTTTGTCTATATTATTGAGATGAGGAAGGTTGGTGGTAGTAAGATCACAGAGTGAACTCACCTCCTCGCTAGCAGCCGTCTCGAGATGCAGGTGTGTACTCACCTATTTGTGGTTGCAGGGGTCGAGTCATAGCTCCTGGCCCCGCCTCTTCACTGATTGCTACTAGGTCCTCTCTCTCCCTGCTCCATGAGCTTTATCAAACCTAGTCTTAAAACTATGTATGGTTCCTGCCTCCACTATGTCGCTTTCTAAGCTATTCCACTTCCTGACAACTCTATGACTGAAGAAATATTCCTAACATCCCTTTGACTCATAGGAGTCTTCAACTTCCAATTATGACCCCTTGTTTTGTTCCCTCTGGAACATCTTGTCTCTGTCCACCTTATCTATTCCTCGCAGTATTTTATATGTCGTTATCATGTCTCCTTAACCCTCCTGTCCTCTAGTGTCGTCAGGCCGATTTCCTTAACCTTTCTTCGTAGGACAATCCCTTAGCTCTGGGACTAGTCTTGTTGCAAATCTTTGCACTTTCTCTAATTTCTTGGACGTGCTTGACCAGTGTGGGTTTCCAAACCGGTGCTGCATACTCCAGTATGGGCCTGACGTATATGGTATACAGAGTCTTGAATGATTCCTTAGTGTGTGTATGTGTGTTGTTGTCTCGAGATGCAGGTGTGTGTGTGTTGTTGTTGTTGTTTTTGTGGGACTTGTATAGCATGGTTCATTAGTGTACGTGATTTTTTTGATGAATTAGTAAAAACGGGGGAAAAAAATTGTGGGTGATTAGGGTATTATTGGACAAGTGAAATTAAGGGTAAATAAGAGATTATAAGTTTTAAGTGTTGTGGGAGCTTGTGGTTGATGTTGGGGGCTTGTGATGAGGTATGTTCATTAAGTATTAAGAACGTAGGTTTTTTTTTGTGTGAATGAAATAATGTGGATTTTGCATAAATTTTAATGAAAATACAAAATAGTGTTTTTGGGGGTATTCAGTGGTGTTTTAGGGGGTATTCAGTGGTGTTTTTGTTTGTTTTCAGTGGTGTTTTGGGAGTATTCAATGATGTTTTGGGAGTAGTCAGTGGTGTTTTGGTGGTGTTCAATGGTGTTTTGGGGGAATGTGTGAAAATGTGTGATGTTTTAGTAATCATAGTGGTTTTGAGATGAGTGATCTCAGTAATAGTGTTTTCGGTTAGAGTGTTTTGAGGGAATGTGTATAAAATGTGTGATCTTGTGTGTGTGTGTGTATGCATGTGTGGCTTATGAGTGAGATGAGGTATGTTGGTGGTAGTGAGGTCACAGAGTGACCTCACACCTCGCTTGCCCCCGTCTGGAGATACAGGTGTTCAGGTCGGCGTCAGTTAGCAGTAGATGTCTAGACTTGAGTGTGGGGTGATGTAGAGAGTGGACATTATAGAATGTTGTGGTTATTATAACATCTGAAAATTTGTTGCATTAATGAAATTAAGGTCTTAAATCGTGGTATGTACAAAACTTGTGAAATGTTGTGGATATTAAAACGTTTGAAAATTTGTTGTATTAGAGCCTTTTCTGATGAATTAGTAAAAAAATTGATGGAAAGAGTGAAACTTTTTATCCTGTTACTCGAAAACAAGGAAAATGTATATGAAAATTTTATAGTATTGTCTGTATGGGGACTTTATATTGTATTACCAGAAATTTGTTGTTAACGAAAGAGTGGAAAATAAATGAAGAAAAAATAATGTGTATTAGTGTTATCCTGTGTTTACTTTATTTAACTTAAAAAGATAAAATAATATTACCAATAGGGTGGATGTACACTTTATCAATTGACACGTATGTGATCACCAGTGACGTCATACCCCACCTGGCTAGCTTGATTGAGCTTGTTGGCGACCCAGTGACGTCACACACTTTAGTTCTTTTAAATTATCAAGAGGAATAATGAACACACCTCTCTTGTACTCCTGTAGGGGAGACTTACTGGCCCATGCGAGGCAGGTCCAAGTCAATGCCCCAACCTAGTTAGGTATGGTCACATTCCCTAACGGATCTTCGTCGAGTATGTCCACCAATTGGTGGTATATCTACCATGGATTAAATCTCGATCCAAAGAAATCCCTCTAAAATTCGTAAAATTTGGTAAAATTCAAAGAATAAATGGAAATCTGGCAACCCTGTAAATCTTTATCCGAGGAAATTTTGTATTATTCATGAAAATCGAGGAGATGAAGGATGACTCAAATCTTCATATATATCGAAAAAGGGTAAATCTGGCAACTCTGTAAAACTTGATCTAACTAGATGGAGAGGTAAAGGGAAAATTCGAAATTTTGGAAAAAGTAAGTAAAACTCAAAAAATTGAACTTTTTAATGTTTACCCCTCATAGGGAAGGACCTTCAATCTTTTTGTATGTATTACCGATATCGAGAATAATGATATTCGAGAAAAATGAAATTCGAAAAAAAATGAAAATTCGAAAAAAATGAAAATTCTAAAAAAAAAAAAAAATCGAAAAAATTGAAAATTCCTGCGACCGGAAGTCTGGGGGCGGCATGGGCGTAGGTGTGGGGCTAGAGGGTCATAGCACCTAGGTGTGAAGGGTCATTAACACCTAGGTGTGACAGCCTCCATTTTGCACTGTACAGAAGAAAAGTCTACTACTTATATACTCATATACTCTGTACACAGGTAGACCTGTTTGTGACTTGATAAAGACCAGTGTGTGGGCGAAACGTAGTCAATAAAGGATCACATTATACTGCATTTGTGTCTATTTTTCCAAAGTTGGGAGGGGTTCGAAGGGTGAGAGGCAAGTAGTGAGCCTAACTCTTATCTAGTCTCTGATCTTTCGACGAGTGATGAGTAGGAGTACACTCTGTTTTTTTGCAGCTCATGTGATAGTGTTTGCTGATAAACATGTGGCTCAGTTTGGTGTGCAATTTCCAAGCACCGAGTGTCCGTATATTATTCTTAGCTCATCTGAGTATTCGACCTCGCACAACAACTAACCACCCTAGCGGTTAGTTTGTTGTGCGATCTATGCTCATCCTACGAGTGTTAGCGCAAAAAAACTGGATTACATTGTAACCTATGTATTTTTCTTTAGGGGGAAGGGAGGGGCACTGCCTCTCATAGGATGAGAACTGCGTGCACAATAAACTAGCAGCTCAAGCGTCACAAAAAATGGAAACTGTATACTCTGATGAGTTTTTGATGCCTTACGGTGTATTTAACGTCATAAAAGTAGGGAAGTGGAATGCATTAGAGGACACAATAACAGGCTGACCCAAGAGATGGGGTTTAATGCCTGCCAAACTCAAATAAAACACACACACACACACACACACATGCAGCAGTGTCACTTACGTGTATAGTGTGCAAAGTCATGGAGAAGATTATCAGGAGGAGAATGGTGGAGCACCTGGAACGGCACAAGATTATAAATGACAACCAGCATGGGTTCATGGAAGGCAAGACCTGTGTCACAAACCTTCTGGAGTTCTATGATAAAGTAAGAGAAGTAAGACACGAGAGAGGGGTGGGTTGACTGCATTTTCTTGGACTGCAAGAAGGCCTTCGACACAGTTCCATACAAGAGATTAGTGCAGAAGCTAGAGGATCAGGCGTGTATAACAGGAAGGGCACTGCATTGGATCAGAGAATACCTGACAGGGAGGCAACAACGGGTCATGCTACGTGACGAGGTATCACATTGGGCGCCTGTGACGAGCGGGGTCCCGCAGGGGTAAGTCCTAGGACCAGTGCTATTCTTGGTATATGTGAATGACATGATGGACGGGATAGGCTCAGAAGTGTCCCTGTTCGCAGATGATGTGAAGTTAATGAGGAGAATTAAATCGGTCGAGGATCAGGCAGGACTACAAAGAGACCTGGACAGGCTACAAGCCTGGGCCAGCAACTGGCTCCTTGAATTTAACCCTGCCAAATGCAAAGTTATGAAGATCGGGGAAGGGCAAAGAAGACCGCAGACAGAGTATAGTCTAGGTGGCCAAAGACTTCAAACCTCACTCAAGGAAAAAGATCTTCGGGTAATTATAAAACCGAGTACATCTCCTGAGGCACACATCAATCAGATAATTGCTGAAGCATAGAGCGTCTGGCAAACCTAAGAATAGCGTTCCGATACCTCAGTAATCGTTCAAGACTCTATACACCATATACGTCAGGCCCATATTGGAGTACGCAGCACCAGTTTGGAATCCACACCTGGTCAAGCACGTCAAGGAATTAGAGAAAGTTCAAAGGTTTGCAACGAGACTAGTCCCAGAGCTAAGTGGATTGTCCTACGAAGAAAGGTTAAGGGAAATCGGCCTGACGACACTGGAGGACAGGAGGGTAAGGGGAGACTTGATAACGACATATAAAATACTGCGAGGAACTGAAAAAGTGGACAAAGACAGGATGTTCCAGAGATGGGACACAGAAACAAGGGGTCACAATTGGAAGTTGAAGACTCCTATGAGTCAAAGGGATATTAGGAAGTATTTCTTCAGTCATAGAGTTGTCAGAAAGTGGAATAGCCTAGAAAGTGACGTAGTGGAGGCAGGAACCATACATTAAGACGAGGTTTGATAAAGCTCATGGAGCAGGGAGAGAGAGAACCCAGTAGCAATCAGTGAAGAGGCGGGGCCAGGAGCTATGAATCGACCCCTGCAACCAAAAATAAGTGAGTACACACATACATTAAACGAGACGCAGAGGATCATCAAGGGTAGGCCTGAGCACACGCTGATATGACCATTAGTCCGGACATGGCGGACAAAACTGAAGCAATATACAGTGAGCGGTGTTTTGCCACGAGATGCGAGAGACGGGGAGGAGACAGCAGACATGGAGGTGAAGCAGAGGGGAGGAGACAGCAGACATGGAGGGGAAGCAGAGGGAAGGAGACAGCAGACATGGAGGTGAAGCAGAGGGAAGGAGACAGCAGACATGGAGGGGAAGCAGAGGGAGGAGACAGCAGACATGGAGGGAAGCAGAGGGAAGGAGACAGCAGACATGGAGGTGAAGCAGAGGGAGGAGACAGCAGACATGGAGGGGAAGCAGAGGGGAGGAGACAGCAGACATGGAGGTGAAGCAGAGGGAAGGAGACAGCAGACATGGAGGTGAAGCAGAGGGGAGGAGACAGCAGACATGGAGGGGAAGCAGAGGGAAGGAGACAGCAGACATGGAGGTGAAGCAGAGGGGAGGAGACAGCAGACATGGAGGGAAGCAGAGGAGGAGACAGCAGACATGGAGGTGAAGCAGAGGGAGGAGACAGCAGACATGGAGGTGAAGCAGAGGGAGGAGACAGCAGACATGGAGGTGAAGCAGAGGGGAGGAGACAGCAGACATGGAGGTGAAGCAGAGGGGAGGAGACAGCAGACATGGAGGTGAAGCAGAGGGAGGAGACAGCAGACATGGAGGAAGCAGAAGGAGGAGACAGCAGACATGGAGGTGAATAAGAGGGGAGGAGACAGCATACATGGAGGTGAAGCAGAGGGGAGACAGCAGACATGGAGGTGAACCAGAGGAGAGGAGACAGCAGACATGGAGGTGAAGCAGAGGGGAGGAGACAGCAGACATGGAAGTGAAGAAGAGGGGAGGAGACAGCAGACATGGAGGTGAAGCAGAGGGGAGGAGACAGCAGACATGGAGGGGAAGCAGAGGGGAGGAGACAGCAGACATGGAGGTGAAGCAGAGGGGAGGAGACAGCAGACATGGAGGGGAAGCAGAGGGGAGGAGACAGCAGACATGGAGGGGAAGCAGAGGGGAGGAGACAGCAGACATGGAGGTGAAGCAGAGGGGAGGAGACAGCAGACATGGAGTTGAAGCAGAGGGAAGGAGACAGTAGACATGGAGGGAAAGCAGAGGGAGGAAATATAGAAGGGTAAAAGTTCAAAACTTAGATGGGGAAGGAATTATTTAAATTAAAGAGACCTGGACACGTCGGCAGTGTAATGTTAGCCTAAATTAAGTTAGGTTAGGTGAAGTTTGCCAGGAAACAGGACAAGTGTTTCCTGCCGCGGGTGTTAGTCATATGATGACCCACATCTGGAGCCTTTGGTCATCTGACTGAGGCCTTCCGCTGGATTACCGTTCCACCTCTAACAATTATGGTTATTATTACACACATTATGATTTGACTAAGTGATAGTTACATAGTGGGAACAAAAGCAGTCTAGATTTCCTTATTACACGTTCTATCACATAGGTTTTGAGCATCAATTGAGGAAATCTATCAGTCTAAACTGGGAGACTTCAGTAAGGTAATGAGCATTACATCAAGGGTTCCATTCTGGGTTCACCAGCAACTGAACCTTCAAGTAAGTTTATTCAGGTATACACAAATACAGTTACATAGATCATACATTACTTGGGGAAGAAAAAGATGATAGGAGTGGAGGACGAAGATTATTATATATTAATATATTCAAGGGGAAGCGCTAAATTAGAAAGTATAATAAAGCACCTGGGGAGTAGAGGGGAAACAAGATTTGATCCAAGGAAGGGTGACGCCAATGAACTCTTCACCGGCATCAAAACACAATTTTGAATGAGAAGGGTGAAGAAAAGGCAAAAAGAGGTATGATGGTAGGAAGGGGGAGTAAGGGAAAGATAAAGGCACGAATGGTTGTAGACGGCAGGGAGGGGAGTGAAAGGGAAGAGATAAGGGCAGGAAGGGTTATAGACAGCAGGGAGGGGAGTGAGGGGGGAGAGAGAAAGGCAGAAAAGGTTGTAGACAGCAGGGAGGGAGAATGAGGGGAAAAGGTAAAGGCTGGAAGGGGGAAACGTTGATGACAGGGAGGGAGGGGAGGGGGACGAGGCTGGGCTGGCAGCATTTCAGACAGGCACTGCACCTTTAATGCTGTTTCCTCCCTCCCTCTGCCCCCCACACCCCCTAAAGTGTTCACAAAGGGGGCGCTACCCCCTCCCAACCCTCCGTGCCCCCCACCTCTCCACACCCGCCCCCACCTTTTCCCTGTTGTTCACCCGAGACTTTGTTCGGAAAAAAATGCTCAAATGTCCAGGTAAATTGTGCTTGTGTACACTAAAAATATTTTACGGGTAAGTGGTTTTTTTTAACCAACAAATTACCAACAAGTGGTTGTTGGAGACTGTTTACATCAACAATTTAGGAGTTGGAGACTGTTTACACCTACAATATAGAAGTTGCTGACTGTTTACGCCAACAGTTTACGAGTTGGTGATTGTTACATCAAGAATTCACGAAATAGTGGCGGTTTACACTTAAGATTTACTAGTTTGTGGTTATTTATACCAACAATAATTTATAACTAAGCAATTGTATAGAAAATAACAGTAACAATCTGCTGTTTGTAGAAAGGGGTTGAAGAGGATCGTCACAAGATCAGTTCTTAGTAACTGTCACAAAGTTATTTACTTCTCTTGATTCCTAGGGCCATCACCCTCGAGACCCGGTCTAAGACCCGGCTTTCTGGCTGATGGTCTGGCTAGTAAGGCAGGTGATGCTTGCTGTATAATGCAGTCATCACAGCCCAAATAATCACGAGCTGTCTTGAGGAACTTTAGTTTCCTGTTGAAGATGGCTAGGTGCCTGCTGATAATTGTGTATGAAAGGAGGGTGTCGAAAAGTCTTGGTCCTTTCACACTGTTTTTATCGCTTCGTGTACTCGTTGCACCCTTGCACCGTCTGCAGAGCCTCTTGCTCTCTTTGGGAGTAATATCAGTGTGCAGATTTGCAACAAATCCCTTAATATTTTTTAGGTATAGATATATGCCTATCGTCTTCGTTTCGAAGAGTACAATTAGGTGACCTGAACGAGGCCTTCCACTGGCTTACCGGTTCACCCCTTTAATAATTAAGGGCTATCACCTGTTAGTGGCACGGTATCTCTTGTTGTTAAGATTCTTGTTATTCAGTTTATCACTTTTCTTGAAGTCGTGATGGTAACACTAAAGTGATCTTTGAATCCATGATCTTCTGTCCTCGCTTCTTCTAAGTCTCTCATAATCCTCTTCAGCAGTACTGAGTGGTTTGAGTATATACTCGGTTCCAGTTTTTATTTCTTAACATTTTCTACTTCGGCGGAGTAACTGAAATTTGTTCTCCGTGAACATCGTATTGAAGTTGATATACACAAATACCAATTGGAAACGTTATGATGACGTTTTCCTTGCTCAAGAGACTTTGTCCTTCTTAATATAGCCTGTAGCACAAACGTTGTTTTAGTAAAGTTTTCAACTGGTGTTTGTGCTTGAGCGGATCTACTATGAAACTAATGAAGCTTAAGCTTCAGGGCCCCTAATCCCGGAGGGACCCCAGAAACGTCCTTAGTTCACATTGCTTAAAAAAATTGGGTCTACTATATGAGAAGTTTTTTTTAAAATAATAGTAATAATAGTGTAATTCAATACAAAATAATAGTTAAAATAAAAAAAAAAGGTTATTAATGTAGGCTAGCCGTTGCTGGTTGCGAACTGGCTCCCATAACAGTTCTAACTTCAGGGCCCCAAAAATGTAGGTCTGCCACTGTGCTTGTGTGTCACCAACTACAACTTGTCTGTATTCTCATACAGTCTAGTAGCACATAGTAATGTTTTCTGTGACTCACTGGAAGACTTCGTTACTTCGGCTTCGAGATCTGTTGTGTCCTCGATGGATGCCACTCTCATACGAATGCTAATAATATCTGCGTTTACCCACCATCATAATGTTTAGTTACACGCAGTTTTTTTTTAACCTGCATCGGAGTGTTTAGTAACTCTCAGAGTGTTTAGCCTACGTCATGATGTTCAGCCACCGTCACCTTCCCCCAAATCTTGATAACATCTCTGGTCCCCTCTCGCAGTGTTTCATAAGTCACCTGCAAGTAACCCAACCCACAGTCACCGGTATACGGAGGAGGGGAATGAGAAGGAGAGACGAATGAGTAATAACAGAAGAGAAGAAGGTAATGAGGATAAGGAGAGGAAGAGAAGAGAGTTGTGGTGGACGAAAGACGATGAGGAGGAGGACTTGGAAGACGAGGAGTAAGAACTCTAATCCATTTAAATCGGTCGAGGGTGCCACTGGTTGCTGCTCGCTGGGAGGAAGACAGAACACACCCAGTAGGGAGGTTCTCAGGTTCACAAAAGTTCAAGAGCGTTGGTCCACTTCTGTTAAGTTGTCGCCAGAGAACCTCGGCTGGAAGCTTCATGGCATTAGTGGAACGAGAAGTGTATGAATGACCACAAGACCTTCATAATGTATTTCTTCCCCTTCAAGAAAGGTGCCCTAATGTTGGAGAGGAGCTCTTGATCCAAGGAATTGTATCAACATTATTCTTTCTCGGGTCGAGCTTAATTACCTCCCATTTTGCTTTCGTTGCACGACCCATACTTGTTTGAAGATTCCAAGTGATTTTTTGTAATACTTTTCATCTCCTATTAATGTAACTTTTAAGCGCATATTTTTTCTCGTTATTTCTCTTCTCCCTCTACCCTTGCCTCCTCCCTCTAACCTTGCCTCCTCCCTCTAACCTTGCCTCCTCCCTTTAACCTTGCCTCCTCCCTCTAACCTTGCCTCCTCCCTCTAACCTTGCCTCCTCCCTCTAACCTTGCCTCCTCCCTTTAACCTTGCCTCCTCCCTCTAACCTTGTCTCCTCCCTCTAACCTTGTCTCCTCCCTCTAACCTTGTCTCCTCCCTCTAACCTTGTCTCCTCCCTCTAACCTTGCCTCTTCCCTCTAACCTTGTCTCCTCCCTCTAACCTTGCCTCCTCCCTCTAACCTTGTCTCCTCCCTCTAACCTTGCCTCCTCCCTCTAACCTTGTCTCCTCCCTCTAACCTTGCCTCCTCCCTCTAACCTTGCCTCCTCCCTCTAACCTTGCCTCCTCCCTCTAACCTTGTCTCCTCCCTCTAACCTTGCCTCCTCCCTCTAACCTTGCCTCCTCCCTCTAACCTTGCCTCCTCCCTCTAACCTTGCCTCCTCCCTCTAACCTTGCCTCCTCCCTGTAACCTTGCCTCCTCCCTCTAACCTTGTCTCTTCCCTCTAACCTTGCCTCCTCCCTCTAACCTTGTCTCCTCCCTCTAACCTTGCCTCCTCCCTCTAACCTTGTCTCCTCCCTCTAACCTTGCCTCCTTCCTCTAACCTTGTCTCCTCCCTCTAACCTTGCCTCCTCCCTCTAACCTTGTCTCCTCCCTCTAACCTTGCCTCCTCCCTCTAACCTTGTCTCCTCCCTCTAACCTTGCCTCCTCCCTCTAACCTTGTCTCCTCCCTCTAACCTTGCCTCCTCCCTCTAACCTTGCCTCCTCCCTTTAACTTTGTCTCCTCCCTCTAACCTTGCCTCCTCCCTCTAACCTTGCCTCCTCCCTTTAACCTTGCCTCCTCCCTCTAACCTTGTCTCCTCCCTCTAACCTTGTCTCCTCCCTCTAACCTTGTCTCCTCCCTCTAACCTTGTCTCCTCCCTCTAACCTTGTCTCCTCCCTCTAACCTTGCCTCCTCCCTCTAACCTTGCCTCCTCCCTCTAACCTTGCCTCTCCCTCTAACCTTGTCTCCTCCCTCTAACCTTGCTCCTCCCTCTAACCTTGCTCCTCCCTTAACCTTGTCTCCTCCCTCTAACCTTGTCTCCTCCCTCTAACCTTGCTCCTCCTCTAACCTTGCTCCTCCCTCTAACCTTGTCTCCTCCCTCTAACCTTGTCTCCTCCCTCTAACCTTGCTCTCCTCCCTCTAACCTTGCTCTCCTCCCTCTAACCTTGTCTCCTCCCTCTAACCTTGCTCCTCCTCTAACCTTGCTCCTCCCTCTAACCTTGCCTCCTCCCTCTAACCTTGTCTCCTCCCTCTAACCTTGCTCCTCCCTCTAACCTTGCTCCCTCAACCTTGTCTCCTCCTCTAACCTTGTCTCCTCCCTCTAACCTTGCTCCTCCCTCTAACCTTGCTCCTCCCTCTAACCTTGCCTCCTCCCTCTAACCTTGCCTCCTCCCTCTAACCTTGTCTCCTCCCTCTAACCTTGTCCCCTCTAACCTTGTTCTCCTCTAACCTTGTCTCCTCCCTCTAACCTTGCCTCCTCCTCTCTTGCTCCTCCTCTACCTTGCCTCCTCCCTCTAACCTTGTCTCCTCCCTCTAACCTTGCCTCTCTAACCTCCTCTCCTAACCTTGCCTCCTCCCTCTAACCTTGTCTCCTCCCTCTAACCTTGTCTCCTCCCTCTAACCTTGCCTCCTCCCTCTAACCTTGTCTCCTCCCTCTAACCTTGTCTCCTCCCTCTAACCTTGCCTCCTCCCTCTACCCTTGCCTCCTCCCTCTACCCTTGCCTCCTCCCTCTAACCTTGCCTCCTCCCTCTACCCTTGCCTCCTCCTCTACCCTTGCCTCCTCCCTCTAACCTTGCCTTCTCTTACCTTGCTCCTCCTCTCCCTTGCCTCTCTCCTTCCTTCTCAACCTTGCTTCCTACCTTCCTTCTTGCCTCCCTCTACCCTTGCCTCCTTCCTCTATATACAACTCTCTTCTATATTACCCCTCTCTCCCTCTGTCACTTCCCTGCGGGGTCTGTTTAGTGGAGAGTCTTGGCCGAGAGTAATGAGGACTTGTTCAGCAGCTTCATAGTAGTCATCCCAGGAGACCGAGGTCCTTCTCTCATTAGCGAGGATTGTCAGCTCTTCTGAAACATCCTATCTCCTTATACTAGCAACCTTGAGCTTTATGGCATCACGGCCCTCAGTGGAAGCCTGTCATGAGTAAAAGTGCCAACATAATTAATTATAGTCTCGTGTTATTTCTCAGACAAGAACTTAGCAGCATTTTGAAGATTAAACGATCGAAATTGTCGCGACAACTTAGAAACAAGAGCTTCCTTGCGTAAAATTTTCTCTACAGAAATTAGTTGCGTCGTTGTGAATGGCAGAGTTGTTAGTAATAGTATAAAAGGCACAAGCCTCGGCTTATTCAACTAGGTTTCAATACTGCGGAGGATCAAAAGCAGCCTCGCCCGAGTTTCTTCTTGGAATTCTTTAAGTGGCCACCCCAGGCAGCTGTGTAAACGGAAGCAGCAAGCACGGAGACATCGTGTCATTCAGAGGCGAGCCTGCGAGATCCAGGATGTATTTTATGCTCCAGTGAAAGCACCCGACACTGTCTAGTCACCGAGGTTTTAACGACATGTAGGAGGGAGTGTATCCTTCAGCGGAAACACCTTTAACTGCCTTTTGTAGGGAAGGTTTTAGCAAGATTCAGGAGACAGTTTATGCTTCAATGAAAAGTCCTTGAACGACTTAATCAGCAAGGTTTTACAGAATAGCATTTCTTCTACTCACTCCCACTTTTTTTTTTAACACATCCATCTCGTAATTACATTGCTTTTTGCTTTTGTAGCCTAAAGAAAATTGAAAGCGGTATTTACTTTACCAGTGATTTTTTCCCTCCTCTAGCTCTTAATGAATTGAAAAGTGAGAGCTACACGAGTAGAGTCGGTGTTTTGGCAGAGAGTTTGAGCCTCTGTACAGCAGTGGAAGTCTTCACTAAAAGGAGGGACATTGAATTCTCCTATTTACTTCCACTAAAACTCAGCGTAATTTTTTTTTACCATTACCATCAACTCACCTGCCATGGTTTAACATAAATTCTTAACAATTTTGCCGTGAGATTTGTATTTGACGTTCTCTCTCTTTTTCTCTGTCTCTGTGTGTGCGTCTCTCTCTCTCTCTCTCTCTCTCTCTCTCTCTCTCTCTCTCTCTGTCGCTTCGTGTGGTTTCGCACTATCTTGCCTCTTCAGTGCGACTCTGTTTCTGCTCTTAGAGATCAGTAAAACCGTGAGATCAGTGTCACTAGAAGAAACAAGGGACCACATAATTCATATTTGTCACTCACTGCAGAACATCATAACTTTTACTGAGGATACATAACCAGTCATTGGTTATGGAATTACCTAGCAAAGATTGAGAATTTTGTTCTTCCTCTCTGACGATCCCTTATCTCTGTGTAGTGTTTTATTTCCTTACTGTTACAATGCCGTAAAAGCGGGTGAAGTGACCATCTGTGTCCCTCGTTCTGTTTTTACTCGTCCTAAATAGTCTTGTTCTTCTCCTGTATTTTTTTTTTTTTTTTTTTTTTTAACATAATCAATTTTACAGTTGTTATCTGGTTTTTGAGTCCAGCCCTTAGGTATACCACACCCAGAATGCAATCCACAGCAGACGACTAACATACAAGTACCTACTTGCTGCTATGTGAATAGGGGCAGCAGATGTTAGAAAACATACCCAACGTTTCCATCTGTACTGGGGAACGAAACACGGACACTCAATATGTGAGCTAAGTGCGTTCCCAACCCAGCCACCGGACTTGGTATTCCTTTGAGTGTTTTGTATATTATCGTATCTCTCTGCCTTCTTTAGAACAGATGAATACATTTCCAAATGAATAATAAAAGCTACAGCTGAATTCCAGTTAAATTTGATACACAATTTGTAATACTTTGGTCGTGAGGCCCTGAATGCAAACAGTGATAGCGGTCTCCACCAGCCCACCGGTACATCAGGAAGATCTGTTGTTGTGATACGGAGCGATGACTCCTACGTAGAGAAGTAGGTGTGCATAAATAGTTAATGGACTTTAACCGAATAGTATATTTATTTTTTTCGCCTAGTGAAGAAAACTTGTTCTTAATTTCAGTCTTCAAACTTGAACTGTAGGTTACAATAATCATAATTAAGCTCTATAAAATTTGATACCCGATTTTAGCAAGCGTGTGTCGGAATACAGACGCAAATATGGTAAAATTGTAAATAATTTGGATTCATAGGCACATTACCCACGACACTGGGTCACATTACCCACGACACTGGGTCACATTACCCACGACACTGGGTCACATTAACGTGGTGGTGTTGGCTGAGGGTTTATGCCTTAGGGAAGGATCCAGTTCTCTGAGTGAGGGTCCCCTATAGGAAGGTTCCTCAATGCTGCTGAGGGGTATCGTGATCTAAGGAACTGCACCAATGTTCCAGTTACTTGAATCAAGCCTTGAATCCAGTGCTTTAGCGCTCCCCCTCCTATGAATGTAATAATAATAAACTGAGAAGGGTGTGACACTCTTTCCACTGAGTGCTTGACTAAGAACCCAGCATCTCTTTCGGTAGGAATATTTGGGAATATTTTCCTCCTGGTCTAACGTTGCTGACACGGCCAATGAATTGAGGAATGTGAGAAATACTTTCATAGTTTTATTTACTTTGCAATTACGGTTTATGTAAATTGAGCTCAAAGTGGTCACAACAGCTGCAAGTTGAAAATGACAGTTTAGATTTCTTTATGTTCGAAGCAAAACTAACCAGACGGTTCCAAAGATAATATGCGGTAAATGTAATAAGAGAACTGAAAACCCTTCGCACATTGAGCATCAAACTCGTTAGTTTTATGAGTTGGCAGAGCATAATGTCCTCAAGAGACAGTCTATCATGTGACTGGATTGTCCACTAGCCGAGCATCATAAACCTAGGACAGCGAGAATGTGACTAATTAATCCAGCTACCATCATAACACTATGCAAGAGCCAGACGCATACGGTGAACCAAACAGAAGCAGCATACTCTTGGATACTGTTATCACCTGAGTTTGGTCAGGCTAAGTACACCTCTGGGAATTTGCACCACCAGCAACTGTAAATCTAGCCAAATATATGTTTTCTCTGTAGAGCTATTCTCACGCCCTGCGTCATTATGTCTTATATCTTTAAAGGTAAAATAAAATGTCCGAGAAATTATAGATAACTTCCCAAATGTTCAATAAATTTAAAAATATTTCCTCCGTAATGACATTACTAAAGCACTTAATCAAGTATACTAACTTTGCCCACTGTTAATTTCATCGCCTCTGTGACTTTCTTGAGTAACGGAACATTCCTTTTTTCCATCCATTGACTCATTGGCGCCTCTAATCTTTTGACCGCTGCCCAGATGATAGGCTTTACGTATAAAATTTTAAATATATTAAACCAAAGATCTACATATATAATTTTTATTTTATTTTATTTGTGTGCTGTATCCATTAATAATTCTGAGAAGGGGGAGGAATCTTATTCTTGTAAAAAGCTAATTTCTAATGTAACTTGTTCAGCTAACAGAATGTTGGGAACCTGTCTCTGGACCTGTTAAGTGACTCTGTGGTTATAGGGATACCGCTCGCAAAGTACAGGTATGGGGTATCATTGGAGAAAATCGCATCAGTCTTCAGGTTGAATTTTCCTCATTAGTTTGTGTTTGTGAGAGATGACAGATATTCCAAGGGTATGCGCTTCAGGAGACTATTAGTCAGATGTGTCATTGCTTGCATTGATGTAAAATTAATGAGAATAAAAATCAATGGGGATAAGACAAGGCTTCAAATTGACCTGGACAACTGAATAATCGGTCAGATCAGTGGCTGTTGCAATTCTTTTTAAACAAATGCTAGGTTATGAAAACTGGACATGGGGTGAGACAGCCATAACCTGAGTAGAATCTGGGGAGAAAGAAAGCAAACCTGGCCCAGGAAGGAAGACCTAATTGTGAGTATATTTCCGTGCTCGGTACTGTCTGTGCCAGTCATGCACCAGCCGAATAACTTCTGCGGCGAATGTTTGCTGGCGAAATCGACGGTTAGTTTTCTGGAGTCTAAAAAAGCTATTCATGGCGCTGTATACGACACATGTCAGGACTGTCTTGTGGAGTCCGCAGCACAATCGTGGAACCCCTCAATTGATATATATTAAGAAACAAGAGAAAGTGCCAAAGTCTGCAATAAGACTAATCCCATGAATGAACGGAGAAAAGACTAATGGAACTGAATTTGATATTAGAGGGTAGAAGACCAGGGAAGACGTGATAACCACATAAAATTAATGACTGACAGAAGTACACCATTCGCGAGGCGGAAAGCAGGTACACAAGGGCACAATTACTAGATAAAGACAGATGCGTAGTCATGAAGGGTAGTCATGAAGTGGAATGACTTGCACACACACACACACACACACACACACACACACACACACACACACACACACACGCACTCACGCAAAAATCTAGGAAAAATTCCCCATTTACAATATCCGCAGTCAGCCAGCAGGGAAGACTGCTTCTGAATACTGCTCGTTCAACCAAAAAATCAAATGAACTCTCTCTCTTCCCGACATTTTTGGTCTTCCCGCCCCCTCTGCACATCCCCAGTGCTCTGTCTTTCCGTCTCCTCTACACATCCACAGTGCTCTGTCTTCCCGCCTATGTCTACACAGTGTGTGATGCTTCACTATACGTCCACACAGTGTGTGGTGCTTCACTATATGTCCGCACAGTGTGTGTGGTGCTTCACTCTACCTCCACACAATGTGTGGTGCTTAACTCTACGTTCGCACAGTGCGGACGTAGAGTTAAGAAGAGTATTACCCTTTTCAGAAACAGCGCATCTTGGAATATTGTCGAAAATAAGAGCCAAAAAAGAAACGAAAGGAAGAGAGAGAGAGAGAGAGAGGATCAACGGAGGTTTTTGATGCTGTCCGGCTGCTTTTACTGCTGTCTAGAAAGCTATTGCAGAAGGCTGTTTCCACTCGTCTACACTGCCAGAATGCAAAACAATGATTAACGTGTGGTCCATTAATTAGCACGGGTCTGCCATGAATAACATTTATCATCCAGGCCTATAACCACAGAGTCAACCTATCCTGGTTCCTCTGAATGCTTAAACATGGCCACAGATGAGGCGTGTTTCCCTACAGTGTGGTTGAGAGAGAGAGAGAGAGAGAGAGAGAGAGAGAGAGAGAGAGATAGAAGAAAAGTAAAAGAAGGGAAGTGAACTGAAAGATTTAGAAGAGGAAAGGAGATTAAGAAAGAGTACAGGGGGGAAAGACAGTGTGTAGACAAAGGCAAATGAGTAGAAAGGAATGGAAGAGAAAGAGGGAAGAGGAGAGGTAAGATATATGACTAGAGTTAGGGGTGAAGGAGAGGGTAATCAAGTGTAGCGAGTACAGTTGAGCTCTTGGATTAGATTTTTAGATTTTGCCACCGAAGTGGCTAGTTTATTGTGCACCCCAAATCCATCCTGTGGACGGTAGTGCAAGAGCAAATGGATACACAAAAGGCCCCAAAAAGGGTTAACAGGTGTACATCTGGATTTATATCTACAGTTCACTTATCTGTCACAAGCAAATTTAGAAAATTTGTTAAATATATCTTGTATCTTACTTTCGTTAATAAGATATCTTGACATGTCACATAGGTTATGCTCTTGGGAAAGGTAGAGAGTAGAGGATTTGGAGATCCACTCCAAGGCTATCTGCTGAGAAGAACTAACTGATTCTAACCGACCGTCGTCTACTTTCTAAGCGTATGAGTCAAGGATCTCCATAGGAAAGGGAAAAAAATCCTTCCTCCGTAAGCCATGCGTGTCATAAGAGGTGACTAAAATACCGGGAGCAAGAGGTTCGTAACCCCTACTCCTGTATGAATTACTAAATGTAAAAAAGAAGAAACACTTTTGTTTCTTTTTTTTTATCACACAACCTCGGTGGGAGACTGCTGCTGTGCTAAAAAATGAGTCAAGGATAGAAAAAGTTCTCGAGGAGAGAAATATAAAGGAAGCGAAGGTGAAGGAGTGAAGATGCGGCAAATATGACTGAAGGGACCGAACATGCCGTCATCTTCAAGGGGGGCTCTCAACAACTCCTTCTCTGTCCTCCTGTTTGTTATTGCTCTGAGGAAGTGGAGCTGTCCTCCCTGGGCATGAACCTGATTACGTTCCCAATCTCCAGGTGCTGTATTACCCCTGTGGCTTTATCGCTACCCCTTTAAAAATAGTATTAATAGCGATTCTCGGATCTCGCTCCACGATATTAAATATTGCAGTGGTTGAACTGGTAAGCCAGCAGAAGGCATCGGCCAGATAACCTAAAGCTGATTTCTAAATCACACTCATTCTCTCTTTCTCTCTCTCACTCACTCATTACTTAATGACTGTGTTTTGTGGTCATTATTATTATTATTATTATTATTATTATTAATCTTCGCCTTCGTATTCGATTTTTCGCCTTCCTATTATTATTATTATTACTATTATTATTGGTGAACGTGGGAGCTGACGTTAACGCCCACCAAAAGCAATACAACTTAATTGCATCGATAACAAACTCGGTCAACAAAGGGATTAACTAAGTCACCAATAAGAGCGAAATTGCAGTATGAAAGCCAACCATATTTACAGTTATATTGACACAACAGATCAGTTGCATCCTCCCGCTAACTACGGTCAGCAACGGTGCTATTTAGTCTCGTACAACGGAACTGTTACAATCTAACTACAGCAACGGTGTTATTTAGTCCTGTTCACTGAAACTGTTACACTCTAACTAGAGCAACAGTGCTATTTAGCCCTGTTCAACGGAACTGTTACAATCTAACTACAACAACAGTGCTATTTGGTCCAGTTCGACTAAAGTGTTACGATCTAATTAACTACGACAACTGCTATTTAGTCCCGAACAACGGAACTGTTGCAATCTAGCTACAGCAACAATGCTATTTACTCCTGTTCAATGGAACTTTCAAAAATCTAACTACAGCAACAGTGCTATTTAGTGCTGCACAACTGCTAACTCCAACTCCACTAACAGTGCTGTTAGTTAATGTAATCACCACAGCCATAACACGAGCCTGTAACTCCGACAACAAAGATCTCTTTATAACTCTCATTATCGCTTGAACCCCATTACCGAGTATTCTTTGTTTATACACTCAGGAGAAGGAGAAAAGGGAAGAGGTAAAGAGGAGAGAACGTGTGAGGAACTGGAAGAGGAGGAAACAGATGAAGAGAAGTAGAAATATGAGAAAGGAGTGGGAGGCGAAGGAAGGACTGGGAGAAGGGATATGTAAAGAGGAGGAATAGAAACAGCAGCATCAGTAGGAGTAACAGTAGCAGCAGCAGCAACAGCAGCAGCAGGTGAGCACGCCAGGCTTCCCGCTGAGGACCCGTCCCTGCATGGTTACCCACATGGCCACCAGTACAAAGTGTCGCTAATGAAACCACGAATCCCGCGTTGGTGTGTTCCGCAATTTCCGGAATTGACCAGCAGTCAGCTGTCGCAATGTTTCGTGTATCTTGGGGAAGAAGAAAAAACAAAACAACCGTCGCATTCCCCGTGATGAGGGCTACGGGCCCTCACGCGCGAGAGCCGTTGAAAGCCAATGAATTGGGCGTCTTGGGCGCATTTCTCAGGAGAGCAACGTTGGCGGGTCTGTGAGGTCTCATCCATCAGCGAAGCATGACTAGCCTCTAATTAACCCAGTCGGAGGCGTAGAAATGAGGCCCTGCCTACCCTCGTCACCTGCATGTCAACTGGGCAGCGACCTCCCGAGTACACACGGGAGACTCGTACGAATTCCTTATCTAGGAGGTTTCAAATTCCACCATTTCTGATGTACCTGGTCAGACTCTTCCCTCCATCCGCTTCATCTTTTTCAGGGATTAATGGGAGCGCCTGTCTCGTTTCGCTAATATTTCCGTCCGTAATCGATTCGTTAGTGTCCAATTTGACTTCGTTTTTGTCTGTTCTGGCCGGAATCGAGGCATCAAAGGTTCAGGACGGCTAGCGTGTGTGAATAGCGCTATATAAGAGTGGGCCGGTATGAACCATGATTTCTAGCGTTATCCGTAGGATTTGCATCCTTACTGAAGCTGGTGTTAGCGTCAGGTTTCTAGCACTGTCCGATGGTTTCCTCTTCTGTTTAGCGATTGATTGGGTTTGTTGATATTCAACTCGGAGAAGGGAGGCGTCTAGTCTGTCTAACGGGTGATTGCTGGAGTTGACAAGCGGCAGGTGAATCTAAGCTTTCACTGTCTGTCGCATGTACGTAGTTCACTGTTTCACCACATGCAAGTAGCGGTCCTTATTCCTAAAACAAAGAAATAAACACACAAACACACACACACACACACACACACACACACACACACACACAGGAAGCATTTCTTCAGCCATAGAGTAGTTAGGAAGTGGAATAGTCTAGAGAAAGATATAGTGGAGGCAGGAACCATACATAGTTTTAAGACAAGGTATGATAAAGCTCATGGAGCAGGGAGAGCAGAGACCTAGTAGCGGATAGTGAAGAGGCGGGGCCAGGAGCTGAGTCTCGACCCCTGCAACCACAATTAGGTGAGTACACACACACACACACGCCAGGAGCTGTGTCTCGACCCCTGCAACCACAACTAGGTGAGTGTACACAGAGTGTGTATTACCGTCTGCTACTGAAAGAGCATAAAATTTCATGTATTCATTTTACTGTTATATGGAAGAGTGCAAGACATATACTCTTGCATCTCTGCCGAATATGGCAACAAGTCAGCGTCATAACCACAACGTTCAGGTTATTCGACAGCATAACAACCTTCGTTAAAGGTCGTTGTTCACTTAAGTTTAGAATTCCTGCATTTATGATGAATAAGACACGTGTATCTTTATTATAATTATTTTTCGTCAACCAGTGGCTTTATCAATTCAATACAGAGGTTACTTGAAGGTAATAAAACTGGTGACAGTAGAAGGCGAGGTAATCAGTCCCCCAGCTGAGATGGTGTTCATCACCGCAGTCTTGATGAATCTGAAGCATTGACAGGTTAGGTTAGGTAATATTTGTCAGAAAACAGGACAAGTGTTTCCTGACGCTGGTCTTAGTCAAACGATGACCCACAGCTGGAGCTTTCGGTCATTTGACTGAGGTTTTCCTCTGGCTTGCCGGTCCACCCCTTTAAAAAACATTGTTATGCTTATAACTGTGATTAGCATAGACAGGAAGATGGTCTCTTGTATAGGAGTCAGATGAGGCAAAGCAGTAGAAGAGATTATCACCGTATCCAATACATCATTTTGTCTTTATCGTATATCATTACTGCCACCATTCCTTCCTTTATTCCCATTATCTGAGCTGTTACTCAACCTCGGCGCATTTAAAGATCTTCCTAGAATCTCAGGCATCATCTTAATCATTATTAATTATAGTATTAAGAAACACACAGGGAATAGGTGAGTTTAGGTTTGTGAAGAAGCTGGCTGGTAAGGGCCAGTAGGCCTAATGCAGTGTTCCTCCTTTCTTATGTTCTTAAAGTTGGAGGTAGACTGTAGCCAAAGCCGACAAGTGGAAATGAAGACTCTGCTATCAGAGAATTCTTTACTGCAATGTTTCGCTCAAGACTGGGCTTTGTCACGTTACAGGATAAAGCTCAACATTGGGCGAAACGTTGTATTGAAGGATTCTCTTCTACCAGTCTCTTCATTTCCAGGATAAAGATGGAGCCGGCTATAAATCAGAGGATTCATTATCTCTGGAAAAGAGGTTGTAAAACCAACAAGCTGGTAAAAAGACACTATGGAGGACTGTAAATCTTTATTGGGACAATAAAGGCTTCCATTCTACCGTAGTGTCATTTTCATTTCTTTTTTCAATTTACTTTATTTTTCTCTTGTTCTCTTGTATAAATTCCCTCAGAGCTGAGTCGTTCGAGGAACGAATAATCGTCGACGAAGTGAACTCCTTGAAAAGGTGTTTATTTACCTTGTAAGATGGTATATTGGTCCATTCCTGTGTGTTTGTGTGTGTCATTTTAAGCTTACATAATTTTTAAAGAGGGTGGATAGGTAAGCCAGCGGAAGGCCTCGGTCAGATGACCGCGTCGGGATACGCTTGTCCTGCTTCCTGAGGCATCTTATCTAACCTAACCTATCATTCCTGCGTGCTTAAGCCCAGCCTTGAGCAAAACGTTGCATTAAAAGGATCCTCTGCTACCAGTGTCTGTTGCCACTCATGGTTACCATTCGTGAGGTGCAATTGTTCAACTTGTTCTAATGTTGATAGTGTAACTGTGTGTTAGTGAGGTGAGGTTAGAATAGAAAGATCATTGTTAGCTACACTGAAACTATTATGGCGTATATTAAACACCAGTGAATGTGATGAAGCATGAGAGGCGAAGCTGTTTTTATATTTCACCAGAAAACTGGAAAGCATTGAGAAGACTGAGGAAGCATACAAGAAAATATTCGACGCTCACAGTCCAACGTCGCTGACGATCTAGAGCCTGGTTGATCAGGTCCACCACGAGGCCTGGTCTCAGACCGGGCCGCGGGGGCGTTGACCCCCGAAACCCTCTCCAGGTATACTCCAGGTATACAGTAGAATACCGAAGTTTCCTTAGGAGGATGAGTTGCATTTTTTTTTACACAGGGTTTAACATGGTTTCGATAATGATTCCTAACTTTATTTACAAGCTATAAGAGCTGTTACCTACACCAGCTCATTTGAAAGCTCTCTCCCCCTCACTCTCTCTCAAACAATAATCCATATCAATGAAATGTAACTTCCCTGCTTAAGACACATAAACTAAAAAAAAAAAAATAAAGCTGAACATAAGTATTATTGATCACTGATAAAAACTGTCAGATTAAGCTGTAAGTGAAAAAAAAAATAAACAGCCACGTAAGATTCAGCTGGATAAGCTGTGCAAACATCGGATTCAGCTTGATAATCTGCAGAGGCTGGCTGCTGTCAACGGGATCCAGACGTTAAGTGAGGAGCTACCTCAGGATGACCAGCTGACAGTGGTGCAGATAGTAGCAGATGTAGTAGCTTCAGCAGATGAAACAAAGGTGTGTGTGTGTGTGTGTCCTATGCAGAGATATTCGAGGCCGCTAGACTACACCTCTTCCTTCTCATTAGGTATCTTTGTTATGTTCCGCGGGGTCTCCTGCTGCCTGTCTTGTCTATGTACCCCTGATGTCTGTGTCTGTTTCTTACTCTGGAGAGTAAAGTAGTAGAGACAGGATCCATACATAGCTTTAAGAGGTACGATAAGGCTCTTAGAGGAAAATCTTGTAGCAAATAGCAGAAAGGCAGGGCCAGAAGCTATGAATCGACCTCTGCAACCACATATAGGTGAGTACACACACACACACACACACACACACACTCTTGAAAATGACATGAATGTCCCACAAAAAAAATTGATAAACTAGGAAAATGGAGTGTCAAGCTGATGATGGATTTTAATGTAGTTAAGTGCCATGTAAAGGAAGCAAAAAGCAATAACAGACCTCATGACGTATATAGATTGTGTAATAAAATTCTGAAAGCCTCGGAGAGAGAAAGAGTAATTGTAGACATATTTTGTACTGAGATTCTCGAGAAATAAGTGACCCCTTGAGGCTGGTGAAAGGCTCTTTATTATATATATATATATATATATATATATATATATATATATATATATTGGTATATGTATGTGTATGGAAATTTAATTAAGGTGGGGAGCTGCTCGGCCGGCCGGGAACCCAACATGCAACAGCCATTTGCTTTCTGAGGCTCCGCAAGAAATTATTTTGAACCATTCACTGACACTATGGGTGTAGCTGTAGGAATAACTCGCATTAACGTCATGAAACTAACGGATATTTTCGGTCTGCCTAGAGACTCTCTTCAGTCATCGCTTCTTCATATTATGTCCGAAATACTGTGCGTCTCATGGACTTTCTAAATATTGCATTTTTCTTTTTTGTAAATGCAGAGATTGAAATAATATGAATCTAAATCTCAAAGCCTATTATCTAGGCTGTATTTTATTTATACGCTAAAAATCGAGAATATTTTTGTATGCATGCAGGCATGTATGGCATCTCTAGCCGCATATACCGGCCTGTTTAATGTGCTAGGTTTAAATCCTATCGACTGCACGTCCTTAAAGTTACAATTCACATGAAAACTAGCGTAAATGGTACCACTGTTTCTGGTTTGCGATCGTTAGGCATCAAGTGAAGGCCGGCGCGTCTCTCCCGATAAGCGGACCGGAGGGTCGAACCTCCGCAACAACCTGAGCTGTATGATTCACACGGTTTTAGAGTTTCACATAAAAAATAAAGAACAGAAAGGCACAATACCGTAACTGGAACAATACACAACTAACAAATAACATAGAAGAGAGAAGTTTTCGATAACAATATCGGTCCGACTGGGACCATTTACAGTGTAAATGGTCCAAGTCGGACCGAAACGTTGCAAGCTTCTTTCCCATGTGCGGGTTATAGTGTAAAAAAAAAAGCTAACATTCCTGGTCCGCATTACTTTAAAAAAAATATATTAAATGCTCTGAAATTCACCAAATGTTCGCATATTCTGATTCATTTCGTAATTTTTTTCTCAACATGTTCTTTTGAACGTTGAGTGGTTAAAATTTATTAAAAGCTACTAATAATTAAACATTCTTTCCCGTCATTCATTATTGATTTTATAAATATTAAAAAGACTGGCATAATTACATATGTAAATTGAGGCAAGTTTCATAAAACAATTTACATAAATTTCTTATATTATTCGACAGCAGTTCATATTTACGATACTTTTTAAAAGGTAACCAGACGAGTTGTGATAGGAGGAATAAATAGTGGAAGGGAGAGAAGATGGTGGGAGGGAAGGAGGGATAGATAGTGGGAGGGAGAGAAGATGGTGGGAGGGAGAGAGGGATAGATAGCTAAAGGGAGGCAGGGATAGATAGTGGGAGGCAGGGATAAGTCATGGGAGGAAAGGTGGGATAGACAGTGGGAGGGAGGCAGGGATAACTCATAGGAGAGAAGGAAGGATAGTGGGATGGAGGCCGGGATAAATCATGGGAGTGAAGGAGGAATATATAGTGGGAGGGAGACGAAAAAATCATAGGAGTGAAGGAAATACAGATAGTGGGAGGGAAGGACAGATAAATCATACGAGAGAAGGAAGGATAGTTAGTGGGAGGGAAACAGTAATAAATCACACGAGGGTGAAAGAAGAGAGGGAGGGAGGGAAGGATAGTAATAAAGAGAGATAGAAAATAATACCATTCTCCAAACATGCCTTCTGTTTACATGTGTCAGATAATATCTGTCAGACATGTCTATCAAACTCAATATAGAAGTGTCCTTTAGGGATTGGGGAGAGGGTGTGGGAGGGAATTGGAGGCTGGATGGATGGATGGTAGGGGGTGGAGTTGAAGGGGTTGTAAGAGGGGGTGAAGTGATGACGTCAAGAGCACTGACAGGTGGTGCGTGTTGTTTGGCTTCACCTGATTGGTATGAAGGGGCAGGTGGCTTAGGTATGATTGGTATGAAGTGGTAGATGACTTGGGTATGATTGGTTTGAAAAGAATACACGTAACTTAGTATGATTAGTGTGAAGAGGACAGGTGTCTTAGGAATGACTGATATGAAAGACACTGGTAACTTAATAATAAGGGAGGATATTACTTATGATAACAGGTGCCAAAAAATAAGTTGGAATATTTAATGCAGAATTAAGCACGTCAGAGAGAGAATGAATGAATGAATGAATGAAAATAGACGTGAGAATATGACCTGAGGTGCACCATTCACCAA
>WNWK01000032.1:527500-530000 GCA_009830355.1 Cherax destructor
AGGTACGACCGTTGGGTCTGAGGTACGACCACTGGAACGGAGGTACGCCCGCTGGAACGGAGGCTGTTTCTACGTCTCTTCAACCTCACTCCGGTCCTCACTTCACCCATCGAGGAGGGGGGCTGCTGAAGGGCTCTTGATACAAGGAACTGGAGCTTCTTAACCCCTATGAGCTTAGAGCTTCTTTCTCTTGCCTGTCTTTTCTTTTTCTCTACTCCTGTTCTTTCATTTTCCTCCCTTTTTCCACACATTAGCCCTTCCTCGTTTCCCCTCCATCTTCACGAAATGTTCCCAGTGCCTTCTTTATCACCTCGTGGTCCCTTTCCACCCTCTTCATCAATCAGTCTCTGCTAAAACCATTTTTGTTCTCGCTCTTCTTTCTCTCATATATATATATATATATATATATATATATATATATATATATATATATATATATATATATATATATATATAATGTCGTGCCGAATAGGTAAAATTTGTCAATTAGCAAGAACTCATTTAAAATTAAGTCCTTTCTAAAATTTTCTCCTATACGCTTAAAGATATATTTTTTCACTTATGTTAACGTAAAAAATAATAATTTTGTTCCAAAAGAACCTTAGAAAACTTACCTAATTTTATTATAACAAGCGCAATTTAATTTAACCTAATCCAACTAAACATATTTTAGATAAGTTTACAGTAATAAACAAACACAATGAAATATATTTTTTTTCGTTAGGGTCAGAATTATTTTTGCGAGATTATTGCATACACAAATTCTCGCTTGTCTTATTCGGCAAAAAGAGAGTTGCTATTTAAGCCAGAGTCGCAAGTTTTACCTATTCGGCACGACATATTTGAGCTATGTAGAAAGAGGTTTGGTAATAAGTAATACATATTTTATGAAAAATAGGAAATAAATATACAAGGTATGATATAGCACGTAAGGAAAGTAGTTTGTTAGATTATGTATTGGTGGATAAAAGGTTCATGGGTAGGCTTCAGGATGTACATGTTTATAGAGGGGCAACGGATATATCGGATCATTATTTAGTTGTAGCTACAGTTAGAGTAAAAGGTAGATGGGACAAAAAGAAAATGGCAACAGCAAATAAGAGAGAGGTAAAAATGTATAAACTAAGGGAGGAGGAAGTTAAGGTGAGATATAAGCAACTATTAGCAGAAAGGTGGGCTAGTGCAAGTATGAGTAGTGGGGGGGTTGAAGAGAGTTGGGATAGTTTTAAAAATGCCGTATTAGAATGTGGGGCAGAAGTTTGTGGTTATAGGAGGGTGGGTGCAGGAGGAAAGAGGAGTGAGTGATGGAATGAAGAAATAAAGGGTGTGATAAAAGAGAAAAAGGTAGCTTAAGAGAGGTTTTTACAAAACAGAAGTGTTAATAGAAGAGCAGAGTATATGGAGAATAAAAGAAAGGTGAAGAGAGTGGTGAGAGAGTGCAAAAGAAGAGCAGATGAAAGAATGGGAGAGGCTCTGTGAAGAAATTTTGATGAAAACAAGAAAAAAAATTGGAGTGAGATAAACAAGGTAAGAAAGCCTAGGGAACGAATGGATTTGTCAGTTAAAAACAGAGTAGGGGAGTTAGTAGATGGGGAGCTGGAGGTATTGGGTAGATGGCGGGAATATTTTGAGGAACTTTTAAATGTCGATGAAAAAGGGAGGCGGTAATTTCATGTACTGGCAGGAGGTACAACATCGTTTAGGTGTGAAGAAGAGCAGGATGTGAGTGTGGGGGAGGTGCGTGAGGCATTACGTAGAATGAAAGGGGTAAAACAGCTGGAACTGACGGGATCATGACAGAAATGTTAAAAGCAGGGGGGGATATAATGCTGGAGTGGTTGGTATTTTTGTTTAATAAATGTATGAAAGAGGGGAAGGTACCTAGGGATTGGCAGAGAGCATGTATAGTTCCTTTATATAAAGGGAAGGGGGATAAAAGAGATTGTAAGAAATATAGGGGAATAAGTTTACTGAGTATACCAGGTAAAGTGTATGGCAGGGTTATTATTGAAAGAATTAGAGGTAAGACAGAGAGTAGGATTGCAGATGAGCAAGGAGGCATTAGAGTGAGTAGGGGATGTGTAGGTCAAGTGTTTACAGTGAAGCATATATGTGAACAGTATTTAGATAAAGGTAGAGAAGTTTTCATTGCATTTATGGATTTAGAAAAAGCATATGATAGAGTGGATAGGGGAGCAATGTGGCAAATGTTGCAAGTGTATGGAATAGGTAGTAAGTTACTGAAGGCTGTAAAGAGTTTTTATGAGGATAGTGAGGCTCAGGTTAGGGTGTGTAGGAGAGAGGGAGATTTCTTCCCGATAAAAGTAGGTCTTAGACAGGGATGTTTAATGTCACCATGGTTGTTTAATATATTTATAGATGGGGTTGTAAAAGAAATAAATGCTAGGGTGTTGGGGAGAGGGGTGGGATTAAATTATGGGGAATTAAATGCAAAATGGGAGTTGACACAGTTACTTTTTGCTGATGATACTGTGCTTAT
>WNWK01000032.1:535000-600000 GCA_009830355.1 Cherax destructor
TATATATATATACATACATTATATTATATTATCGTATTAGGGCACTTCCTTTTTTCTCTCTCCATTTCTTCTTTTTACTCTCTCACTCCTTTACTTACTCGCTCCTTTTATTCTCTCTCTTTCGCTCTCTCATCTTTAACCACTATTTCCAGCTCTTACATATTCACATTTTCCCTTCCCTTTCTCCATTCATTCCCCCATATTTCCTTTCCATTTCCTTTACTCTCACTTCCCCTTTTTCATTACTTTCTTCCCTCTCTATTTCCCCTTCTCGCTTTTCCACTTTCTCCTCACTTCCTTTTCCCTCACTTTCTGAGGGAATTTCCACCGACGTATGTATGAAAATATATATATATATATATATATATATATATATATATATATATATATATATATATATATATATATATATATATTAAAGTATAATTGTTATGGTTGATAAATCAGGAATTGAAGTATAATTAATGAAAATAGTAGATTCCTTTCATCGAGTGTGTGTTGTGGGGTGACAGTTGTGTGTTGTGGGGTGACAGTTGTGTGTGTTGTGGGGTGACAGTTGTGTGTGTTGTGGGGTGACAGTTGTGTGTGTTGTGGGGTTACAGTTGTGTGTGTTGTGGTGTGACACTTGTGTGTGTTGTGGGGTGACAGTTGTGTGTGTTGTGGGGTGACAGTTGTGTGTGTTGTGGTGTGACAGTTGTGTGTGTTGTGGTGTGACAGTTGTGTGTGTTGTGGGGTGACACTTGTGTGTGTTGTGGTGTGACAGTTGTGTGTGTTGTGGTGTGACACTTGTGTGTGTTGTGGGGTGACAGTTGTGTGTGTTGTGGGGTGACAGTTGTGTGTGTTGTGGGGTGATAGTTGTGTGTGTTGTGGGGTGACAGTTGTGTGTGTGTGGTGTGACACTTGTGTGTGTTGTGGTGTGACAGTTGTGTGTGTTGTGGGGTGACAGTTGTGTGTGTTGTGGGGTGACAGTTATGTGTGTTGTGGTGTGACAGTTGTGTGTGTTGTGGTGTGACACTTGTGTGTGTTGTAGGGTGACAGTTATGTGTGTTGTGGTGTGACAGTTGTGTGTGTTGTGGTGTGACACTTGTGTGTGGTGTGGGGTGACAGTTATGTGTGTTGTGGGGTGACAGTTGTGTGTGTTGTGGGGTGACAGTTGTGTGTGTTGTGGGGTGAGAGTTGTGTGTTGTGGGATGACACTTGTGTGTGTTGTGGGGTGACAGTTATGTGTGTTGTGGGGTGACAGTTGTGTGTGTTGTGGTGTGACACTTGTGTGTGTTGTGGGGTGACAGTTATGTGTGTTGTGGGGTGACAGTTGTGTGTGGTGGAGAGACAGTTGTGTGTGGTGGGGAGACAGTTGTGTGTGGTAGGGAGACAGTTGTGTGTGGTGGGGAGACAGTTGTGTGTGATGGAGAGACAGTTGTGTGTGGTGGGGAGACAGTTGTGTGTGGTGGGGAGATAGCTGTGTGTGGTGGGGAGACAGGTGTGTGTGGTGGGGAGTGAGTGTACTGGAACTGTAACATATATTGTATCAAGTATTTTTTTTCTTTTTCATTTTCTCTCTCTTTCCACATTATTTGTTGTCATAAAATTGAAACTTTAAACTCTGAAGAACAGGTTACTGTCAGATATCCAAACCCACATGCAAAAATAAACACCATTTTCCTGCTGAAGAAGACCTCAGTTCGAGGTCAAAATATACTAATAATAAATAATACCTATATATATATATATATATATATATATATATATATATTAGGCAATGGAGATGTCATGTCTGAGATCAATGTGTGGTGTGAATATAATGCAGCGAATTCGTAGTGTGGAAATTAGGAGGAGGTGCGGGATTACCAAGACTATTATCCAGAAGGCTGAGTTGGGGTTGTTGAGGTGGTTTGGACATGTAGAGAGGATGGAACAAAGTAGAATGACTTCGAGAGTGTATAATCTGTAGTGGAGGGAAGGCAGGGTAGGAGCCGGCCTGGGAAAGGTTTTAGGGAGGGGGTAAAGGAGGTTTTGTGTGTGAGGAGCTTGGACTTCCAGCAAGCATGTGTGAGCGTATTTGATAGGAGTGAATGGAGACAAATGTTTTTTAATACTTGACGTGCTGTTGGAGTGGAAGCAAAGTAACATTTATGAAGGGATTCAGGGAAACCGGCAGGTCGGACTTGAGTCCTGGAGATGGGAAGTACAGTGTCGTGTGTTGTGAGGTAACAGTTTTATAACTGTAGTGTAAACACGTCTCTGGCAAGACAGTGATGGAGTGAATGATGAAAGTTTTTCTTTTTCGGACCACCCTACCTTGGTGGGAAACGGCCGATGTGTTAATACTAATAAAAAATATATCTGTATGCCTAAATTCATATATACAACACAACACTTCACAATATACATTACAGTACTACCCAAAAATGTCACCACAACACTTCACAATATACATCACAATATACATCACAATACTTATTCACTCAGTGGAGGTCTTCAGCAGATCCATCTGCTGAAAAGGACCTCTGTTGGTAGTCGCATTGTATAAGCTATTACTCTTTTATTTTTGTCTCCTTGTGTGTTTCGGACCTCTGTGTCAAAAAAAATTATGTACATTGGTTTATATTATATTCATGGGGAAGCGCTAAACACGCAAGGTTCATGTAGCACCTGGGCAATGGGAGGCTGTTAGGTAAGATCGTGTGTGTGTGTGTGTGTGTGTGTGTGTGTGTGTGTGTGTGTTCCGTACTGAGCCATTACCGGACTATTATTTCCAGCTGACCAGAAGTGTTCTCATTCATTCTTGCCTCTTCCAGTTCTTTTTCTCATTTAATAAACTCACCCCCATCTTCACTCCCATTTTTTTTCTACGTATTTCATACATGCCATTTCCTATCCATTCGCTTCTGCCTCTGCTCCTATCTATGTCTGTCTGTGCACCTGATTCATATTTCGTGTGTGTTATCTCTTCTAAAGGATGGAGTATCGATCCTATATCACTCCTTGTCCTTAATGACGCAAACGGGTTTAGCTCTCACCGGGAACAACTGAGGAACCTTGAGAAAACTCGACTTTCAAGGGAAGGAGTGCCTTGATGTCAGATGAACTTGATTTCATGAACTGGGGTTACTCTCCATTCTTAAATTAAACTTAACGTCCTCACATTCCCCAGACGCCTTGTGACCCCATGAATATAACAATAGTAATAATAATATCATTCGTTTATTATTTTTTTAATTTTATTATTTTTTATTTATTAATCATTCTAATTATTTTAATTTTTCATTATAATTTATTATTATTGAGAGACTTCGCCATGTACACTGGAGTAAGCTCTGTTCTGAAACGAAACTCTACTACTGGATTCTTAGAAGACAACCGAGAAACAGATGACAAAGACGGATGATACAACGTAACGTTGCATTATAACGAAATTTCGCCCAAGGGGAACTTTATCCTTGAGTGAAACATTATTTTAATAAAGGCTTACGTTGTTATGTGTGTCTTAACCGGCATCCCCAGAATTTGTTGAAGGTCACCGGCTTGCCCTATCTTCTCCTTTACCTTGTTCATAGGCTGTATATTATAGTACTGGGAAGCATGCCATCTAGGAGAGTAGAGTGTACTCGTTTTAATGAGCTAAGTTGTGCATCTTTAACAGGTTTGCATCCTTTACTGTCGAATAATTACGTGGCTATTTTCACTGCTGTGGGTATCTTGGCTACCTTAGTTGCGAGGTTCATCTCCACAGTCATGATAGAGTCATATTTCACCCCCAGGATGTCCACTTCATCACCCAATGCTAAGTCTCAATCATCCATTCACCCTCACACCACTCCCAGTAGTTACACCGTAGTGTCTAGTGATTATCGTCAACTGTGTTTTCTCAGCAGCATTTGAAACCTGCCATCGCCATCCTCAGGGAGCTAAAGCCGATAGTTAGTGATTAATGTACCTCGGGGGAGTCGGCATCTCCTCTTCTGTGTATGTTGAGAGTAGAGTGCAGATCAGCGTAGGCAAGAGTATAAATGCGAAGGGGAGTAGTTATACACACAGTGGCCACTTTATTAGGTACACCTGTACACCTGCTTGTTAATGCGAATATTTAATCAGCCAATCACGTGGCAGCACCTCAATGCGTAAAAACATGCAGACATGGTCAAGAGGTTTAGTTGGTGTTCAGACCGAAGAATAGAATGGGGAAAAAATGTGATGTGTAACTTTGATCGTGGAGTATCTCAGAAACTGCTGTTCTCCTGGGATTTTCATGCTCAACAGTCTCTAGAGTTTGCAGAGAATGGTGTGAGAAACACAAAACATCCAATGAGCAACAGGTCTGTGGGCACGAATGCCTTGATAACGAGGAGAATTGCCAAACTGGTTCAAGCTGACAAGGTGACAATAATTTAAATACCCTCGCATTATAACAGTAATATGCAGAAGACCGTCTCTGAACGCACAACACATCCATCCTTGAAGTGGATGGGAACTGCAAAAAAAAAAAAAAAAAGGTGTTTCACTACTTTTAGCTAAGAACGGAAAAATGATGTTGCAGGTTCAAAATAAATGGACAGTTGAAGATTGGGAAAACGTCAACTGGTGTGACATATCACGACTTCTGCTGCGACATGCAGGTGGTAGGGTCAGAATTTTGTACCAAAAGAACCTTAGAAAACTTACTTAACCTCATTATGACAGGCGCAATTTAATTTAGCCTAATCCAACTAAATATATTTTAGATACGTTTACAATAATTTAATAATAAACAAACACAATGAAATATTTTCTCGTTAGGTTCAGAAAGATTTTTGTGAAATTATTGCATACACAAATTTTAGCTTGCATTATTCGGCAAGAAGAGCGTTGCTATTTAAGCCAAAATAGCAAGTTTTACCTTTTCGGCACGATATATATATACATATATATATATATATATATATATATATATATATATATATATATATATATATATATATATATATATATATACATATATATATAAAGGGGCCCAGCACACTTGAAGAATGTTGACCCCAACTGAGCGGCTCACACTCCACTTAATTAAGAAGTATCCAGACAGACCACACTTGAAAGTAATCACTAAAGTGTCAAGTGGCTACATAGATTCTTTACGCTTACAGGATGCTCTGGCGCCAGCGATAATTACGTCGATTTTGAATTGAATCAGAGACTGGTGTCACAGTGGAGACGCTCATCATGCAGTGACTGCTGCCACAGCGTAATGGTTCACCATCCATCACCACACAGCCAAGGAGTTCAACAGAAGTCGACTCTCCCATTTATGCTCCTTTTCCTCCTCCCACTTCTACCTGTTCATCCTGCTTCTCTTCCTCGTCTCAGTCCTGCTCATCTTTTTCTTTTTCCTCCAATCCTTCTTTTTTCTATTTTTTTTCCTCTACCTCTTCCTTCTCCTCCTCCTCTTTTTCCTCCTCTTCCTCCTCCTCCTCTTCCTTCTTGCTATCTTTCCATCTCTTTGATCTTACTTCCTCCAGCCTTGCGGTCACTAGCGTAATTTAAAGCATCGTAAGGAGAGGGAGTGTTGATGACAAGCCTTCCAAGACACGCCATGAAAACAACAACCAGCATTCTCCTAGCCCCTGTTCTCATAACCTTTATTTTCCTAGCCTTTGTTCTCCTTGCCCTTGTTCATCTAGCTATTTTCTTATCCACAGTCCTAATCCTTGTCCTACTATCCCGTGTCTACGTGTCCGCCTAGTCCTTAGTCTTTTTTATCGTACTTTTATCGTCCATGTATTGTTTGTAACGGCTTGGTAAAGCTCCTGGAGAGCGAAACGTTGCCACAATAAAATGTTTCATTAGTTGCATTTGTGTCCTTTTACTTAACGTACTTGGTATAGCCAGTTGGGAGCGAAATGTCTTACAATAAGGATTTCCTAACATTATTTTGTTTTGAATTACCGGAAAAAGAGTAATCACCTTACCACAGATAATAAACTAGTAGTGAATTAACCTAAAACAGATAGTGAACTAGTAGTGAATTAACCTAAAACAGATAGTGAACTAGTAGTGAATTAACCTAAAACAGGTAGTGAACTAGTAGTGAATTAACCTAAAACAGATAGTGAACTAGTGTGAATTAACCTAAAACAGATAGTGAACTAGTAGTGAATTAACCCTAAAACAGATAGTGAACTAGTGGTGAATTAACCTAAAACAGATAGTGAACTAGTAGTGAATTAACCTAAAATAGATAGTGAACCTAGTAGGTGAAAAAGATTGAATTTAACCTAAAACAGATAGTGAACTAGTAGTGAATTAACCTAAAACAGATAGTGAACTAGTAGTGAATTAACCTAAAACAGATAGTGAACTAGTAGTGAATTAACCTAAAACAGATAGTGAACTAGTAGTGAATTAACCTAAAACAGATAGTGAACTAGTAGTGAATTAACCTAAAACAGATAGTGAACTAGTGGTGAATTAACCTAAAACAGATAGTGAACTAGTAGTGAATTAACCTAAAGCAGATAGTGAACTAGTAGTGAATTAACCTAAAAATAGTGAACTAGTAGTGAATTAACCTAAAAATAGTGAACAAGTAGTGAATTAACCTACCACAGATAGTGAACCAGTAGTGAATTAACCTACCACAGATAGTAAACCAGTAATGAATTAACCTACCACAGATAGTGAACCAGTAATGAATTAACCTTCCACAGATAGTGAACCAGTAATGAATTAACCTACCACAGATAGTGAACTAGTAGTGAACTAACTTTCCACAGATAGTGAACTAATAGTGAACTAACTTTCTACAGATAGTGAACTACTAGTGTATTAACCTTCCACAGATTGTGAACTAGTAATCTCCTCACCTCCTTAAAGTAAATCTTGTACATAAATGGACACACTGATGGTACAAGGTTTTGGAGTATAAAATACATATGGTGTGAGGGGTACATTACAAATACATATACATTTTTTTTTTTTTTAAATTACATTGCAAATATCTCATCCAGCTCCTCACACCTGGGGCGTTTATCCAGGATGCAACAGGCATTGGCCCTCAAAGAGTCCCTGGACAAGAAAACTTGGGATCCTTAGTTGCCCTGAAGTGTCTATTGCCTGGCTCCTTAAGGAACATCGATGTGCTCTCTCCACGAGTAAGGGTCTTTCAACCTATAGGAACAAGCATGTAGCGATGGGTAAATTCGCTATATTTTCTAGACTTTTAGGACCCTTCTGAAGCCGGCAGCTGCTGCACCTGCCTCCCCTTCTATGTTGGAGATAGGCATCAGCCGATGTGGGTGTAAATGCTTATACATACACAAAAAAATTCGTGCTTTCGATAGCATTTCAAAGACTGGCTCTTGGTAGTATTATGTTAATATATTATGCTCTTCAAAATGTAGTTTACAGATATGTCACTCTATAGAGAGACGCAAGAGACGTATCGCGCTCTTGAGAGTGAAATAAGAGATTCGTCATGCTGTAAACGTGCATGCCGATGTCCTTGTGAACTGCTATATTAAGGTTATCTATTTCGAGACGTACATAAGTTGTTCGGGATAACTCAAGGAAATCCAACTGTGTGGTTTATTTCCACCATGATCTTGTGATTCTCTTAGAAGATGACCCACAATAGTTCGTTAACTTTTAGGTACCTATTTACTAGTAGGTACCTAGTGACTGCTAAGTATCTATTTACTATTAGACACCATATTTCCTTATACCAGCAGTAACAAATATGTACCTAGTTACCACAAGTAGTAACTAGGTACCTATTTGTTACTACAGGTATAAGGTGACTGGCATAGACATCTCTCTTCAAAGGATGGAGAAGTGTAGCCATGCTGGTGAAGGGTTACGCTTTTCCTCGGATCAGACCTGATTACTTCCCATTTTTCAACCGGATGTACAACTCTTTTGGATTCAGAACTTTCCCCATGAAGATAATTCGTAGCATTGATGTTATAGTATATATACACCTTTGAATTGTCATAATTCCCAATCAAACATTTCTCTCTAAACTACATTTTAATGGAGATTCAGTCCCGCCCACCTTTGGCTAACTAATGGCGTTTCAAACCTATCGAATACATGGGTCATTATAGCTGCCTATAACCTGCTCACCACCAGTGAAGACAACTTTAATCCTAAATCAAGGATCAAAGTAAACTGTGTATATACACCGAGATCCATACTCATCTCTGTGTATATATCCTCTGGTTGAACCCGGGTTCTATCGGCGATTGTAAGAGAGACTGGATATCGTGGATGACGATACGAGGGCGGACCCCTTCAGGCAGAATTATCGTGGTTAATCTTGAACGGGGAGGAGAAGGATCGGAGAGAGGGGCCACGTACGCTCTTCTTTGTCTGGAAGAAGGAGACGGATGTCGCCAGTCTTGAGTGCCTCTGGGAACGACACTATTTCTGGCACAATTTTCATCACTATTTCCAGCAGGGGGCGATGGTATAGATTATGGTGGGAGGACTGTTATGTGTGTGTGTGTGTGTGTGTGTGTGTTTGTGGAGGAGAGAGAGAGAGAGAGAGAGAGAGAGAGAGAGAGAGAGAGACGCACCCAACACACAAACACAATACACATACACAATACAAACACACACAACCTACCAAACATATGCAACATACACACACGCTCATAAAGTGTCTTGTCGAGAAGAGCATTTGACAGATGGTAACTAGCACACACAGATTACGTATTTTAAGTTAAAGATGCAAATTTATACGTTTACAGCCGTAGCGTCATTCTCCCATTGCTGAAAGTGCAAAAGCATTTTGCTTGTCCATTTCCTCGAACTTTTTATGGTCTTACCTTGAATGTGTTGATCATATTTCCTTCACCCTTTCAAAAGGGGCGCCGTAATTCATATTACTTTGAGTTCCATTTTGAAGCATTTCTTTGCACTTACCTTACATTAGGGTGTCTTGATGCTCTCTGATATTTTTAAGATTTTATCGTATACCCAAAACGCGAATTGTTTTAAATTTCTCTTATTGTTGTTACACGGCAATTATTTACGTTGCATGCCATTATCCACTAGTCGACCTACTTACTACCCAATTTTATCAATGTCTTCCTGTAAATGTTTAGAGGATTCTGATTTATTATTTTGTACATGATATTGCATTATCTACAAACAAATTCTCATGTTTACACCTTGTGGCAAAAACACAGACAAAAAATAAAAAAAACATTAAGATGCAGTTACTGATCCTTACTGAGCTTTACCAGGAACATTTTCTTCATAAGGACATATTTGTGCGTTGTAATCATAGCGCCAGTGGTTATTCTCTTCTCTAAGTCGTCAAATATACTTAATTTATTCATAATTTCCTTCTTTTCAAATGTATATCAGAGACCCTTAAATTTTGATGCATTTTTTTTGGTAGAATATACGTATAGGGCCCCCCCCCCAGATTGTCTTAGTTGAGGTTCTAAAGGCTTATGTTTGCTAAAGGCTGAAATTATTTACTTGATGCGAGCCTCTGACATTATGATAGATAATATTCTTACTCAAAGATTGATTTTGTTACTTCATTAGTCAGAGAAAATCATCCGACGCGAGTATTTGCCGTTGTGATCGGGACACTGAAAAACAGTAGTATCGAAGAAGACGCTTGAAAGTGCGGTACCTGAGTGCTCAGTGATGGGCCACAGCAGTAGACCCTACAGGCATGCCTGTACCTAATGGTCAAAGTTTACTCTTAGGTTATTTTCTTTGTGAGAGTTGCAATCCTTATCCTACCACCGTTTCCAGTCGCCTTTTCTCATTGCTGGGATTTTACTTTAGTAGTCACTTTTCTGCCCAAGTTGTTCAAGTCATCCAGATTCCCTAAGTTCACGTATATCAGAAGCAGTACAATTACCAGTATTTATCTTTGGCGTAGCCCAGCAGTCCACTCAAATATTTCCTTTTAAAACGTAACTGTTTTCTTTCCAACATTCTTTAACATCTAGAGCACTTCCATTTATTCTTGCCTGCTCCTCCGGTTTGTAGATTAGTCTCTAGTATGGTACAACGTCAAATGGAATCTTTCAGGCAAGATAAACGCAGTCCATACATCCCTTTACCGCTTTATTTAAATAATTATCAGAAGACTCCTGTTAATCCATGAAGCCAAGTTCCCTCCTATAAACTCATGCTAATTGTCTTCTGGTGGCTAAAGCTCTCGCTTCACACGGCGAGGGCCTGGGTTCGATTCCCAGCCAGGGCAGAAACATTGGGCGTGTTTCTTTACACCTGTTGTCTATGTTCCCCATCAGTAAAATGGGTACCTGGGTGTTAGTCGACTGGTGTGAGTCGCATCCTAGGACACTGACCTAATCTGCCCGAAATGCTCAGCATAACAAGGGACTTTCTATATAGTAGTATGTCACTGATGTCAGCTAGGCCTGTATACCATGTACATGTACTTGTAGTAAATAAAGATATTATTATTATTCCGCTGCTCTGGTATGTTGCACCCGTTCAAGGGGTTCTTGATACTGGTGAAGGGTTCTTTATCCAAGTAATTTGACTTAACCTCCTCTTCACCGAATCAAATCTCATTGTCTCCAATTCTTCACGCGGTGTATGACCACTATGGGTTTAGCTATAACTGTTTATATGACGATGATGATGATAATAATAATAATAATAATAATAATAATAATAATAAATAAAAATGAATGGCGTACCGAAAAGTGCTAAAAAGACATAGCAAAAGGCGACTTAATTATTGCAACTTATCACCTACAACAACCTGCCTTGAATGGACCAGTAGGCCTTCTGCAGTGTTCCTCCATTCTTATGTTAACCTACATGATAAAAACGCCGTATTAATAAGGTCTCCTTTTGTTTAGAGTATTTTTAACCAATACAACTACCACCACCACCACTACTACTACTACTACTACTACTACTACTACTACTACTACTACTACTACTACTACTACTTCTTCTACTACTACTACTACTAAAAATAATAATGTAGAGTTGTTTTTAATGACATGTAGATCATAGCTAGCGGATCACACAAAGCTTCTGAGACGTCTTAAGTGGAAGGAACAAACATCAATTTCGTTCAAGCAATTTTTATGCTTCTATCCAATCTTTATTCAGTTTGTTACCTTAATGGAAGTTTTCTCTCACCTATGGTATTAATTTTTTTTTAAACTTCGTTTATGTTTCACCGTAAGAGCATCAAGACCACTGGTTATCAATGGGTGAAGCGAGGACCCCTCGGGAAGGGGGCAAAAAATGGCCCTCAATTATATAAAATAGTCCACAATGCTTGGCCGCAATTATTGCTCCTACAACCAGAGTTTAATTTTTGTCATTTAACGTAGAAAGGATATATATACTGAGAGATGTATATGTCTCTGTGTATATATACAGAGATTTTTTCTTTTGTCTCTATCTTATAATTAAAGTATTCTTAATTGGTGGTGAAAAGATTACGTGTAGCCTTAATGACCCTCGTGCAGTCGATTAAGAGAATAATTACACCTATTAGGATATGGGGGTCAGCGAAATTTGTTGAGGTTAAAGATAAAAAAGGTTTCCTCAGACTCGAAAAGGTTAGGCCGGGCCGCGGGGGCGTTGATCCCCGGAATACCCTCCAGGTAGACTCCAGGTAGACTCCAGGTAGTCTGCTCTCACTACTAAAGATCTCGGTGTCTTACTCTGCTCGCAACCTAGACTCCACCACTATTGAAATACTCTTATCGTAAGAACACAATCTTCCTCTCTGTAAAACGTTGCCAAAGTTATCACAAAAATTGGTCCCCATTGTTATAAACCGTTGAAACCCCCTTCATTATAGCACTTAAACCACCCCCTCCCTCCTATTATATAACTGGCCTCCGTATAAAGCTCGATTCCCTCATAAAACTACGATTCCCCCATAAAACTTTTCACTCCCCTGTTATAAAACTTCGACCCCACTTGATAACACTTACCCCCCGTCCCCTCATAAAACTTCTCACTCCCCTATTATACAACTTCGACCCCATTTGATAAAATTTACCCCCTTATAAAACATCGACGCCCTCGTTTAAGACATCAACCCTCTTCATTATAGAACTGTGACAGTACCAACGCAAATGAGAAAGGGTGAACGTGATGAAAGACTAAAACTTCCCTGGTTGCCCTTAACTACCAAACCAGCAGCAATCATCCCCTTGACACAATAACACTCTGCAATGAAACTATTGAGCCAAACGTTAAGATCTCCTTACATTCTTTTCCTCAGTTTCATCATAGTCACATTTTTCTGCTAAGGTGACGATGACTGTCTTTTGTTTTTTCTAACTTTATTTTTTATATTATCATCATATTTATCTGTAACTTTAGCTTCATTCTTCTACTCCTCTTCCTCCTCCTCCATTCGTGTTTTATTCTTTTTATTTTTACCTTTTCCTCTTACTTTTTTCGAATATTTTTTCCTTTCTTTTATTCTTCTTCTCCCATTACTGCCATTAATGCTTAAAAATCCATGAACAAAAGACGGGATTTACATTGAAACATGAGAAATTGTCAGACCTTACCTAAATATACTGTCCATTTTTGGTCCTGAAATTAGGTGAAAGACTTGGGAGAAATTGCAGAGTGTCTTGACAAGGACAAGACCTGAACCTTCATTAAGAACAAAAACCTCGTTAGGAAGGATTCGCAGCACCTAAAACATTCTCAGAAAATAGTGCGTAAGATCTCATTAAAAAAATGAAGATAGTAAACAACTCTCGTACACTTAAGCATGAAGACCTGTATGAAGCACAGATATTGAGTAATGAAAAACAATGGAGTGAAACTTCGAGGCAGGAGCTGCAACACGAATGTCGGTAAAACTTTTCTTTGTTGGTAAACAGAATTATAGTACATTAGAAGAGACTGTCAACTGAGGTTGTAAGGGCCAACACAATAAAGTCCTTTTGAAACCAGTTGGACAGTCACTTTGCAGATATCAGATTTAACCAGATAAAACGCCTTGTTTAGCTGTGGTCACTGGAACTTGACGTTAGTTCACTAATACACAGGACGATGAATTGAGCTTAGAACATACAGGGCATGACAGCAGAGGGGCCAGAACTAAGTTTCAGTTCTCAGCAGATAACCTCGATATATACCTTACCATCTGCTGTCTGCTTTTCCCGTATACCCTATTTATTTTTTATTGATCTATTACGAGGGCCATAACACGTACCAGTCACAAATGCTACCAGCATCACCCTCAAAACCACTACCACCACCACTACTACCACTACCACCACCAGCAGCATCATTACCTCAACCATCACCATCTCCGCCACCGATAATATAACCACCACCATAGTCGGTACCATTTTCACCACGACGACCAGCGTTCCAACACCATTATTATCATCACCCCATCACCGTTATCATCATGATTACTACCACCACCATCCGCTATCACCATCATCATCCATGCTACAATCACCACCACCAATAACAATAAAATCTCAAATATCCAGTGAAACAAAACACTCCAGTGAGCCCTCTCCTCCACACCACTTCCCCACTCCCTCCTCTCCACACAATCTTCCCCTCTCCCTCCTCTCCACACCATCTTCCCCACCCCCTCCTCTCCACACTATCTTCCCCTCTCCCTCCTCTCCACACCATCTTCCCCACTCCCCCCTCTCCACACCATCTTCCCCATTCCCTCGCCTCCACACCATATTCCCCACTCCCTCTCCTCACAATCTTCCCCACTTCCTCTCCTCCTCACAATCTTCCCCACTTCCTCTCCTCACCATCTTTCTTCCCTACTCCCTCTCTTCCTCGCCATCTTTCTTCCCCACTCCCTCTCTTCCTCACCACCTTTCTCCCCCATTCCCTCTTCTCCTTACCACCTTTCTTCCCCCTTCCTCTCCTCCTCACTACCTTTCTCCCCCACTCCCTCTCCTCCTCACCACCTCCCCCACTCATCCCTCCCACTTGTTCTCTCACGTCCCCTTAAATTACATCTCTCTATACCCTCCCTTCAAAAGTTCCTTCTCCACCTTTCACCCAGCACATTTCGCCTCCCCTTTCCATCCTTTTCTATTTCCGTACCCCCAACACCCCTTTTACACTCCCTCTTCTTCTTCCCCACCTTATATATATTCAGGTTTTTACTAAGATAGCAAATGAGAGAAAAAAATCTCTTTACTTGAAATTCAAAACTTATTGAAACTCTTTTATTTATATTAATTCAAAACTGATTGAAACTCTTTTATTTGCATTAATTTTTTGTTGGGCCAAAACTGCTGGAGGTAAAATCATCTCACCTTGTGAGATTAATGAAGAGAACTGATGACGCGAGGAGATGGTCGATACTGCGAGGTGAGGAGGCAGAGAGAGAGAAGAGAAGAGGCGGGAGTGAAGAGATGGTGGGGAGGGAGAAAGAGAAGAGACGGAAGGAGACAGAGGAAAGAGAGAGAGAGAATGGGGGGAAGGGGAAGAAAAGAACGGGATGAGGAGAGGAGGAAGAGATAAGAGATGAGATAGGAAGAGATGTGAGAGAGGAAAAAGGGAGAATTCTAGATGGAGAAGAGAGAGGAATGAGAGTGAAATAAGGTAGAGGCAGAAAGCAGGAGAGAGGAAGAGAAAAGAAGGAGAAGCAGACACATAAGAATAAGGGAGGGAGAGAATTAGAAAGCAAAACGGGAGAGAGAGAGAGAGAGAGAGAGAGAGAGAGAGAGAGAGAGAGAGAGAGAGAAAAAAAAATAGCCTCAGAGGAGACATGAGAGAACAAGGCTAGGCAGCCTGAAAGAGGAGGGTGCTTCAACTCTCTGCTTTATATGTAGAAAAAAAAATAAGAAAAAATAATCGACCTTTGTTTGTGGAAGCAAAACTTTATACGACTAGTCGAGTCTCGTGGCTGTGTTGAACAATGGCAGGCGAGAAGTAGAGACGACGTGCGAGACTTCCAGGGGGGAGAGAAAGTGAGCTATACAACAAGACGGGCAGCATACAGCAAGTACACTTTGTATCTTCTCCCTATCATCGCTACGTTTGAGATCATTCATTCTTAGGACGACTCAAGTCTGGAACATGTTCGTAAAGCATAATGATATCAACGAAATAGTTGTCCAAATGAAATTGCTGGCCCACAGATGGCTCCAACTTCATCCTGTCCTGTTGCCTATTTGTATGTCTCATAATAAAATGGATTTCAAAGGGGCTAATGTAGATAACAGCTCTTAGCTTGTAAATAAGTTAGGAATCTTAACCTAACTTGTAAAAACTTGTGTGTAAAAGAGAGAGAGAGAGAGAGAGAGAGAGAGAGAGAGAGAGAGAGAGAGAGAGAGAAAGAATGAAGGAACGTGAGACAGATAGCACCCAGAAGACTAGTTCATAACGAAGTTACCTACTGAGAAGAACTATCTACTTTCTATCTATTTTCTATCCCACTGAGTTAGCCATCCAGGATAACCCAAGAAAGTCAGTGCGTCATGGAGGACTGTCTGTCTTATTTCCATTGTGGTCATTTAATATTCTTCCCCGGGATGCGACCCACAACATCCGTCTAATACCCAGATACCTACTTACTGTTAGGTGAACAGGAGCAACAGGTTTAAGGAAACATGCACATCGTTTCACCAGTGCCAGGAATCAACCCTGGCCCTTAGTATGTGAGCTGAGGACGCTACCAGCGTCCACAACACACACACAAACACATACACCTCTTATACATCTGTGAAGGTGGAAAAGGCTGTGAAACGACATTGAAATACTGTCTGGCTTCTGGACGGTATGTTTGCTCTACTCTACAGTTAGTGGAGGTACTTTTGAAACCTCTATATCTGACTGAGGCCGTTCTGATACTCGCGTATCCTTCGATCTGAGTTAATAGTTCCCCTCTGACACCGAAGTTGGTCAATTGTTCGATGATAAGTTCTGTGTTGGCTGTGTCAAAGGCAGCCCTGAGGTCAATAAAGGATGCCTTTGTGCAAAGTCCCTGCCTGGTGAAATACTCAGCAAAGCAAGTTCTGGTGATTCTCTCAGGTAGTGTGGTGGTCTGCTAGGGCTGGTGTGTGGTGGTACATGGGAAGAACATGGGAATGGCAGAGGACGTTAGGACCACACCCAGGCAATCTACCGGGAAGGACTGTCAACCTATATCTAGATTAAACACATTCATGCACTATCTAGATGTCTGAGGTAAGGATAGTTAAGCAAAAGGCTCTCTCCCTACCTTCCATTCCACTGGCAGCATTAAATAAAGGGAGAAATATTTTATATCATTTTGAAAAAAAGGAGACTTGGAAGAGGATGAAAGACAGGCTGAAACAACTATTACTTATTACTGCCCTTCCTACCGCTGCTACTGCTGGTATTCTACTGACACTCAAAGGTGTGAGCACAAGTGGTTCTGCTGGTGACTGCTAGTTATATCTCTGGCTGCCACTGGTTCTGGCTGCTACTAGTTCATCTGGCTACCACAAGTTGTTCTGGCTACCACTAGTTCTTCTGGCTACCACTAGTTCTTCTGGCTACCACTAGTTCTTCTGGCTACCACTAGTTCTTCTGGCTACCACTAGTTCTTCTGGCTACCACTAGTTCTTCTGGCTACCACTAGTTCTGGCTACCACTAGTTCTGGCTACCACTAGTTCTTTTGGATTCTTTGGTACAAGTAGTAATGGGTAGAGGGTTTAATACATGATGGTAGAATTACCGACAATATGTTAGGTGAATGGACACAGATGCAACTAATGTGACATTTTATTGAGGCAACGTTTCGCTCTCCAGGAGCTTTGTCAAATCGTTACATAACGGCTTGACAAACCTCCTGGAAAGAGAAACGTTGCCACAATAAAATGTCACATTAGTTGCATCTGTGTTCATTTACCCAACGGTTTGATACATGTTGGTGAGCGTATATGAGTTTTAGATGTGTTATGGTGGTTAAATTCGTGAGTAGTTTAACATTATTATGGAGAAGCGTTAAACCCATAGGAGTTATATAGCACTCAGTGAGCGAAAAGTAGAAGCAACCAATAATTTTATGGAAAAACGAGCGAACATAAAAAAAAATACGTCATCTGCAAAGTAAAATGTTAAACCATACGAATTATTTTCAGATGCGAAATTTGTGCCAATTGTGTAAAAGACCAATTTTCGACTTTTCAATGAGCCCATCCATTGAGACTTTAAGACGATTTAGGACTTACGAGGAACCCAGCTATTACGCCTTGATTGATTTTTTTGCTCTGGCGTTTTTGGGTCACTTGCAGATTTATATTCCTCCTCCTCCTTCCATTTCAAGCAAAATAGCTAAATATCATATGTAAATTCTTATGCGGGTTAATTAGTGTTATTTGATGTTACGTATTCGTTGGGAGGGTTATACTGCGTGTTAGTTTTAGTGGAAAACCAAAAAATAATTGGCATATAAAATTTTTGCAATTGCGAAGTTAGTGAAGCATGTATTACTGAAACTGTCAATGATGTTGCTGATATCACTGTCAACTGTATAGGCTGTAATGTACTGCTTATATAGAGGTGTGATTACCCAAAGAACATAACATAAGAATGGAGGAAAATATAGCAGGCCTACTTGTCCATACAAGGCAAGTCCTTATCAAAACCACCCATGTATTTGTCCAACCTTTTTCCAATAAACTAACCCCTTGGAGGAAAATCTAAATATTTTGGGATAGGGATAATCTTAGGTGAGATTTTAAATTTTGCAGACTAGGAGTCGCTGTCTTAGATCATCTCGTTTCAAAATCTGTCTTAGCAATATGCTTATGGTGTGGTACACCACCTCCAGGACTAACACTCAAGTATCTGTTTACTACTCGGTGAAGAGGGGCAGCGGGTACAAAGGGACCTGTCCACCTGTTTCGTGGCTCAGAAATCTCTAAGCCACGAAATCTCTGGTGCATAAAACTAGCAAATCATCTTCGTAAGTTTCTCCTTTGGACTTGAACCCACAACTTCTCGGATGTGAGAATCGAGACCCTTTGACTTGGGGGAAAAAACTCATTAAGCAGAACAATCTTTCAGTAAAACAATGTTTAGAAAATGATTTTAATAGAACGTAACGGTGTTCCAAATGTGGATTTTCTTCACTATTGTGGGCAGCACATCATTCAGGCGCTACTCGGATTCACTGGGTGAGAAGTTGTTGCGAATCATTGCTGCCATATTTCTGAAGTCTTCCTGCAATTTTAACTTCAGACTCACACATCCGCTCGCCGCGACGCCTCCTTCATCTTGCCTTTGAAGTGTCGCTCGAAGCCCCTAAACACACTGCCGTAATTTCAAAACTGAGAGAGCTTTGTGGTGACATTTTCCGTGCGTTTGTTAGCCAAGTTGTTGGCAGTTCACATCACTCAAGACAGCTTGATGGCGTCTTCACTCCGTATATCTGAAGCAATTGGACTGTCTTCAAGCCACACTACTGAGACGACTGAGGTGTCTTATGCTCATGCCACTGAGATCAGTGAAGCATCTTGAGCTCACACCACTGAAACAGCCCGGGCCATGTTGGTGTCTCTGGGAAATGAACGGGAAGATGCCAAGGCAAAGACTGCTGTAACGGACCCACTATCGTAATTTTTTTTTGCCTTGCAGTGACTTTATGGGCAATATCCACAGATATATTCCTAGGAAGCGGCGGGCTCGGTGGGGTGTACTGGCTACCAGCAAGTTATACAGGGTTCAGCGGGACGCATGTTTGGCTATTCTCCTTCATCAGGAATCGTCACTTCGAGGCAAATATCTGCCGACGGACAATCAGGCACAAACATCTCGCCCATAGACACTTGTTTGCTAGTGCCCTTATCCCTATCTGCGTAGCTTGCGACGTGGAGCCGACTGTGGAACAAATTTTAAGTTTGAACACGGCTAAGGATTTTCCGCATTCGTCATGGTTTTATATTTACCGAGGTGCCTGTATTGATCTCGGGGAACTTTTAGGAGTGGTCTTAGACAATAATTTAATTGGGTTCTTAACAGATGACGTCTATTTTAATTTGGTTTGCTTGTATTTATATATTGAGCTTGTTATTCATGTTCATAGCTTTTATTGTTAATTTTATGTTTTAATTATATGTATGTTATATATAAATTATATTGCAAAGAGAGTTGAATGACTGTCACGGTCAACACTTTGTAAATATTACAAGTACCACAACACCACTGTAACTGCTGCGGTGTCTTGAGCTCACACCACTGTGACTGCTGCGGTGTCTTGAGCTCACACCACTGTGACTGCTGCGGTGTCTTGAGCTCACACTACTGTGACTGCTGCGGTGTCTTGAGCTCACACCACTGTAACTGCTGCGGTGTCTTGAGCTCACACCACTGTGACTGCTGCGGTGTCTTGAGCTCACACCACTGTGACTGCTGCGGTGTCTTGAACTCACACCACTGTGACTGCTGCGGTGTCTTGAACTCACACCACTGTGACTGCTGCGGTGTCTTGAACTCACACCACTGTGACTGCTGCGGTGTCTTGAGCTCACACCACTGTGACTGCTGCGGTGTCTTGAACTCACACTACTGTAACTGCTGCGGTGTCTTGAGCTCACACTACTGTAACTGCTGCGGTGTCTTGAGCTCACACCACTGTAACTGCTGCGGTGTCTTGAGCTCATACCACTGAGACAACAAGAGTATCTTGAGCTCACACCACTGTAACTGCTGCGGTGTCTTGAGCTCATACCACTGAGACAACAAGAGTATCTTGAGCTCACACCACTGTAACTGCTGCGGTGTCTTGAGCTCACACCACTGTAACTGCTGCGGTGTCTTGAGCTCATACCACTGAGACAACAAGAGTATCTTGAGCTCACACCACTGTAACTGCTGCGGTGTCTTGAGCTCATACCACTGAGACAACAAGAGTATCTTGAGCTCACACCACTGTGCTGCGGTGTCTTGAGCTCACACCACTGTGACTGCTGCGGTGTCTTGCGCTCACACCACTGAGACAACAAGAGTATCTTGAGCTCACACCACTGTGCTGCGGTGTCTTGAGCTCACACCACTGTGACTGCTGCGGTGTCTTGCGCTCACACCACTGAGACAACAGAAGTACCTTGAGCTCACACCATTGAGACAAGAGGAGTGTCGTAAGTACACACTACTGGACGAGGGAGCTCTTGGAGTCTTCCAAGACTCCCGTGATCAATTGTAATTTGAGAACCTGTTGGAACGGACGTGAATCCCCCCCCCCCTATTCACTGTTGTCTCGTTGTTTGCTTCTGCAGCTGTTGTTGCTGCTGTTATTGCTGTTATTTCTGTTTTGGATGTTGCTGCTAGTGCAGTCATTTCTACTTGTTTTTATTGGGGTTTTGTTTCTGCCGTTGCCGTCATTTTTGCTTCGGTGGCTGTTGCTCCCGCTGTTATTGGTGCTGCTGGTTTTGTTATTGTTGGTTTTATTTTTGTCACCCTCACGGTTATTTCTGCTGTTGTCGACGCTGATGCTCTTGTACCTTCTGCAGTGGCTGGTGTTGCTCATGTTGCTGCTGTTGCTATTGTTGCTTCTGTTGCTTGTGCTGTTGCTGCTATGTTCCTGTTGATGTTTTTATTCTTGGTGATTTTTCCGTTATTGCTGCTGCTGCATCTGTGGCCGTTGCTGCTATTATTGCTGCACACACACACACACACACACACACACACACACACACACACACACACACACACAGGAGCTGAGTCTCGACCCCTGCAACCACAATTAGGTGAGTACACACACTCATCTCTACCTCCCTTCAACCTATATTTGCTCTTTCGTCTTTTCCCTCTTTATTCATTTTATTCCTTACTCCCTTTCCATCCCTCTACCCTTTCACGTTTTAACTAACTTGCTCCTCCATCCTACCTCTCCATCTCTACACGTCTCAACCTCCTCCTACTCCCATCCTTCATCCTCCTATTTCCTCTCCTCTCTGTATCCTCCACATGTAAAATCTGCGTCAAAAAAACAAACAAAAAAGCTAGTCGCAGGTGACGATGTCACATGAAAAAAATAGTGAGAGAGAGAGAGAGAGAGAGAGAGAGAGAGAGAAAGTGAGAGTACAAACATACAGACAGACATACTCCCCTTTTAACAGGCTGGATCTTTTACTCTCCTCCGAGTGCCAGTGCCTTGATGCCGATGAGGTGCTCTTGATTCAAGAAATAAGAGTAATAAGAGTTATCATCCTTTTTATTGCACCAAACCTTATTGCTCCCTATTTCCCAGGAGCTGTATGATTTCTAGAACTGTTGTTGGAACAACAACAACTATTGTTGTCGAATACAACAACAGCAACACAAATAACATAAACTTGAATTTTTAGTCATTTGACAGAGGCCTTCTGCTGGCTTACCCGTCAGTTATGTAATAAAAGAAATGAAAATAAATGTCACACGAGATGTGATGGAAGGTTTTCCACGTCGCATAGAAACAGTGGGACAGCACGCAGTAGTGTCCCGGGACTCAGCAGGGGTACACTGACAGTGGGTCAGCACACAGTAGTGTCCCGGGACTCAGCAGGGGTACACTGACAGTGAGACAGCACGCAGTAGCGTCCCGGGACTCAGCAGGGGTACACTGACAGTGGGTCAGCACACAGTAGTGTCCCGGGACTCAGCAGGGGTACACTGACAGTGGGACAGCACACAGTAGCGTCCCGGGACTCAGCAGGGGTACACTGACAGTGGGACAGCACACAGTAGGTCCGGGACTCAGCAGGGTACACTGACAGGGGCACACACAGTAGTGTCCCGGTACTCAGCAGGGGTACACTACAGTGGGTAGACCATTAGTGTCCCGGGCTCAGCAGGGTACACTAGTGGGTCAGCACACAGTAGTGTGCTCCGGGACTCAGCAGGGGTACACTTACAGTGGGTTAGGCACACAGGGCAAAGTGTCCACTCAGGGGCCTCAAGCAAGGGGCTACACACTGATAGTGGGTCAGCACACAGTAGTGTCCCGGGGCTCAGGAGGGGTACACTTGGATATACAACTTCTTCACTGAATATTTATTTCATTTGCATTCGTGAATCGTTAATAATGGTGAACACACTGAATACCTCCTGTTAATAATGGTGAACACACTGAATACCTCCTGTTAATAATGGTGAACACACTGAATACCTCCCGTTAATAATGGTGAACACACTGAACACCTCCCGTTAATAATGGTGAAAACACTGAATACCTCCCGTTAATAATGGTGAACACACTGAATACCTCCTGTTAATAATGGGGAAGACACTGATGAACACACTGAACACGTCCTGTTAATATTGGTCTCACACTGTGTAGGAAGACTCTTGCCAGGTGTTTTTCTTGGTACACGAGGTAACATCACATCCCCTTCAAGTGCCTTGATACTTGTCCATGGAGCTGGAACTACTCTTTTTCCCGCTCCTGAGCAAATCTGATACCTCAAATTACTCAGGAGCTGTATTATACTTACGGGTTTTGTACCTCCCTATGAATGTTGTGTCGGGGCTTCGTTGTATGTATGTGTTCTAACAGATCCATCTACTCTCTATCTGTGTTCTTATTTATTCTTCTTCTCATCCTGCTTCCTTACATCCTGCATCCGAATGCTCTCTCTCTCTCTCTTTCCCACCCTCTCTCTCTCTCTCTCTCATTATCTTTACTTTTTATTCATGTGACCCGTTTTCCGTGGCTGCTGTGCCACCGTCCGTCGCCATGACAACACTTCCCTCGTACCTCCGTCACGAACCCCTCTGCTTGCTCTCTCTCTCTCTCTCTCTCTCTCTCTCTCTCTCTCTCTCTCTCTCTCTCTCTCCTTCAGTCCAGACTCTCCTCACTCTACCTTCACCCAACACTTTCTCTAGTTTCCCCTTACTCACCTGCGAATATTCCCCTCCATTTCCCGCACATTCACGAGGATATTTCTGATCCCCCCTCATTTAACCGGGGATATTTCTTTCTACTTCCCCTCAGTCACCCGAGGATATTCTTCTCCATTTCCCCTCATCTGAGGATATTTCTTCCGACTCTTCCTCACTTGATATTCCTCCTCATTTACCCCTTCCCTGAAGATATTACGGACCATTTCTCTCTCCCCAAGAATATTCCTCCCCATTTTCTTTCACCTGAGGATATTCCTCCCAATTTTTACTCACCTGAAGATATTCCTCCTATATTTACCCGAGGATATTCCTCCCCATTTGTCCCTCGCCGAGGATATTCCTCCCCATTTGTCCTTCCCCGAGGATATTCCTCCCCATTTGTCCATCCCCGATGATATTCCTCCCCATTTGCCCCTCCCTTGAGGATATTCCTATTTCCCCACCTCCCCATTTGACATTCCTATTACCCCCTTCCCCTCCTCCCCATTTGACATTCCTATTTCCCCCCTTCCCCTCCTCCCTATTCTTCCTCCTAAGATTCCTCATGCCCAGGAGGCTGCGATATCTTCCTTCTCATCCCACCGTCTCTTTGATCCGTCAAAGTCTCTTTCGTTCGCCAATAAGAGCGAGGTATTCCCTCGGAAGATTGGTTTACTTTTTTGCTCATTGGTTGAGGGTTTGGGGGAGGGAGGGAGGTTGAAATATTTTCCTGGCTCGGATGGTAGGTGCCTTGGACTTGCAACCGAAGGACCCTTGGTTCGATCCAAGGGTGGATGGAGACTTGTGTCTTACACCTGTTGACTCTTTTTAACCAAGCAGTTAGTAGGTACCTGATTCTTAGCTGACTTATATGAGTGGCATTCTTGGGAGGAGGATCGGAGAGACCCACTAGAGACAACTATGTGGATATGTGAAGGCTTTCTTTCTGTACATTTTCCTGCATATTTTCTCTGCGTGTTTTGTTTTCAGTAAGCCACCCTGAGTGGCTTTCTTGGGCTATGCTGGGTCACTAACCCTCCGGGTTAGCAATCAGAATAAAATCTCCCGCCATGGAGTTCTGGACACAGCCAAATGAGCGGACTGCTGGCCAGAGTTTTTTTTTAGCCATTTTTATTTAAACTAAGAAAATAGGTAGAAAATATGAATATGGTGGAAATAAATTATATTTTGTTCTTATATCGTGAATTCTGATAACTTTTTACCAGAGGATATTAGAAACACTGCTGGGACAAGTGTAGAAGTCTTCATGAAGAAACTGGACAATTATCTTCATAGGTGTCAGATCAACCAGAGTGGGATGGATGTGGGGCTGCCGGCCACCAGCAGTAACAACCTGGTTGACCAGGCAAGCACCAGACAAGCCTGGCCCATAGCCGAGCTCCGGCTAACCTAACCTAACTCATCAAAGGTATACACTAATTACTTGCCCTTAGGAGACTAAATCTTATGACGACGTTTCGGTCTGACTTGGACCACTAATAAGTCACTCTAGTTAATGGTCCTTCACACACATTTACATAGTTCTTAATGGCTCAAGTCGGACCAAAACGTCGTCATAAGTTTCTGTCCTACGTGCGGGTTATTTGTGTATTGTTCCAGTCACGGTATTATGAGTTTTATTCCATATTTGGTTGTTGTTTTTCTTGGGAGATACTGAACTCTGTTAGTTGTGGCTTTAAAATTCACGAAAGAAAAAAAATCACATAGGAGAAGAATCTTGTGATTTTAATAATAGTCCAGAATGAATCGAAATGTCATGTAGTTCCTTTCCTAAGGCATTTTTCGTTTTTGTTTTTTGGATGAATTGTTTGAGCCACAGTTTTTTGACTTTCCCTGGCTTGAAATTGTTTGTTTTCTTGAAAATATTGGAAGTTCACTTATGTTGTGCAAGTTGGAGCAGTTGCCTTGAACTCTCCTTCAGGGATTTAAGATTATTTTGTATTTTGTTCGCCCCTACGCAGGTTGGAGACTGGGCCAGCAAGGCGACAAAGGGGTGTAGACACGCGAGATGTAGAGCAACGTTTCGCTCAGGAGCGACCACACTCGAAAATAGTCTTTCCTTAATTAAATGCTTACCTCAGTTCTCTTCTACTACTACTACTACTTCTATTACTACTACTACTACTGTTGCTGTTGCTACTGCTTTTGCTACAGACAATTTCTTGGAACGAGATAAGTTTTCTTAACTGTGTTCTTCAGGAGTCGCATAATACCTCTTTCATTACGAGTTAAAGTCCAGATAACGATCTAACTTCTCTCGCTCTCTCTCTCTTGTTACAGGTGAGATATCTCTCCTCAGTATTGGTCTTGGTGTCTCAGCATCTCTCATAATAAGGGTGAGTAAACTGCATACATTATTTACTATATATATATATATATATATATATATGTGTGTGTGTGTGTGTGTGTGTGTCTGTGTCGATAGACGTTTAGCCTGTTATGTGTAGTGTGTGAGTTTTGTGTGCGTGTGGAGTTAGTTTCTTAATTTTAGAGAGAGAGAGAGAGAGAGAGAGAGAGAGAGAGAGAGAGAGAGAGAGAGCAGACAGACAGACAGACAGACAGACAGACAGACAGACAGACAAAGACAGAGAAAGAGACAGACATACAGAGACAGACAAATAGACAGATGCAACTCCTTAGTAAATGTTTTCGTGAATATCTGCAGCAGGGTGTTGTGGTCGTAGTTTCCTATCCTATTTTTAACATTCTCTTGTGGCGTGAACAAGTTGTCGTGGCATTTTTACAAGCTTTTTATGCTTTTAACAGGATGTCATATTTTTGTCAATGTGTCTCTCTATTGTTGTTACTGTTTATTGTGCAATAAATGTTATTTTCTTGTTTTTCTTTTTCGATCAGACGAGAGAGAGAGAAATAAAAGGTAGGGAAGGGAAGTGGGGAAGATGGGTTGAGGAAAGGGGAATATTTGAAAAAAATAACAAAAGATTTTGAGGTTAATATTAAGGTTATCTGCTGAGGAGGATACACTCCAGCCTTCCTTCCTATTTTTAATAGTTTGTGTCAACCATCTTTAATATTGTTTTAATGTCACCTTTGCACCATTTATAACATTTCTGGTATATTTTTAAATGTTTATACGGAAGTGTACTGTATATTGAAATAAACAAAATAGAGGAAATCAGCTCTAATATACATTATTTAGGTATGAATACTGGTCAGAGAGCCCTTCGTAAGTCCAAGGCGTCGGTAAACGAGTACGTCGCTAAGTGAGGAGAGGCTGTATATAGATAACTGAAATCGACTTAGTAGAGCAGAAGGCTGTCTTAGCCTCCTCGACTACTGGCAGGAACACTGTTGGCATGACAGCGTGAGGGGCACTGTTGGCATGACAGCGTGAGGGACACTGCTGGCATGACAGCATGAGGAACACTGCTGGCATGACAGCGTGAGGGGCACTGCTGGCATGACAGCGTGAGGAACACTGCTGGCATGACAGAGTACTTTAAATAAAGAGGGTGGAGATAAGGTTAGACTTCTAAGACTGCTACACTCACCTGCCTATTATAACCAGAACAGTCACTATGATGCTGTAACAATGTACGCTGATGGTTCTAAATCTCTTGGTAGTGTCGGAAATACTTTGTTCTTCCCGAAGAAGACGGGCAAGTTTTGTTCATTTAGGTCGCTTTTCTTCGGCTCTTAGTCGACTGAGGCTCAAAGCTCCTCCACTTCCTACAGCGCTGTATGACCCTGACGGGTTTAGCGCCTGATTTGATTTTAATAATCTTCCTGAAGAAAATAATCCAATTTCATTTACCAGAGTCTGCCAGTATTCTGATAGTATAGTTACATGCAGGTCCATGTCCGCCTCGTCAGTCGTAATGTTCTGGACTCCGAAAGTGAGCAACAGGTTGTCGAGTAATTCGACTCCACTTATCCTGTCTTCCTTCGAATACATCACTGGTTTTGTCGCATTTCTATTAAATACAAAGAAGTCTTTTTTTTCTTAGGTTCGTGAAAACACTGATAGTCAGGGTAATGAACAAGCAGACTCAGGTGCTTGGTCAGCTGTTCACGACCTCACAATTTTTTTCACAGAGGGATTTCCTTTCTCGGACTATTATTCAGCGATTTTCCAACAATTCTGCAACTGCTGGCAACAAGGTTGGTCCGAGTAGGACCACAACAAATTGTTTTCTATCAAACCACGTTTAGGATTCGGGCCATCATCATCCCACCATTCTGGGGCTTGGGGAATAGCACTCTCTCACATAGCTGGTACACGCAACTCATGGAAACCACGTAAAGAAACGAATTCGTCATTCTGCGAGGATTGTCAGGTAGCACTGCCAGTCCACCATATCTTAGAAGATTGACCAGTCTTTCAGCGGGAATGCAAGACTCATTTCTAACACCTACAACTCCCACTAACATTCTAACTCTCGCTAACTTCCTCTTCATGACTTTTTAATGTAAACTAACCTATTGCACCAACCATGATTTCAATTTTACTCTTGTACTAACTCCCACCTCCACTAACCCTTGCCCTCACACACCCTTGCTCACTCCTAACCTTTCTCACCCGCAGCACTATGACTCATATGGTACAGCACTTAAATTGATTATATTATTGCAGAAATGTTACTACTACTGCTGAAGTCGCCACCAACACTTCCCAACCACTGCTACCACCCACAATTACCACCCACAACCACCACCCACAACCACCACCCACAACCACTGCTACCACCCACAACCACCACCCACAACCACTGAGACCCTACCCAACCACTCCTCCACCCACAACCACTCCACCACCCACAACAACTACCACCAAAATTACCTCATTGAAAAAAAATGAGTAAAAATTCAAGTGCTTTCGTGATTTCTCGATTTCTCAGGCCAGTGTGAGGTAATGTGGGAAATCACGAAATCGATTGGAATTTCACTTATTTTCTTTCCACTGTGGTAATTTGCATATTGTGATGTCACCTATTTACTGTTTTTGCATACTACTACATGTACTCATACCATTATATGTACTTTTACTACTACTATTATTGCTACTACTACCCAGTTCTGGCAGTTTGTGAGCAAACTGCCTGTTCTGAGTAGTTTGTGAGCAAACTTCTAAATTCCAGTGGTAAGGGAAAGTTCTTACATTCTATCTTGCTCCGATACTTTCAAAACAACCCCTTCTAGCTGATTCATGAAAGATTCCTTTTTTTTTTTGTACTAACATTATGAAAATGAAAAGTTTCAAGAGTAACACCTCAATAAAAGCCTTTAAAAAAGTATAATTTCCATCTCCTGCCATTGTTTTATTATTGAATCAATTTGCATCTGGAGTGCATCAAATTTATTTAGTATTTCAGACAAACGAATGAGATCTCGTGGAGTGAAGAAAATTCTATGTGATACGAGGTTTTCTTCATAAGGATATTTAATGAGACCTTGTAAACGGGAGGGCCAAAACTATGCAGCTTATTCAGTTACGTGATGAAGTGTTCGTATTATTTCAGGTGTTTTATTGTAATAATGTTGGTAGAATTACCGATAATATGTTAGGTAAAAGGACACAAATGCAGCTAATATGACATTTTATTGTGGTAACGTTGCCATAGTAAAATGTCACATTAGTTACACTAGGTTAGATTAGGTAAGGCTCGTCAGGAAGCAGGACAAGTGTCTCCTGACACAGTCTTAGGTATATGATGACCCGCCGTTGGAGCTTTGGGACATCTGACCGAGGCCTTTCGCTGGCTTACCTTTAAAAATTATGGTCATAGTTATAACACTTGTGTCCTTTTACCTAACAAGGTGTTTTACTCTAAAAATTTCTAGCTATGAAACCTATTTATATTATTATTATTATTATTTGATGCTCCCAATTAGTTAAGAATACTTTAGATGCCAGTGAATCCTTCATGATAATTTTTTTTCTTGTGTCAAGGTCACTGAGCATTAAAATATTTTATATTCATGTTTTACATTATTTTTTTTTATTTTTTGAAGAGGGTACGTGCAACCTTAATGACCCTCGTGTGGTCGATAATTCTTAAATCCAATTAACGTACCATTATTATTGCTTCAGTGCCTCGTTTTGATGACTATCGGGGCGGTCCGTAAACAATACCCTATTGTCCTATCACGGTGTCAAATTTTATTATAGGCTTCTATATTATTTTTGGATCTTTACCACATGTGTAATAAGATTTATTTTATCAGTTTGAAAGATTGCTCAAACGTTCTATTTGCGATTGCTATCTTTACTGAATACACTGTACTATCTTGATATGGTAAGTTACGTTAATAAAGGGATATTTACCTTATTAACCCGTGTTTCACTAAGAACAATAATGCCAGGTTATATTGAGAATGCATACATAATTAATTCGTCTCATTTTGAGAAAGAGGAGAGAGGAGAGAGAGAGAGAGAGAGAGAGAGAGAGAGAGAGAGAGAGAGAGAGAGAGAATAAAGCTAGGGATCCTTAACCTAACCTTGTCAAACCCTGTGTAAAGAGAGAGAGAGAGAGAGAGGGGGTTGTATGAGGTCGTGAGAAGGCAGCAGTGGTCACATGTGCTGCCATCTGGGTGTCGTTGTCGTGTCACCTAAGTGGCAGCGGCTGAGAAAAATGACGGGTTTAAGTTGAACTGCCGGAAGAGTATATTTCTGCAACGTTATGTGTGGTGGTGTTGCAGCTACTACCACCACCACCCCTACACCACCACTACCACTGCACAATCACCACCACCACACCATCACCACCTCTACACTATACGACCACCAAATCCACTACAACACCATCCGCATCACTTCTACCAACACCACCACTACCGCCATTACCCTACCCCCTCCTCTGTAAAACCACCACCATTACCTGTAGTACCACAACTACCACCATCTTCTCCCCTTTCCCTGCCTTCTCCCCTTTCCCTGCCTTCCTTCTCCCCTTTCCCTACCTTCCCTCTCCCTACTTTCCTTCCACATCCCTACTTTTCTTTCCCTCTCTACCTTCCCCTTCCTATTTTCCATCCCTCTCCACTTTCCCCTCATTACCTTCTTTCTCATTCCCTACCTTCCTCTCATTTCCTTTCCCTCATCTGTGCATACTGTCATAACCATCATACCTTTTCCCCCTCCTCACTTCTCTTCGTCCTCCCTTTCACTTCCTTTCCTTTCTCCTCCCTTTTCCTTTCCTCTCTCTCCTCCCTCTCACTTCCTTTCCTTTCTCCTCCCTCTACCTTCCCTACTTTTCTCCTACCTCTCCCTTCCTCCTCCGTTCCTTACTCCCTCCTCCTCCCACCACCCTCCCCTCCCGTCCTTCCCACAAAGAGGTACTCTGGCAATGGGGTTCGTCCCACGAGTAATTCTTGGAGTGTGTTTTTCTGTAGCTGGCTTGAACCTGGCCTAAGCTGCACTTACACATGCAACTGCAGCCAAATGTGCACTGAATATTTAATTAGATATTCAGGAAAGGGAGTTAGTGGAGCTCATTCAAGTGATTTTGAGTGTAAGGGGCCATTCTCTCTCTCTCTCATGTTTCTCTATGTATGTCTGTCTGACTGTCTGTCTGTCTCTCCCTGTTTCTTTCGGTGGTGACCTTTGTGAAAAGAAATATGGCATGACAATGGTTTCGCTCTTAAGCACTGTCTTGGCTAACATTTACCTAGAACACCTAGAGAAAGACACCATCGCATGCAACATAATACAGATGAAAATTGATGATGGTCATTGTCCCTGGAAGCTTCAATCTTTACCATTTTAGCGACGCTCTCAACTTAGTGAAACTTACCCCACAGTTCACTTAGGAGGAAGAAGGGGATGAATTATTGCTCTTTCTTGACGTCCTCATCAGGGAAGAGAAAAGTCTTAAAAGCAGGATTTATAGTAACCCTACTAATAAGGATGGCTTGCTACATATTTTTCCATCACGACCTTAAGACCCCGTGTCTTGATTTTTTTTCCCGCGCTCTCATATGTAATGAAATAGTTCCTTGAAGATAATCAAAAATACATCGAGGACACCTTCACTGCCATTAAGTTTTCTAAACACATTATCCACTCCTGCAAGAGGAAAGCCCTTCTCATCCACAACACACCCAGTGAGACCTCCAACATCGATCGTTGTCTTGTCCTCCCCACAGGACAGGTTGCCACCACTGTCATCCACATATTTCATAAGACCAGCGAGGACATAGCTGTAGTGACTACCAAAATGAAGAAGGAAATCACCAGCATCAGAGACAAAAGCGCACCACTACTGTTGGGTTTCACTGAATTCCATTTGGGGGGTGAGGCAACCTTTATGTCGATGGAAAACAAGACTTGACCTTCAAACTCGCCTGCAGGAACACAAATACGCATGCAGGAAGAGCGATGCCAGCAACGCTTGCGTCGGTCACTGCAGTCTACACTTTCACATCATGAACTGGGCAGTGCAGTTGTATCTGGAGGACAGAAGCAAGCGCAAGATTCTGGAAACAGCTACGATTCATTTAACTGATTCCATCGAACAAAACGAGGGATTGAACATGCTGTCATAAATCCATCTGTATTGTCTGTCGATTGTAGAGTGACCATAATCCGGCCTCTCTAACATCGGTACCTATTATGACAAATGTTTGCCTTGGTCTTTACCTCTGACTTCACTTCTAACATCTTCTTTGACTTTTCCTGAGTCTGACCTTATGGTAATCGCTTGCCTATAGGGCAGTGTGTCTTAGTGTTTTTGTATGACTGATAAAGTCCAGTTCTGGACGAAATGTTGTAATGAAAGTTCCCCCTTCAACATGGAATATTTCTTGACACCTGTTGGCTGGATCCATTGTTCAACCACTTGTGTGAATTATCACAATATTATACTAGTTGAACGAATTATTTCAATCACTGACGGAGGGTTCTAACCCATAGTAAACTAACCCTAAAACTTGCAGGCTAGTGTGCTATCCACTGGCCTGCTATTTTTGTTTAAGAAACCTCAGTCTTGTGAGTTGCTAAGAATCGTGTCATGACAATTTTGCAATTCGTTCTGTGTGAATTTTCATGGTAGATTACCAGTTTTATATGAATTGTCATAACATATTTTCATACATATACGAATTATCATAGCATATTCTAAGTGCACTCTGAAGGAGGGATGGGGGATGATGTGACAGCTCTGAGGGTAAATCGTGATATCCATGCACTTCTGGCAAGACAGCTATTGACTGAATGCTAGTGAATGTTTCTTTTTTCTTGGGTCATATTACCTCGGTGGGAGAAGCCGATGTGTAAAAAAAAACTTAATGCGAATTATCATAGTATTTTCTAAAAACAAAGTTCAAGCATCATTTGAGTGTCCTGAATGAATTCAAAGAGTCATTGAAAAGTAGAACAGCCTTGTCTGGATACAGTGTTTACACTGAAACTCGCACCCACACAATGGGTGGTGGAATGACAAAGTAAATTTACAATAAATTACATGCGACAGAAATACAAAAAAAGACGAAGAGACTATTTAATTCAAATTTACTGCAATTAAAGCGAGAAGAAAAAAACTCTACAAACTGCATTTCCCATCACAAAATAAGGAAAAAGATACCTTCTTGTATAATGCAATAAAAATTATAATTTATTATAAAGCTATTAACAGTGGATGATTCTAATCCAAAAATACAATGGAACACTTTAAGAGACTATCATACAGCTGCCGCGCACACTGGCTTAATTGAAGACACTTGTCTCGTGTGGATTTTCCTGCTGAGAGATAGTAGTAAAAATAAGGATCGTGTTGTAAATACTGTGATCTAATCATGCGAGATAGATACAATAGAAACCAGAAACAATAACCTTTTACAATTCAGAATAAACACAAACTTCAGGATAGCATCTAACTTTGTGATAGTTTCAAATTACTTAGAAGGAAATTCTGATAAGAGGCACCGAGGTATTAGTCATGTATAGTGGACTGAGCAGTTACAGACTAACAGCATAGAGCATATATTGAACAGTTTTAAAATAAAAATTCAGAATATCCAAGACAAAAAAAAAGACCATCAAAAGCAAACAATATTGCGTGACAAAACCACTAGAGGAGACCCAAACAAAAAATAAAAGACATGAAATACAAGAAGATCGGCTACCCCGAAGACCAAACAAACTACGTACGGTAACAGAGACAAAAAAAAAATGATAAATGGAATTTGAAACTAATTCCAAACATCACGACAAATCCCTCAAAGAAATCTTTAAATATGTCAGGGAAAAAAAAAGGTTAAAGCAACGATAGGGCTTTTAACTAGCGGTAACAGTAGAATAACAAACGGCAACGAATAAAAGGCTTCAATACTCAGAACAGCCTTCAGCTCTGTATTCACAGATGAACACGATACAAACATTCCCAGGCCACAAAATGCATTTTATTTTAGGGCTGCAACTTTACCACTTAAATGTTAGGAAAATTAGCAGCCCAGACTATTAAAAAGCCTGGAGAGGCTAAGCAGTGGAAAATCGAGCAGGAAGAGGAACTGCTTGCTAGAATTATGAATGTATATTCCAAATAGTGTACCATCCAGGCAGGGTGACCTAAAATGTAAAGCTTTCGCTTTTCTTTTTACATTTAGTAATTTATTCAGGAGAAGGGGTTACTAGTCCCTTGTTCCAGGCATTTTAGTCGCCTCTTACGACATACATAGCTAACGGAGGAAGGATTATTTTCCTCTTCCCCATCTCCTCTTCTTCCCCATCACCACAACCACCACCACCATCACTACCATCTCCACCATCACTACCATCTCCACCATCACTATCATCTCCATCACCACCACCATTATCAGCACCACCATTATCAGCACCACCATCACCACCACCACCATTATCAGCACCACTACCATCAACACCACCACCTCTATCAGCACCACCAAAATCAGCAGCTCCACCACCATCAGCATCACCACCATCAGCACCACTACCATCATCAGCACCACCACCATCAACACCACCACCACCATCATCAGCACCACCACCACCAACACCACCACCACCACCATCAGCACCCCCACCATAAGCACCACCACCATCAGCACCACCACCATCAGCACCACCATCATCATCAGCAGCACCACCATCATCAGCAGCACCACCATCATCAGCAGCACCACCACCACCATCATCATCATCAGCACCACCACCACCATCAGCAGCAGCACCACCACCACCATCAGCAGCAGCACCACCACCACCATCAGCAGCAGCACCACCACACACTCACAGCAGCACCACCATCAACACCATCAGCACCACCACCATCAGCACCACCTGCACCACCACCATCATCAGCAGCAGCAGCACCACCACCATCAGCACCGCCACCACCATCAGCAGCAGCACCACCATCAGCAGCATCACCACCACCATCACCTGCACCACCACCACCACCGCCTGCACCACCACCACACTGCCAGAGAGAACTATGGAAGCTGAGAGGTAAAATGCGAGGTTAATATCGTTGTGGCCGTCACGAGTTATATTTTGGTCCCAGTTTTTCAAATTATAGTCTAATTATGCCCTAAAATGTGTTGTCGAGGCGCCTTTACCAAGTGACATTAACTCCCCCAGTTTTGTGGCGAAGATTAGTGGGGAGAGGAGGTGGGGGAGAGACTGGGAGACAGAGGAGGAGGAGGGAAGAGAGGTTGGGAGATAGGGGAGGAGGGAAGAAAGATTGGGAGATAGGGGAGGAGTGAAGAAAGATTGGGAGATAGGGGAGGAGAGAAGAGAGGCTGGGAGATTGGGGAGGAGGGGAGAGAGGTTGGCAGATAGAAGTGGAAGGAGGGTGGGAAGGGAAAATAAAGGTGGATGAATGGAAGAAAGAAGGAGGAATTGAAAATGAGAGAGAGAGAGAGAGATAGATAGATAGATAGAGAGAGAGAGAGAGAGAGAGAGAGAGAGAGAGAGAGAGTGGTGCAGTAAAAAGACAGCGGGAGGCAAGAAGGAAAGGAAAGAAGAGAAAGAGAAAGAAAAAGAAAGACAGAGAAGGAAAGACTGGATTTAGACAGGGAGATGAGTGGTACAAAGAAAAACAGGAAAAGAAGGAAAGGAAATAGCGGATGTGGAGAGGAGTAAAGACAGAAGGTAGTAAAGAAACAGGTAGACAGAAGGTAGTAAAGAAACAGGTAGACAGAAGGTAGTAAAGAAACATATAGACAGAAGGTAGTAAAGAAACAGGTAGACAGAAGGTAGTAAAGAAACAGGTAGAGAGATAGAAAAGAGTGTGTTGAGAGGCAGGGAGTATAGACAGGAAAGGACAGAAGAGAAGAATTTTGTGGTGAGAGCAGCAGGGAAGGAAAGATTGTGATTAGAGGGAAGGGGAATAAGAGAAAAAAGTGTAAGAAACGGGTGAGAGGGAGTGGTAATGAAAGGGGTGACTAAGGCCAGCGAGAGAGAGAGAGAGAGAGAGAGAGAGAGAGAGAGAGAGAGGACGGGGCTCTGGAAGGGGAAATGATCTCCCTTGGGAGAGAGGGGAAGTGAGGGGAAGTGAGGGTCGTGGTGGCACCCTTATATATAAAAACTTTGACACTGATTACAGAGTTACGCTCAGCAGTGTTGGTGTGGTGAAAATATTAGAGCAGTGTGTGCCAGGCCGCTACCTTCACCAGCGATTTTCACACTCAAGTTCTTTTTAATGAGAGAGAGAGAGAGAGAGAGAGAGAGAGGCAGGCACACACTGACAGACACAGACAGACATAGGCAAACAGAAAGAAATATGATAGATATGCTGAGGTTGGTAACAGATCTTAGCACACCCTTGTAAGGACATTGTTTACTATATATATATATATATATATATATGATGCAAAGTCTGCAGGTTTTTTTTATTTTACTTTTCTTCTTCTGTTTGTATGTTGAAATTATCGCTAACATTGAACAAGTAAATAAAAACTCGTGACTCTGAGGACGGGCTGACGAAATGTCACGAGGAAGAATGGCGATCGCAGCCACATTATCCTCGACATTCACAGGTTTACAGTTTTCATTGGAATCGATGAGCTCTGAGTGCTTGTTAATTATCATAATGATTGTTCATCACGGTGCTCACCACCAGCCCGGCTCACTGCTGCCACTGATGTAATTTGCTTCACAAACTTTCACGAAAGGAGAGTAATCAAAAGCTGCCTCCAACTCTGCATCAACACTTAATTAAGGCATCCATGTTTAATGAAAACTCTCCTCCCTCTCTCTCTCTCTCTCTCTCTCTCTCTCTCTCTCTCTCTCTCTCTCTGTTCCTGCTTCTCTTATGTCTCATTTATATATTTTTGCTTTGTACTGATGCTTCTGCTGATAGTTATTTCATCTTGTTTTTGCTGCTTTTGTCATCTTAGACTACTGATGTTATTTTCAAAGTTGTTTTGCTACTGCTGCTGTTGTACCCCACTACCATCAACACTGCTGCTGTTGTACCCCACTACCATCAACACTGCTGCTGTTGTACCCCACTAACATCAACACTGCTGCTGTTGTACCCCACTACCATCAACACTGCTGCTGCTGTTGTAACCCACTACCATCAACACTGCTGCTGCTGTACCCACTACCATCAACACTGCTGCTGTTGTACCCCACTACCATCAACACTGCTGCTCGTTGTACCCCACTACCATCAACACTACTGCTGCTGTTGTACCCCACTACCATCAACACTGCTGCTGCTGTTGTACCCCACTACCATCAACACTGCTGCTGCTTGTACCCCACTACCATCAACACTGCTGCTGCTGTTGTACCCCACTACCATCAACACTACTGCTGCTGTTGTACCCCACTACCATCAACACTGCTGCTGTTGTACCCCACTACCATCAACACTGCTGCTGTTGTACCCCACTACCATCAACACTGCTGCTGCTGTTGTACCCCACTACCATCAACACTACTGCTGCTGTTGTACCCCACTACCATCAACACTACTGCTGCTGTTGTACCCCACTACCATCAACACTGCTGCTGTTGTACCCACTACCATCAACACTACTGCTGCTGTGTACCCCACTACCATCAACACTGCTGCTGCTGTTGTACCCACTACCATCAACACTACTGCTGCTGTTGTACCCACTACCATCAACACTGCTGCTGCTGCTGTACCCCACTACCATCAACACTACTGCTGCTGTTGTACCCCACTACCATCAACACTACTGCTGCTGTTGTACCCCACTACCATCAACACTACTGCTGCTGTTGTACCCCACTACCATCAACACTGCTGCTGCTGTTGTACCCCACTACCATCAACACTACTGCTGCTGTTGTACCCCACTACCATCAACACTGCTGCTGCTGTACCCCACTACCATCAACACTGCTGCTGCTGTACCCCACTACCATCAACACTGCTGCTGTACCCCACTACCATCAACACTGCTGATGCTGCTGCTGGCGCTGCTGCCACCGCTGCCGTGATGTTGTTGCTGCTGCCACCGCTGCTGCCACCGCTGCCGTGATGTTGTTGCTGCTGCCACCGCTGCTGCCACCGCTGCTGCCACCGCTGCCGTGATGTTTTCTTTGTTGATTGTACTTCGTCTTTTGTTTAAAGGATAAACATATGATAATCGCTTCGCAGAATAATAATACTGAGGGTGAAGAAAACGAGAATATTGCTTTTACAAAGAGAGAGAGAGAGAGAGAGAGAGAGAGAGAGAGAGAGAGAGAGAGAATGAATGCTAGACTTTTCATTATGTCGGTGATTGAGACCGGATTATTAGAAAGGTTTTCAAGACTTCAAATCTCTGCTTTCGCTCCAAGGTTGGCTAATTTGCTCTAAATTCAGTCAGCTGGACCTAGGGTCATCAAGGCTGTAGGTGTATATATATATATATATATATATATATATATATATATATATATATATATATATATATATATATATATATATATATATATATATGTATATATGGCAGAGTAATACCTCTCGTTGTATTTATAATGAGAGGCATACACCTCGGTGTATGTTATAAATAGATCCATCGCGTAATACAAGTGGCTGTATTTTGAGTGCGTTGATGTGGGCGTTCTTGTACCTACCATTAATTAATGGGCTTCAATTTGTATTTAACTTTATATTTATTTATTATTTTCACATTTCTTTTAGTCAACTTTACAAGAACTCAGTTGATTGGCGGTATTTTTTCGTGACCCAGTGGAAGCCAACTGCCAACGGGGTTGTTCATAAGCAGTTATTACTGTACTTGTGTAACGTCAGTTGGTGGAAAAGGCGGAACCAAGAGCTGGAGCTCATCCACAGTGGTTAAATATTAATGGGTAATTACTGCATGAAGGCAAATTCAACGAACAGATAGTTCATACTTTCAAGTCATCTAAACTCATGCAGTCATGCCCATCAGCATCTAGAGGCCTGCAACAATATTTGGTCTTCAAGAGGCAGGTCACTGATGGCACTAGAGAAACATTGATTAAAGGACCTGAGGCAACCATGTCCATAAAGTCGATTTAAAACCCATTTGCCTGGCACTATATGGCCATTAAATAAAGAATGATCAAGATTTAACATAATGAATCTGCATCTGTTAGCATGAAGCATCGCCTGACAGCACCACTCTAAAGAGCATCATCCATCTGCGTAAATAGCACCCAAAAACATCCAGAGCGATATCAATGAACATTCAAGAGCGTCTAACAACATCCAACTGCATCCGGGAGCATCACTTTGATCATTCATTCTGAACTCTCATCTCACCTGGGACTCTGTGTTATCCCATCAAAAACAAAACACACACAAAGATATTATATTATGCATATATGTATTCATATGATTATATATATATATTTGTTTATTTATACTTGTTTTAGACATCGGCAGCCTCCTACAGAGGCAGGGTGACCCAAAAAAGAAGACACCAAAGTTATTCATATTTTTAACATTTAGTAATTCACACAAGAGAAGGGGTTACTAGCCCTTTGCTCCCGGCATTTTAGTCGCCTCTTACGGTACTCATAGCTTACCGAAGGAGAATTCTTTTACACCTTCCCGTGCAGTGTCAATATGTTTCCCTTCCCAAAAGACTTTCTGAAGACAGAAAACCATGAGCATAGTTCCTGTAGATACAAATAGGTATTTAGTTATCTATAATCTAAATTTTTGATTAGTCAGAAAGTTATTTTACAACATTTGGTTACTAAGCTAAGAAAAACAATGGATATATTTACTAATATAATACGCAATAATAACGAACAAGTGATAACAGATAGAAAATAACCACAGGGGAGGAAATTGAATATCTGTAGGTCTTACGTGTTGCAGACATTTTTTCAAGAGCTTGCAATAATGCAAAGGAATTGGGAGGAGCCCAAGTAGATGTATGGAAGGGAAGGCTCACCAGTGACAAGAAGGGTTAGAGTCGGGGTGCAGGACAACGGTGGTGCCTGAGGCTAAATGCCAAATGTTCAAGGAAATAATTTAAGAAGCATTAGAAAAAGACTTCCTAACCCAGCCCTTCAATCTTGCAAGTCAATATTTTTGATTCTTTGCGAAGATTAAAGTTCTCTCAGTGTATTTCTTCTTAAAATCCTTCACAGCTAGTAACTTTGCATTGGTTCTTGCTTTTTGTGTTTTTTTCTATGGTGTGTAATGCGGCTTTGTACTTACGCCAGTCTTCTGTTAGGTGCAGGTTTGAACATCATTACCACTCTTACCTTGAATTCTGTGGCTGGTAATTATACTTGCTGTGCATTTATTCAACTTCCCAGTGTTTTGATTTCTCAACACCACTAAATTTTACTGGTTCCATGGCATTTGTGCTACACCCACAACTCCTCTTTCATTTCTTGTTATTAGGAGTCCTCTAGCGTTATAGCTCTGGATATTATTTTACTGAGTATGCTTTGTGATGATGAGGCTGCTGGTTGTTACTTAGGCAACTGGTTGTTAGTACATGTCACTCTTTCTTCTAGGACGTCAACTGTACTTTGCCCATCTCCCACTAACACAGTGGCTACCTTTGTGTGTTCTTTTCCCCTCCGTAGCTTTGATGTTGTTGTCCCCCTCGTTCGTCTGATCCTCGGTGAAAATATCCTGTCATTCATGTCTGATTTCCATATTTTATTTCATGTTTAGTGAAGGACCAGTTACTGATGCCTATTCAAAAATTTATTTCACTACGCTGGCATTTTCTTTCGTAAAATTCTTCTATGAAAAAAATTGTCAGTTCAATTTTAGACACTGTTCCTACAGTTCACAATTTCTCTATTACCAATCACCATTTTATATTCCTCTCTCCCTCTCTGCAGTATGACTGACCATTCGTAGTGTATGCCAATTTTCAACAGCTTCCTGCACTCTCTCTGTATTACTTTTGTTACAAACTCAACTATTTTCAATAAGTCTGCAGGAGTCAGTCTTTTATTTTTGTTTTCAGTCTTCCTTTCCCCGTTTCCCCTTCTCGAGCATGCACCTCAGTTCATCTCTCAGCCTTTTTTTTATATACTTCCTTAGCATGCCTTTCTCTCTTCTCATTACCTGCCCCCTCGTATGTACATCCTCTCCTGAAGCAGTGGTATTTTACCCTCCATTTTCCTCTTCGTTCTGCTCTCCAAGCCTTTGATTAAAAGGTCAAAAGGCTCTCATCTTTCCTCGTGTATTTCAGCATTCATATCACATAACTTTTGGGGTATTTTCATCATATTTGTTCTTATTCCGGTGTATTCTCCACTTCCCATCCTCTCCTTGCATAATCTGATGTTAATCTCTTAACATTTTTGCTGTGGTAGCATCTCCAGGGGCGATGTCTGCAATGATTGTTCCAATTGTGTTACTTTTTTTCAAGCGTGTTTGCAAACTCTCTCGTTATAAGTAACACTTCTTAGCTCTCCCTCGTTAATGTCATTGAAGAATCAAGTTATCTGCTCTGGGAGGGTTACATACTGCTTGATGACTGGTGAGGGTAGAGATCTGCCGCTTCTTGCAGATACTACTAGAGTGCATTATGTAGTGTTGCCAACACCACCAACAACCAAGTCTGGCGACTCCAGAATCAGATACTAATGCAGGAGTGAATATTCGGGTTGTCTTCCTTACTATTTTTCATGTAGTGAATAAATATCAGCTTGTCCTGTATGCTATTGAACTTTGACATCGTACATGTATAAATATAGACAGAATTACACAAGTCCAACACAGGTTACAATTTACAGTTTAATAAATCTCCTTTACGCAGCTGTTAGCAGCAGAGAACGTCACAGCCTATAAAATTAAAATGTGTATTTTTTTTTCATTCGAATCAGCAATGTCACAGATGAATAAACTCATCAAATTTACACAGCAAACGTAATTATGTAATATATCAAGGCTAGACACGCTTCGCATAGGTATGCATATTTATGAGTGTAAAATTGGTTAAAAATCTAGCTAATTCCTCACGGTAAGCTAAAAATCAAGATTGATATATACAGTTGAAATATATCTGCAGAACATGCAAGCACTTTTAAGTTGTGTAAAAATTATGAAAATGTGGAATCATTTGCATGTAGCGACTTTCGTGAGTGTGTGTGTGTGTGTGTGTGTGTGTGTGTGTGTGTGTGTGTGTGTGTGTGTGTGTGTTTATCTTATTGATTATTTACGATTTAGTATATGTAATTATATATATATATATATATATATATATATATATATATATATATATATATATATATATATATATATATATATATAATTACATATACATATATATACATATATATATACATATACATATATATATACATATATATATATATATATATATATATATATATATATATATATATATATATATATATATATATATATATATATATATATATATAAATATATAGCACGACGATCTAAAATCATACAGAATATTCTGGGACTACAGCATATGTATATCCATGCATACACCAGGCTCCAAAATTACCACAAAAACAATATTTTTCCAATATTCTAGATTTCACTTGAATAATATTCCAAGTAGGTGCAGTCGCCCGGCCTGTAAATAGTGACCTTTTTTTTTTATAAAATAAACACATTCTGCTCTGGAGCTGAAAAAAAAAGTTTATGGGATCGTAGGGCCAGAATGTGTGGGTGTGTGGGTGTGGGTGTGGGTGTGGGTGTGTGTGATTATTTATTGTTGTAATGTCGTCAGAATTTAGTCTTAAAATATTTTTTCTAAGTTTCCAGAGGCCATAGCCAGCAGGTTACCACTCAGGTTATAAATATTTTTTTTGAAGTTCACTCTCTGCACGGCTTATTTTGTTTGCAGTTATCATATCGTGTTCTTATTGGTGCTAAGACATCCTCCTTATTTTTCGTTGTCTTATATATGCTTTTTTCTTTTCGTTTGTACCTCAAAGAGGGGTAGCTCGTTTTGTACTTATTTTATATATTTTTTTTTTAATTATCGGTGCATTTTTGTTGTTTGTCTTTAAACTTTTTGTCAGTTTTTTAAAGTGAGGGCCGCACACTACAGCTGCATTTGCGAATTCTGTCTAACGTATATTATAGAATTGTTTTAGAATGACACCATCCATATATCTGATGGGTGTTTCCAAGTTCTCTACCTACTGCATTTAGGTGTTTTTTCAGGTGATAATTTGCTTGAAATGAGCGTTTTTTTTCGAATGTTTTCAGGATTGTTTTGAACCGTTCTAAAGTCTTTATGTTGTCTGCACCTTTACCATTTCTATTATATAGCATTTATCCATATTAAAGAATAAACCACCATAGGATTTGATGTAATGCTGTGCTTTCCTCAAGACTGATGGACTTAACACATCGACTCCACGCTGAAAGACTGATTACCTCAAACTGCACCTCATCTTCCACCATTCTTCTCTGTAATGGACTGAAGAAGCCACTGGCTGGCAAAACGTTACCACAACAAAAATTCACAAATGTTGCACAATTTTCTCAATCTTCACCACTAGAATTATTTAACCAATGTTAGCCTAAGGAAGTGTAATGGTAATATAACTTTTATCCACGACAGCCCACCAACTACTAGTTACTTACTGCTAGGTGAACTTGAGCAGCATGTGTCAGGTGCTTTACTCCTTTAGGCAAAATTAAATTCCAAATTGTATTTACTATTTCATTTTGCAGTTTAAAAAAAAAATTCTGGTATTCCCTTTGTCATTTTTATTACCTGTATTGCATAAGTTTTTTTTTTTTAACATCAAACATATTCATAACGTTAATTGTGCTTTCCAGTAAATTATTTAATAAATTAAAAACAGACTGGGTTAATACTGATCCCTCTTAGTGCACAAATGTGACATTTTCCCACGAGGGGATTTTTCCTCTTATCACTGCTAGGATTTTTCTTTCCAACAACAACAAATCTTTCATAGTGTAATGATTTGTTTATTCCTCTTATATTTTGTAGTTTTCAGATAAGCTTTGTACAGGAAAGCCTATCGAAAGTTACTTTGATATCAAAGTAGATGCAGTCTGCCCATTAGTTGCTTTTGTTTACTAGCAGCATAATTAACTGGAAATAGTAGCGTAGTTATTATTAATTGGAAACAGCTTAACTATTAGCAGCTTCATTGGATTTATATTTTCTGTTGATCCAAAACGAAAACTTTAATAGATGTTTGCTTTTGTTTTTGTTAACCTTATTTGGATGCTTTTTCCTGGAGTTCTTGCTGCAACACCTGCTACTAAGAGGCTTCTCTTATAATTGAAAGGGAATTTTCATTCACTCCTTTGAAATATCGGAATTTGTTCTGCCAGTTTTTATTTATTAGTTTTCATTCTTGCAATAATGTCTTAATAAAAAAAGTATCTGGAATCGGCAGTTTAATTTCCTTATATGTTCCTTCAGAAGCCAATGTAATATTTCATTTGTTATAAAAATAATAAACAATAACAGGAATACATCTAATATGTTCTTGAATTGATTCGTGCAAAGGTGAAATGCACGTTATTGATAATCTCGTAAGATAATTCCAGACACCGTATTTTCATTAAAAATATTAGAATATACATAAAATGAGGCAAGAAGAGACACTGGCTTGCATAATATTTAGGGCATATATAACTTTTTCCCACCATTCCTTTCATTTTGAAAAAAATTAATTGGAACTGTGATTTATTGTGACAATCAGGGTATTGTTAGTGGCCGCAAGCTTGTGCAGTAATTCAGATATATATATATATATCAGAACAAGCTCGTCCTGTGACAATGTTTAGCTTTGTGCAAACTTTTAACACCTCTGAATCATTGATACTTAACAAAGCTCTTCACAGAACGAAACGTCGTCATCTGATATGATTGCTCTACTGTACATGTGTTTTTTCTCTGTACTGTCGGTTTCTCGCTCTTGTAAACGTCCTTCTGTATAGAACTATACGTTGAATATCATATCACATCTAACCATTTAATATTTAGAGTGAGAATAATGAATTGTTCTTGGAGCCATAAATAGAAGATTGAAAATGCAATTATATTAATGCAATTTCTTACAACTAAGAACTTAAAGAAAACAATGGGTTTTCCAAGTTACATTATGTGGTCTCTAGTGTAACTGCTGGTGGTGTGAGGCGGGTGAAGTGTGTGACACAGTCGAGAGAGCAGTAATTAAGTTCAGCAGATATTTTTTACCTCTTTAGTGGCACGAACTAACACTATGTCTCACTGTGTTGCTTTTGATGTCACGTTCAACTGGGATATTATAACAATTGCCAATCAGCCGCAGTGTGTGCGTGTCTACGCTTGTGTAAGCACTAACAGCGGGAAGTGTTCGACTTTGATTATATATATATATATATATATATATATATATATATATATATATATATATATATATCTGTATAACAGATCAGCTTTAAAAATTAAAAGAGAGCGCGGACGCTGGGGAAAGTCGACCCTTCCAAAAAAAAAAAATTCTATGACCTAATTCTGGCATGAGCCATCGCGAAAATGGCTGAGGCTGAGGCAGGAAATGGCTGAGACTGAGGCAGGAAATGGCTGGAACTAAAGCAGAAATAGTGAACAATTCCAGTAATAGCAGCAATGCTAAGATGAGGCGAGCTTTCTCGACGCTTCGCATAGATGGTAAAATTAAACACAAATGCAATATAATGCGATCCTTTACTGACTACGTTTCACGTGGGCGAAACGTATTCAATCGCATTATATTAGTGTTTAATTTTTCCATCGTGTGGCTATTTTATACCTTTTATCTGCATGGATGGCATTGTTGTCCGACGCATCTTATTTGCTGGTAGATTAATAAAGCCTCAGATAAAGTGAAACGTCCTACTAACAAAAGCCACATATTGTCTTTTTTTTTTTTTTACCACTTGTCGCTTACTTCTGAATTCCTTAAAGTATTCATTCTTTTTTATCTGGCTTTTTTTTCTGTTAATGATTCCTTAGTTGGGTTTTTTTTTCTTCTTGGATTGATTCTTTCATGTGTTATTTAATCCCATTCCTTTATACCATTCTTTATCTCCTTTTTTTTCTCTTTTCTTACTTTTTATTATCATTCATTACTATTACTTTATTATTATTATTTACAATTGTTTTATTATCATTATTATTTTTGCACCATTCTCAAACTTCTGCCATTTCTTCTTGAATAAAACAGTTTTTCATATTCCCTCGCTTCTTTTCATTATTCTTAGTTTAATTTAATTTTGTCTCCTGTTTTCCTGAGGAACCGTTGTTATGCTCCTGTTGCGCTCCCGTTATCATTCCATATTTGTTCTTTTGCCTTTCTATTTAGCCACTTTTTTTCCTCTGCCTTACAGTTTAGCCACTTTTTTCCCTCTTCCTTACAGTTTAGCCACTTTTTTCCTCTGCAAATCAAGTTATTTTCCTCTCGTTTTTTTTAGCGTTTCCCCTCGTTTTTTTTGGCAGTAAATCTTTGCGAATACTGTTTTCCCTCGTCATTTTTTTTCCTTTCCAGTGAGGATATTGCTTTCCTTCCCATGTGACCGCTTTTTCATGTTATAGGACTTTCTTATGTGATTATTTCTTTCCCATACAATGGTACTTTCTCGTGTGAAGAAAGTTTCTCCCTATACTATGGTACTTTCTCGTGTGAAGAAAGTTTCTCCCCATACTATGGTATTTTCATGTGAAATGATACTTTTCATTCCGTTGCACTTTGTTATACATTCGATTGGAATTTTCCATATTTTGGCTCTTTTCCATAGGATGGTACCTTTATAGTGTGCGATGGAACTCTCTCATTAAAAGTTACCTTCTTTCTTCCCCCATCTTCTAGAAATTTGTTTCCAGTTGGATGGTTTTGTTATGTTTTTTGCCATGTTTAAGGTCGGTCTTCCAGAATAAAGTCTCGATCTCGGACCCGAGAATGTGTTGATTTGTTTTTCTTAATCTTCCTTACGGCTTTCCAAGGTACAGAAAAATGGGAAAAAAAGGATAGTCTTTGGTCAATATTTGGAGTTTATCAGCTGTAAAACTTGCTTAGAGAGAGAGAGAGAGAGAGAGAGATAGAGAGAGAGGATGGTGGGGGGGGGGGGAAGAAATTTTTGTGGAACCCCTTTCTGATACTTTCCTCAAAGTATCTTTTTGTCATCCGCTTACTCACTGTACAATTCATTATGTTGTCGTGTAATTACCCATTTGTAATTATTTATATCTACAAGAGCAGAGCAATGCTCGTGGTGTCTCGTCTTCAGAACTTTGTTCATCATGTAATCCTTTTAAAATTTCCACAGGTTGCGGTACTTACCAATTCCTCCTTTATTCCATCTCACTGGTTGTTACGCAGAGATTGGGATTACCTGAGGCCTAATGCCTTGTCTAAGGGCAATTGCGATTGTGGTCTCTTATTATGCGTGTTGCATTTACTAAGAAATCTTTATATATTCTTTCAAGTGTTTTCCAGACCTTATATGTTGTTATCATGTCTCCTCTCTTCCTGCTATCAGCCAACATGGGTAACTTTAATGTTTTCAATCTTTTATCATAGTTCATATTTCTCACCAGTGGCAGCCATTTTGTAACTCCTTAAAAATGTTCTCACTTAGCTGTGTGTTATTCAGGCGTGTGTGTGTGTGTGTGTGTGTGTGTGTGTGTGTGTGTGTGTATGTGTGTGTTCAAGACAGGTGCATCAGTGCCGGTGAAGGGTTCTTGATCTGAGGAACTGAAACAACCTTGCCATTCCATGGATCAACAGTGATCGTCACCTCCTTCCCCCTTTTTCCTGCCGCTGCGTGACCCCTAGAGGCTTTGTACTTCCCCCATTGACATAATATTATACTCCATTATGCTCCCATGGTGTGTCTTCAAAAAGTAGTAATAGTAAAATAAGAATAAGAAGCAGCAGTACAAGAAGAAGAATATGGAGACGAAGCAGTGCAACAATAAAACAGAGGAATACAAGTAGAATACGATGAGTAATGCACATGAGAGGAAAAGAAAGAATACAGCGCAGTGGAAGAAAAATAGCTTTCATTTGTTTAATCAATAGTGATATTAGTAATAGCGAAAGGCGACGAAATTGAGGTATAAATCAGTTGTTCATCATTACCTCACACTCGCCCTCGCAGCGGCCTCGCCGAACGTCAAGCAATCACAGCAGAGACAGATTTATGCCAGTTTCGGATAGACGCATCGTCCTGTGGTTAAGCGTGTCGGGGATTTATAACCAAAACATTTAAACTGGTTGAATGGTTTATTTAAACCCCTCTTCTCGAGCCTCGAATAATACGCGTGCAAATTTAAACGTTTCTTGGATCTGCTCGGTAACCGAGTTACCAGACGAGTAGCTGGCTTTTTTTTTTTTTTTTTTATAATTGGTTGCCCTTCAAGGTAGGTACCACTGGTGCCGGTGCAAGACATCATGACGTGGAAAATATTTACTCAACCCGCACATAGAAAATTATGACGACGTTTCGGTCCCCTTATACCATTAACTAGTTACACTCAGTTAATGGTCCAAGTCGGACCGAAACGTTATAGGTTTCTTTCTCCCATGTGAGGGTTATTTGTGTATTCCACTCGCGGTATTGCACCTTTTTAATCTTTAAAGAAAATATTTGCAAGTGTTCAAGGAACGTAGACAAGCGAATGTTGAGAATCACTTTAGATAATTACAATAGCAAGATCTGTTTTAGGTATCCCTAGGTACGGCCTGTCTTAGGTATCCCTAGGTACGGCCTGTCTTAGGTATCCCTAGGTACGGCTCTGTACGGCCTGTCTAAGGTGTGATCTGAGGGGAATAAACACAGGTCACAAGAATAAAGTTTAAAGCGAAATTTCATAAAAAAAATAACTCAGCGAGGTAGTAAAATAATATGTTGTTTATTTTAATTAATTTTTTTCTCTGTATGTTTGTGGCAGCTGGTTGACCGAGAAGTGTAATGAAGTGAAAATGAAGATCTTCATTCAGCGACGTTTCGGACTGTCGTGGGCCGCGACGTTTCAGCTCTTCATCGTAAAATAAATCACCTCCACTCTTCATCTCACATCTTCGTTTATTGTTGTCATCACTTCTCCACACTTCTCATCACGTTCTTCATCCACCCCCTAATTTATTAATCCAACATTCGTTACTTTAATGACTGGCATTTTTTTCACTTCCAACTTGATGGCCCTGAGTATGGCACTAGTGCCACGCCTGTCAAGGTGCGTATGCACGCTTCTGGCGACACCATTTCATTATAAATTGCAACAAGATTTTAAGAAACACGATTCGCTCGATGGTTAGTATTTATCGCTGTTCGGCTTGTCAGCTAGACTGTCATAACTCGTCTTTTGGCCTATTCTGTAATTCATGATTTAGCAGGCAGTAGCAGAAGAAAAAGCAGCAGCAGCAGCAGAAGACGACGACCAAGCAGCAGCGGCTGCAACTGCAGCAATAGCAGCCGCAGATTCAGCTACATCTGCCACAGCAGTAGTAATAGCAGCCTCATGAGCAGCAGTATTAGTTATTACTCTTATTATTAGTTTACAAGTCAATATATGTTTGTAAAATTTACATGACTTTCATCATGTAATAAAATATTCTTTTTTTTAATCGACACAAGTCTGGGAGTCATTAAAAGTTGAAGTGGCTGGTCGCTTCTGTGCTGGAGTCAGTAGTGAGCTGAGCTTCCAATACCCACTGAACAGTCATATTTCCCCATCCACTGAGAAGGGATGTTCCTTTCACCCACTGGAAAGTGATGATCCCTCTACCCACTGAGTAGTGATGTTCCCTTCACGTACTGAATGACTATTACGTTCCCTCCACCCCCAGATACTTTCTGTTCAAACAGGAGTATCTGGGTTAATTTAACACACCAGTAATTTTTTATTGCAGGATAAACCATCTGAGTAGAAAAATAATATCTATCCTAAACAACTTCATTTTGAAATTCGTCTCATTATCTCAGATGAATTATTTTTTCATGTCGCAACAAAAGTCTCTCTCACCCACAAGAGATCTACCGCACCTTTCATCTCCCGAAACAAGAGATCTACCGCAAATTTCATCTCCCGAAACAAGAGATCTACCGCACCTTTCATCTCCCGAAACAAGAGATCTACCGAACCTTTCATCTCCCGAAACAAGAGATCTACCGCACCTTTCATCTCCCGAAACAAGAGATCTACCGAACCTTTCATCTCCCGAAACAAGAGATCTACCGCACATTTCATCTCCCGAAACCTTTTTGTTTCCGCATAAAATTTCTTTGTCTCAGAACAAGTCTCCTTATCTAAAAAAGAAACTCTATGAATTAAATCTCCACTAGAGAGGGAAAAATTGTAGATGGAGTAACTTGCCCCCAATTCAAAGCAAGGAGGAATTAAAGGCACAGAGAGAGAGGAGAGAGAGAGAGAGAGAGAGAGAGAGAGAGAGAGAGAGAGAGAGAAATCACCTCTAACTCACAAGTTGAAAACTGAAATTGAATGAGGTCTTGGTTAGCCTTGGACTATTTAGGAAGCCGCAATAATGCTCTAAGATTGACTGATGGTCTAGTTTAAATTGTCATTTTGTAGGTGAGTTGTGATTGGTTATTGTGATTTGTTCTGGTTGTAATTTGTTGTATTTGTGATTTGTTCTAGTTGGTTTTCATTAGTTGTGATTTGTTTTTAGCTAAGATTTGTTCTAGGTGTGATTGGTTTTAGCCACAGTATTGTAAAAAAATATGCTACAACTCATTAGGCGTCAAGCGTTCCTGTCTTTCAATTATCTCCATTCAAACTACAGCAAATCACAACTAAACAAATCAACTAGAGCTATAACTAAAACAACAACAACAACTTGATGGTCCTGAGGATGGCACTAGTTCCACGCCTGTCATAGTGCACAAATTACCTACGTCGCAAATCGCCTGTGTATGCACGCTTCTGGCGACACCATTTCATTATAAATTGCAACAAGTTTTTAAGAAACACGATTCGCTCGATGCTTAGTATTTATCGCTGTTCAGTTTGTCAGCTAGACTGTCATAACTCGTCTTTTGGCCTATTCTGTAATTCATGATTTAGCAGGCAGTAGCAGAAGAAAAAGCAGGAGAAGCAGCAGCAGCAGCAGCAGCAGCAGCAGAAGCTGAAGAAGAAAATGACGAGGACTAAGCGGCAGCTGCTGCAATAGCAGCCGTGGGGCTTCAGCTGCGACCTCAGCCGCAGCGGTAGTAATAACAGCATCAAGAACAGCAATATTAGTTTTATTATTATTATTATTATTATTATTATTATTATTATTATTAGTTTACAAGTCAGTATAAATGTGTAAAAAATAAAAAATTTATGTGATAAAAAGATTTTTTTTTATCGATACAAGTCTGCGATTCATTAAGGATGAGAGTGGCAGGTGCCCTCTATGCTGGTGTCGGTAGTGAACTGAACTTCCTCCATCCACTGAACAGTGATGTTCCCTCCACCTACTGAACATTTTCCTTCCATCTGCTGAACAGTGATATTCCCTCCACCTACTGACTGCCTTGGACTGTTTTGGATGCCGCGATAGTGGTCCAAGATTGATTGGTGCGTGGTCCAGTGGTAGGTGAGTTGTGATTTATTGTTGTGATTTGTGGTTGTGATTTATTGTTTTGTGGTTGTGATTAGTTGTGATTGTGATTTTTAATTGTTGTTGTGATTTGTTGTGGTGTCAGCAAATTTCAAATACTCTAGCCTTGATGCCACGGACTTTTCAAATACTCTTTTGTCAGCATAGTTTGAACCTTGCTATGACGCTGCCCCCGCCGTAAGACTGGCTCGAACGAGGGGCGTAGCCAGTCAGTCAGTCAGTCAGGTACCCTCAGACAGGACAGCGGACTGCAGGCTGGGCTTCCTACCACGTATATACTCAATATACATCGTATAACAGTTTCAGTGAGTTATCATTCACCATCACTCCACTTAAGAACCCTTACGATAGTGGTTGTGATTTTTAGCTTTGGTTGTGATTTTGAGCTTTGGTTGTGATTTTTAGTTTTGGTTGTGATTTTGAGCTTTGGTTGTGATTTTTAGTTTTGGTTGTTATTTTTAGTTTTGGTTGTGGTTTTTAACTGATTTTTAGTTTTGGTTGGGATTTTTAGCTTTGGTTGTGATTTTTAGTTGTGGTTGTGATTTTTAGTTGTGGTTGTGATTTTTAGTTGTGGTTGTGATTTTTAGCTTTGGTTGTGATTTTTAGTTGTGGTTGTGATTTGTTCTAGATGATTTGCAATAGTGGTAAATTTTAGTTGTAGCTTGTGGTTGTGATTTATTCCAGATTTGCGTTAGTTGTGATTTTCGTAGTTGAGATTTGTTCTAGCTGTGTTCTGTTTTAGACAAAATTGCAAAAGTTATTCTACATCTCAGTAAGTGTGAAGAGTTCCTTTCTCTCAACTCTCTCCATTCAAACTACAACAAATCAACTGGATCAAATCTTAAGTAGAGAAAATCACAACTAGAATACATTTCAACCTGAACAAACTTCAACTAGAAAAAAATTACAACTAGAAGAAATCTCAACCTGAACAAACTTCAACTAGAAAAAAATTACAACTAGAAGAAATCTCAACCTGAACAAACTTCAACTAGAAAAAAATCACAACTTGAAGAAATCTCCACCTGAACAAACTTCAACTAGAAAAAAATTACAACTTGAAGAAATCCCAACCTGAACAAACTTCAACTATAAAAAAATCACAACTAGAAGAAATCCCAACCTGAACAAACTTCAACTAGAAAAAATCACAACTTGAAGAAATCTCAACCTGAACAAACTTCAACTAGAAAAAATCACAACTTGAAGAAATCTCAACCTGAACAAATTTCAACTAGAAAAAAATTACAACTAGAAGAAATCCCAACCTGAACAAACTTCAACTATAAAAAAATCACAACTAGAAGAAATCCCAACCTGAACAAACTTCAACTAGAAAAAATCACAACTTGAAGAAATCTCAACGTGAACAAACCTCAACTAGAACAAATGAAAACTAGAAGAAATCTCAACACGAAAAAAACTTTAACTAGACTTTTTTTTTATCCATCACGAGGCAACTTGACGATTCCTAACCAGTCTCTGTAGTGTCCTAATTCTGACTGCCTGTAGCAACAGCCTGGCTGACCTGGCAGCAGGCAGGCAGTCGACCCGGTTCTTGACCGAGTCTCAGGGGCGATGATCCCCAGAAAAAAATCAGCACCAAATAAATCGTTATTTACCACAACAACAAAAAATTCTCTTAAAAAAAAAAAACTTCAGTCCTCTTCTGTTTTGTTGTTTTCTTTATGTTGCTTCTTTATGTTTTTTTTATTGTTGTTAGTTTTTTGTTTTTATTGCTGGTGTTTTGTTGGCATTGCTGTTGTTGTTGTTGTTGTTGTTTTGTTATTGGTGGAGGTCTGGTTGTTTTGTTTGCGTTTTTCTTTGTTTTTTTTATGTTTGTGTTTTTAGTTCTTTTGTTTTGCTGTTTTTGTTTTGTTTATGTTTTTTCTTATGATGTGTATGTTATTAGTTTTGCCGGGTTTTCTTTGTTTTGCATAGGAAAGAGCTAAACCAGTAGGGGGAGGTCATATAGAATTTGCGGAACGGGTGGAAAACAGGTTTGATCCAAGAAATATATACAATGTTTGAAACTTTGCCTCTCTCTCTCTTTTAAGCTCCCCTTAGAGGCTTTTGATCCAAGGAAATGGATTTAACCTTCCATTCCTCTGATCACACCTTGATCAGGTTCCATTCCATAGGCAATGTACGACCCATATGGTTTTATCGCTTCCATAAATATACCAGTACCAATAAAAATAATAATAATAATAATAATAATAATAATAATAATAATAATAATAAAACAATAATGCTAATACTACTACTACTAATAATAATAATACTAATACTAATATAATAATAATAATAATAATATAATAATAATCTAGGGAACACGTGTGATCGCTCACTTGCACTATAAATAAACAATGTAGCCACTTGCATTAATCTATATTTGTGTCCTTTGTCAACGAGAAAGGACGTTAATGACATGCTTCACCAACGAAACTTTTCAACGAGTGGGCACTTAGCTTCCCTGGGTGGTGCTACATAGCTTTTGTGCTGCACTCTCGCACACCTTCACTGACACAACTGTTTTGGTTTGAAGTCAAATTGTGTTTTTTTTTGTGAGTCTGGTGTATAAATATGTATGTACAAGAACAATGGGGATTTTTTTTCCTTCTTCAGAGAAGTGTCATTAAATTTATGAATATATTTATAAGAGGATAAAATTAATAATGACGTTGGTCACTCATTTTTTGGTCACTAAGTATAGTACTTTAATCTATTCTGCTTTCTTTATTTACTATTCATTCCAGTTATCCTCCCGGCAACACTCGCCATCAGCCTCGCCTTAGCAGGTTTACCTGGAGTCGCTTCAGGTCACCGCCCCCGCTGCCCGGTCCCATACCTGGCCTGGTTGCTGGTCTGATCGGTTAAGCTGTTAGTGCCCACCGCCCGCAGTCCAACGTATGCACCACAACTCGGTTGATCAGGAACTATTTTGAGGAATCTTTCGAGTTCGCTCCTGAAGACAGCTAGGAATTTGTTGATTTCCCCTTTAATAAATGTCTTGAACTGTACATAAATATCTTTATCCACATCTTGTCAGTATCACCATACAATTTCTTGATCCCCCTTGCCCCCTTACGCATGAAGGGAGAGAGTTGAAGAGTCGTGGTCCTTTAACACTTGAGTTCCCTCTGTGTATTCACCGCTCCCCTGCTTTTCATTGAAGGTATCCTGGCTGCACTGTCTCTCAAGCATCTTGTGTTCATAGACAGTAATTTCGGTGTACAGGTTTGGAACCAATCTCTCCAGTACCTTCCAAATGTAGATTATGATATATCTCATTCGCCTAAGTTCTATGGAGTACAGTTCTAGGGACTTCAAACGCTCCTAGTAATTTAGGTGTATGAGTTTATACTAACTGTGAAGGTTCTCTGTACATTTTCCAGCTCAGCGATTTCGCCTGCCTTGAATGAGGCCGTTAGTACACAACAGCACTCCAGCCTAGAGGTAACGGGTGACCCGAAGAGTATCATCGTTGGCTTGGCATCACTTGTTTTTCTTGTAGTTGAGATAATACTCTTGTGTTAACTGAATGTGAGATTTCCTGACATTATTTCTCCCAGGTCTTTCACATTTGACTTATGTTGTATTGAGTAGTTGAGCATGTCTTGTACTCTGATCTTGTTTTTATTTCCTGCATTCTTTCGTGTCGTAATAACTTGTCCTCATCGAACATATTGTCAGTAGCCCTCTGAAGACTTGGAGCTTGCTGCGTCTTCTATGGATGCCACTTTCATGCAGATTCTAGTATCGTCTGCAAAGAATGATACAGTGCTATGATTTATGTACTTGTTTAAGTCAGAAAGGAGAATGAGGAAGAGGAGTGAGGCGAGTATCATGCCTGGGTTGACTGAACCTTTCACTGTAGAAGGCCTTGATTTCACTCCGTTTACCATTACTTTTTTGGTTCTGTTTGAAAGTTAAAAATCCATATGCCCACCTTTGTAGTTATTCCTTTTTCAGGCATTCTGTGTGCAGTTACTCCAAGGTTTCACTTGTCAATGGCTTTTTCAAAGTCAATGTATACTAAGTCTGCATTTTGTCATCAAGAGTGTCCAAGACCATGTATTAATGGTCCAGCAGTTGTGAAAGGCAGGAGCGACCTGTTCTGAAACTATGTTGCCCTGGGATGTGCTGTGGTGCCCTGGGATGTGCTGTGTTGCCCTGGGATGTGCTGTGTTGCCCTGGGATGTGCTGTGTTGCCCTGGGATGTGCTGTGTTGCCCTGGGATGTGCTGTGTTGCTCTGTCTTTCTTGTTCCTTCATGTGGTTCTTAATGTAGCTACGTCGTCACAGCAACACATATCATTACAACACCACCATCACCATCACTACAAAGTTTATCACTTTACAACTGCACCACCACCACCGCCAACACCACCGCCACCGCCACCGCCACCGCCACCACCATCACCACCACCACCACCACCGCCACCACCGCCACCACCATCACCACAATCACGATATTTACTACAACACATTGTTCTTTCATCTCCATCAGAAACAAGAATTAAACTACCTTCGCAGAGACCACCATTACAAGTCTTGCCACTTCTTTAACGCTACTACAAAAAAATACAGCATACATTACTCAGCAACACTGCGCCATCACCACAACACAACATACAGCATACATTACTCCCTCAAAAACACTGCATCCCCACCACAACACATACCACTACATCGTCAACACTACACCACTACGACAACACACACCACCACCACTACAACACACACCACCACTACAACACACACCACCACCACAACACACACCACCACTACAACACACCACCACTACAACACACACCACCACCACAACACACACCACACACCACTACAACACACACCACCACTACAACACACCACAACACACACCACCACAACAACACACCACCACCATAACACACCTCCACCACATCACACACCACCACAACACACACCACCACCACAACACACACCACTACAACACACACCACCACTACAACACACCACAACACACACCACCACAACAACACACCACCACCACCACATCACACACCACCACAACACACACCTCCACCACATCACACACCACCACAACACACACCATTCCCTCTTCCCATAGATCCCATCTTCTCTTTTATGTTTCCTCAAACTTCACCCTTTCACCTCCTATGCGTCCCTTCCTCCCACCTCACCCCTGCTTTTCTTCTTTCCACTTCCCCTTTCTTCCATTATTCCCTCTCGTTCTCTTCCTGACTTACACAAATGCCCGCCTCCTCTTTTGTTGCTGGAGACAAGTTTACATTCTTAATTTATTCCTTTGGGAAGTGAGTTGGTGGAGACGCTTTTCTCTGGATGTGCTTCCCAGGCAGCTCAAGAACAACGAACTAAGAATGTCCTCGACCTTCCCTCGGCACAAGGGCGAGTCTATCATTTTGTAATGGTATAACTTTCGTCCTTTTTGCCTGGAGTGGCATAGCTCTTACTGTGGCAGGAAGTTTCAGTTTACTTTTCATATATGTATGTTGGTGGCATGTTGGGTCAGGGGTTGGCTGAGGTGAGGGCAGGGAAGATTGGGGGGGAAATGATGGGGTGAGGGGGTTATTGGAGAGATGCTGGGGTGAGGGGGTCGGGAGATGAAGGCGGCACATTTTCCCTCGTTTAGTGTCTCCCTCCCATTTCAGACATGAAAGGTTTTTTCCGGTTCACAAGTCATTCCCGTTTCATCACTGGTGCTTGTTCTGTTTCCCTCCCCCCGTCCTCCTCCTCTCATTCCCCACCTTCCCTCTTCCCTTCCCTCCCTGTCCCTCCATCCTCATCCCTTCCCTCCCCTCACCCTCCCTTCCCTCTCATCCCAGGTTCAATTCCCTGACACGGAGAAACACGAGTGGAACTTTCATTACACTCCAGCTGCTCCTGCTCACCTTGCAGTTAAAATAGGTACCTGTGTGTTAGCAGGCTATTGTGGGTGGCATCCAGGGGAAAAATGTGTTAGAAAACTCCAGTGCTGCTGGAATTTTATATCCTGTGTAAGAAAATTCTCCGCTCCTGTGTAAGAATTAAAAACAAATAAAATAAATATACCGTCACTGTCTTCTTCTCTGCCTCCTCCACCTACTCCTCCTCGTCCTCCGTCACCTTTTCATTCTCGTCATCCTTCACCTATTCCTCCTCCACCTCTTTCCCATCCATCTCTTCACCTCCTTTCACTACCTTCTCCACCTCCAAGTAATCTACCTCCACCACAACCTCCAACACTACCTCCAGTACAACCTCCACCTCCTCACACATCGCATTTTTAACGATATCCGAATCTCCTTTTCTGAAATTTCATTAGCTGTTTTATCTCTTTTGTGCTCGAATAATTTTTGGTTGGCGCGATTTATTGAGGAAATTTCAGGGAATGTGTGTGTGTGTGTGTGTGTGTGTGTGTGTGTGTTTAAGCAGTGGCTGAGCAACCGCTTCTTGCCCTTTAAACCATCGTATGTTTGGAATAACTATTTCCACTATTTTTTCAGCTTGCAATGCTCATATTTTGCCATTTCTCTTCCGTCACATGAGATAGTATTTTTACGACTATCATCAGTATCTCGAGTATCTTGTATCAAGTGATCATGTTTACAATACAGTGGTCCCTCGGTTTTCGCCGAAAATTCGTTCCAGAATGCTGCTCAAGTGCCATTACCGAACGAATTTACTTCCTTAAGAAATAATGTCACGTAGGTTAGTCTATTTCAGACCCCCAAAAATACACTTGCAACAGCACTTACGAAAATACACTTACATAAATGTTCGAGTTTGGAGATGCACGAAAACCGAGGGACCACTGCAGTCCTATGCCTCTCAAGCTCCAGTACAAGATTAGTTCTCGTTCAGCTTTCAAAGCACTACGACCTGTCTTGCAACTTGTGTAAACTTGTGCATCTAAATTACTGGGAATGCTTGAAGTCGCTAGAACTGTACTCCTTAGAACGTAAGTGAAAAAGATGTATCATAACTTACACCTGAAAGATACTGAAGGGATTAGTCCCAAATCTGCGTACCGAAATTTCAACCTATGAAAACAATAGGCTTCGTAGACGGCGCTGGATAACGCCAATGAAAAGCAGGGCAGCGATGAGTACACTGAGAGAAAACTCAATAAGTGTTAAGGTACCACGACTCTTTAACGCTTTTCCTCCATGCAAAAACGAAAACAACCAACAACCAGTGGATCATTTCCTGATCAGCCGGGTTGTGGAGCATATGTTAAGACTAAGGGTGGCGGGCAGTAACAGCTTGATCGATCAGGCCAGCAACCAGGAGGCCCTGTCTGGGACCGGGCCACAGGGGCGGTGCTCTCCAGGTATCTATGTTCTTAATGAAATGAAAGTTCAGTGACGGAGCGAAGTGCTCAGTAATTAGTTTCAAGTGATCGGCACGTAGTCTTCTGTGTCTTCACGGAGCTGGTTTAGAAAGACATGTGAGCAAACACTAGGACATATTAGGAAACGTTTCGGTCCTGGGACCTTGATCACTTCTAACATACAGAGGATTGAAGTGATCAAGGTCCCAGAACCGAAACATTTTCTAATAAAAATATACTAGTGTTTCCTCGTGTTTTTCTTAACCAATTTATCACTATTACCAAGTTTTATACCATTTACTGAGCTGCGACTTCAGGGAAAGAGCTCTAGCTCTTGGTCGTCTTAACAGTCGACTAATGCTGAGGATGATCACGTCGGTCAGTAACTCAGGTTAAGCAGTTACTGTCTACCCACTAACTGGATGGTTGGGAGGAGCAGACAAGCCTAGACAATAGTATACCAAACATAAAACTCTGATCATTTTCTCAGTTAATGCGACATATGTTGATTATTCTCTTCCCCTGAGAGATGTTTTTTTTCTGTCAGTATTTAAAATACATTTGCCTGAAACTGTGTTCACAGTGGTAGGACAAAATAATGTACATCTTGGAAATAATGAGAGAATACATCTGGGAAAGTGAAGGAAAGAAGTTGCAGAGCAAGTTTTACCTATTCGGCACGACATATAATGTTATTGTACCCACGAACGAGTGGTACTGATCAATAACAACACTTCGACTAGCCAAGGAGTCGAACCCATGCTGTCTTTTATCGTCATCCGAGGACATACGGTGGTGTGGATGCCTCTGAGCTAATTTCATTCTACTCCCTGTTTGGTGTACTAGTCCAACGAGCAATATTTTATATTATTGTAACCATGAACGAATGGTATTGATCAATAACAACACTAACCCATGCTGCTTTGGCCCGCCTCATGGCGAGCGAAATATAAAATATTGCTCGTTTGACTAGTACACCAAACAGGGAGTAGAATGAAATTAGCTCAGAGGCATCCACACCACCGTATGTCCTCGGATGACGATAAAACACCTAGCTTGGCTGGGTGCGTCATTCTTGTAGTGATCATGTGGGGTAGAGCGTCATGTGTTTTCGCTCACCATGAGGCTGGCCAAAGCAGCATGGGTTCGAGTCCTTGGCTATATATATATATATATATATATGATGTCCAGGTATGATTAATCAAGTTATTGAAATTCTTCAAATAATTACCCAAATAATCCAGACATGACTGATCTATAATATGCAATTTTCTGCTCTAAATTACTAGTATATATTTAGTGACAAGCTATTTAACGTTTTATTACCATATTGAGTTTTTTTATGTCAGTAATCATATGTTTACTTTCTGGAGAATACCAGTGAGGAAACTGTATGTTTGTTGGTGTTGGTGGTGGTGTTGTTGGTGGTGGTGTTGTTGTTGGTGGTGTTGGTGTTGTTGGTGGTAGTGGTGGTATTGTTGTTGTTGTTGTTGGTGGTAGTGGTGGTATTGTTGGTAGTGTTGTTGTTGGTGGTGGTGTTGGTGGTGGTGGTATTGTTGTTGTTGTTGGTGGTGGTGGTATTGTTGTTGTTGTTGGTGGTAGTGGTGGTATTGTTGGTAGTGTTGTTGTTGTTGTAGGTGATGCTGTTGTTGGTGATGGTGATAGTGTTGATGGTGGTGATGGTGTTGTTGTTGGTGGTGGTGTTGTTGGTGGTGTTGGTGGTGGTGGTGGTGGTGGTGTTGGTGGTGTTGTTGTTGTTGGTGGTGTTGTTGGTGTTGTTGTTGTTGGTGGTGGTGTTGTTGGTGTTGTTGTTGTTGGTGGTGTTGTTGTTGGTGGTGTTGTTGTTGGTGGTGTTGTTGGTGGTGATGGTGTTGTTGTTGTTGGTGGTGGTGTTGGTGGTAGTGATGTTGATGATGGTGTTGTTGTTGTTGTTGTTGGTGGTGGTGGTATTGTTGGTGATGATGGAGGGTAAGCATCAGTGAGATTACCTTATCTTGGTGCACCACCACCACCACCTAAACCACTACCACTAGCAGCAGCAACACCGTCACTCTCCTCGACACCACTTGTAAAACCAGAAGTACCACCACCACCACCATCATCATCATTTAGCATTTCTTAGGAATTTTAAAGAGAGAGAGAGAGAGAGAGAGAGAGAGAGAGAGAGAGAGAGAATGTATTCAGAGTGCTTTAAAAGGTTTCCCCAAAATAACGCAAATGAAACGTTAAGAACCATTTAAACGTGATTCATTCTCCCTTCCTTCTCTCTCTCTCTCTCTCTCTCTCTCTCTCTCTCTCTCTCTCTCTCTCTCTCTCTCTCTCTCTCTCTCTCTCTCTCTCTCTCTCTCTCTCCCTCCCGCAAAGTCTACGTCGAGTGTGTTGTGTAACACGGGGGAATAACAGGAAGATAAAGTGGAAAATTAAGTGAGAATATTGATAATGTTAGATAAGCACGGGACATTACTACCAGGAGCAGAAACACGGCCGTAAATGTTTAAATTCTCGGCGTTATCAGCGCTAATCTCGACACCACGGAAATATGTTTGTGTTACTGGCACTGTGGCACTCTTAAATTCCCTAGGCAATGAAGGTGGAATTCCCATGGTAGTGGAGGTCAAATTACCATGATTGTGGAGGATAAATTCCCATAGTAGTGGAGGATAATTTTCCATGATGGTGGAGGTTAAATTCCCATGGTTGTGGAGATTAATTTCCCATGGTGGTAGTGGTTAAATTTCCATGGTGGTGGAGATTAAATTCCCATGGTGGTAGAGGTTAAATTTCCATGGTGGTGGAGGTTAAATTCCCATGGTGGTAGAGGTTAAATTCCCATAGTGGTGGAGGTTAAATTCCTATGGTGGTGGAGGTTATATTCCCATGGTGGTGGAGGTTACATTCCCATGGTGGTGGAGGTTAAATTCCCAAGGTTGTGGAGGTTAAATTCTCATGGTGGTGGAGGTTAACTTCTCATGGTGGTGGAGGTTAAATTCCCATGGTGGTTTAGGTTAAATTCTTATGGTTAAATTCTCATGATAATGAAGGGATAAAATGCTAGAACGTGGAGGTTAAAAATAAACATATTCATCTCTCTCTCCCTGCTCCATTATTGCATCACTAATATCATCATCCTTACCATCATTATCATCACCATCATTATAATGATCACCATCATCCTTACCATCATTATAATGATCATCATCCTTACCATCATTATCGTGATTACTATTATCCATAATATCTTCAACGTCATTAAAATTATTATGAGAATCATTATCATCATCGATTTCGCCATCAATATCATCAGCATCACCATCAACGTTATTATAATCATCATCACTTTCACGATTACCATTATCATCATCAAGAACATGAAAATCATTATAATCAATATCGAAAACATTATAACACTAAGTTCAATGCAAGTATTAAAGAGACCAGAAGTGAACACGAGACCAGAGGTGAACACGAGATCAGAGGTGAACACGAGACCAGAGGTGAACACTAGTCCAGAGGTGAACACTAGACCAGAGGTGAACACTAGACCAAAGGTGAACACGAGACCAGAGGTGAACACGAGAGAGAGGAGAGGTAAACACGAGACCAGAGGTGAACACGAGACCAGAGGTGAACACGAGACGAGACCAGAGGTGAACACGAGACCAGAGGTGAACACTAAACCAGAGGTGAACACGAGACCAGAGGTGAACACGAGAGAGAGGAGAGGTAAACACGAGACCAGAGGTGAATACGAGAGAGAGGAGAGGTGAACACGAGAGAGAGAGGAGAGGTGAACACGAGAGAGAGAGAGGAGAGGTGAACACGAGAGAGAGAGGAGAGGTGAACACGAGAGATAGAGGAGAGGTGAACACGAGAGATAGAGGAGAGGTGAACACGAGAGATAGAGGAGAGGTGAACACGAGAGAGAGAGGAGAGGTGAACACGAGAGAGAGGAGAGGTGAACACGAGAGAGAGAGGAGAGGTGAACACGAGAGAGAGAGGAGAGGTGAACACGAGAGAGAGAGGAGAGGTGAACACGAGAGAGAGGAGAGGTGAACACGAGAGAGAGAGGAGAGGTGAACACGAGAGAGAGGAGAGGTGAACACGAGAGAGAGAGAAGAGGTGAACACGAGAGAGAGAGGAGAAGTGAACACGAGAGAGGAGAGGTGAACACGAGACAGAGAAGAGGTGAACACGAGAGGAGAGGTGAACACGAGAGAGAAGAGGTGAACACGAGAGGAGAGGTGAACACGGGAGAGAGAGGAGAGGTGAATAGGATAGAGGAAACTGAAAGCTCTCCAATGAGAGAGCAGTGTCTCTCAACGTGTTCTCTCTTCTCGCTTTCCAAGCCATTCCTAAGTGCTCCGGCCTCTGTAAATTGCTTTTCTTGCGAATGTGATAGAGGAAGAGGCGGCGGCGGAGGTGGCCGCCGCTGCTGCCGCTGCCGCCGCCGCTGCCGCTAGGGAATGAAATGAAAGACGGAAGAAGAACAATAAATTTCGAGGATATTGCTCAGAATATTAAGATTTATTATGGTATAAACTGGAAACCCCAAGAAAATTGAGTGTGTGAGTGTGAGTGTGTGTGTGTGTGTGTGTGTGTGTGTGTGTGTGTGTGTGTGTGTGTGTGTATGTGTGTGTGTGTGTCTGTGTCTGTGTCTGTCTGTCTTTGTTTTTTAAACACAATGCAAGTAAATACGCAGTACATACAAATGGACGCAATACCATGTGCAGGAAATAACTTGGAGATAAGAGTATTATCATCATTATCTCATTTTTCTTCGGTATTCCACCCTTAATTGTCATCATCTTCCTCTTTGCCTTTTATCACCATCCTCCTCTTCCTCTTGTTTGCTATGTCTTCAAATCGTCTTCTCATATCTACTCCAGTAAACTGACTTATAGGTACACTGTTTACCTTCACCATTTGATGAAAGACACAAAGAGCTTCTGTATGCAAATCGAACGATGTTGAACCATGAGAGATTTGACAAGGTGGAGGAATCATTGGAAATTAGATCCTCTTTAAGACGTGCGACAGGAGATAGGAATGTAATAGTCTTGTTGGATCGCACGTGAGGCTCTTTGAAGTGCAGAGGGCGTCGCCAAGTTCTGAGTCACGGCATTTGGAATGCGATGCGTTTGTATGTGGTTGGATACATGGAGTACCTGGGAGAGATGCTCGGAAATGTAGAAAAGACAGATTATAGTCTACTTCGAGGTTATTTACCGGCAATTAAAGAGGTTCTTTTTCCTCTTGATGTCTGTTGTCACTACAGTTGATTGTGGGGGTCTTGCTTCCTCTACGACTTTTTAGAATCGCAATAACAGGAGTGTAAACATCTCTGGAAACGGGAAGGATTGCAGTGGACGGCAAGCCAGCCTTGCAACGGGGGCATGCTAATTTTAGGAATTACTTGCTTATAGGTTAGAACTTTCCTTGTTTTCTGAGTTAGCTGCCTCTAGTCTAGTCTAGTGAGTCGAGGTTAGGTTAGTATAACAAAAGGCTCTCTTCCCCACTCTTCACTACCGCACCATCAGACCGCAACACCATTACACAACACATCACACCCTCACAATTTCACATACAATATCACACAATACCAGCACATGATCAAACAACCATCACATCATCACAACACCACAGTGAAACATCACACCACGCCCTCCACGGTGCCTAGACTAAAATGCAGTGATATTGACCTTCACAATGTGTTTCCATTATTATAGCCAGAATTACAAGCAAACAAATTTTACAGTGACAAATTAGTCTCCTGCTATCGGCCATTAGCTGGAAACGACCACGATGGAAGCTTTTGTTTAGTTGACCATACTAAATTTTTATTGCTATTTTTTATAATAATAATGATAATTGTAATAATTATAATAACAGCAATGACAATATTATATTATTATTCTGCTTTGTCATTTTTTAATTTTCGGTTTTCGTTACTGTTTTTTTTTATATTTTTGCCTTCGTATCTTCCTTGTAATGTATTCACTTTCTGTTATTGCCTGTCACACTCTTAAGTTATCGCTGGACACTTGATGTTGGTAGTTGTGATGAATTTTGAGGCCATGCATGTGAGTATTTTCCTCTTCCTTAAGTGTGAGCGTATCCCCGTATGTCCTCTTTGCTTTTCCCTGTTGGTACTAAGAAATCTTTTTCTAATTTTCCTTATCCTTTTATAATATTATCTTTGATTATCATGTTCTTCCTTATGTAAGTCAGTGAGAGCATGTCTAATGCCTTCAACCTTCTTTTATAAGCAGTTCATCTTAGTTCAGGTAGCCATTCTCCAGCTCGTCTTTGAGACACCACCACCGTCTCTCCAGATTCTTGGACAAATCTGGCTTATTACACCAAACCTTGATTTCCCCAGAAGCTCTTGACTGTTTAAAGACCGGATGTAGGAGAAACGCTTCAACAACACTAAACTGTTGCCCATGTGTCTTACTCATCAGCTTGTCGGTATTTTCTACGGTTTTTCAACAGAGAACTAAGGTTCAAGCTTATGCAATTTCTGGTGCTAATTGACCCACATTGATTTAGCACTTCATGTAAAACTATACTATGCCTTCCTCCTAAACACGCATTATTCTCCTCCGTCTGGCGTTATATGACCCATTCAGTTTCCGTAATTTCTTAATAATTTCTTCCCCATTTATTCCTTGTTCATTTCTCTTAACTTACAACGTCGGTGACAATAACAGTCAATATATGTGTATTTGAGGAGAGCTAGAAATTGAAACCTTCTTTTAATAATAATAATAATAATAATAATAATAATAATAATAATAATAATATAAATTGAAACGATCTAAATTAGAAAGTTTATAAACATGTAACTTACATATTTTTAAGAACAGATATGACATGGGCCTCTGAGAAGAAGAATAAAAA